>JAVKLA010000024.1:18990149-19031179 GCA_034782735.1 Sagittarius serpentarius | reverse complement strand
TACCACACTGAAAACACAGCGCTGTACCAGCTACTAGGAAGACAATTAACTCTATCCCAGCCGAAACCAGGACAACTGCTAAATTAACACTGATGCTTTTGAACATCTAATCTCAATACACAAACAACCATTTTTAAATGTCTGCACTTTTCTTAATATGATGTGTATTGCCTGTCTTACTTTCAACCCTTATTTTTCTGGCTTATTTGAATACATACCAACTTCATCTTGTGACCTTTTTTAACTTCGCTCCTGCCTAAATTGTTTTTTGTTGGATTTTTTTCTCTCTGCTTGACAACAACAACATATATCATAGGTGTTTTCTCAGCAGTCACAATGGGCACAGTATTCTGTATTACTTCATAATGACAGGATTATTAGCAAGAAAAAATCAGTCGGTCAGGGGTTTAGACAAACTTTTTATATGAGTGATATGGCTTTCTCACACTGATCTTTTAAATTTGGCTCTGTAGTGATCACAGTAACAAGTGCAACAAAAGCAAAATAAAGCCAAACACATATTTGCTCTTTAAGCTTTAATAGCATCTTAGCTGCTGCGTGATCTTTATTCCACCCAGGGATGTAAAGTGCAGCTTGTATACAAAAAGCTGCCACCAGTGCCTGAGGTGTATGAGCTTTGCAGTGACACCCAGTGAGCAGTTCTACTTTTATACTCAAGTGTTTGGTCTATGTATGAGCTATTAGATGAATATATGTTACTGGCTCATGGCTTGTATCGCAAGGATGCAATAGACACTGCACTGTATCCAGCCAGCTCTGTATCGTTCCTGGGGTAGGCTCCATTGGCTTTTCTAGACAGTAGCACTAAATGTACTTCTATAACTTTGCCGGCAATCAGCATTTTTCCCTAATGGCAAACAGCAACCACTAGCTTCCAACTTGAACTGTTGATCTGTTAGCCCATTGCATTTTTAAATTTCCAAATGTCCCTTTTCCAGCACCTGCCTCAATTCTGCATGCAAGGGCTCTTCAACTGTGTATTGGAAGGAATCAACTTAGATACAAATTAGGATAAGGAAGGCTTCTGACCAGCTTGATCAGGGCGATATGCTTCCCAAAGCCTCATGTCCATCCCAGCAATCTCCCTCTGTTCTGCCTGACTGAAGATGACAGTCTCCCAAATACTGGATCTCATCAGTGTCCCTCCAAACTCTGATGGCAACTGGTTTCTTCTCCTCATCCTCCCAGTGTCCCCTGAGCTGGGTCCCTTTCTGCAGCCCTGAAGATAGTAAGTGACCTGGCACTCCCAGCCCAAATACCATGGCCTCAGAGGGAAGACAGATCACACAGTACATTTACAAAAGCTTCTCTCGGTGTGTAATTTCTGCAATGCAGTCCGTCACCTTGATGAAATGCAGAGGATTAGGAGGAAGCAGTAAATATGTTTAAAATGCCCTCTGATTTTTCTGACAGGTTCCCAATGACATCTCAAAAGCCAGATGTGTCCTTCAGCCTACCAGATTAGGACCTACTGCTGTAAAACAGGAGGGTTTTACTAGTCCCAAGTTGTAGTCTGTGGAAGAAAAAATTGCTCAAAAATCATTACATTTGTTAAATGATGTTATTCACTAAATATATTTCACTCAGAGTCACAGCTAAACTGAATCAACCAGATTCACAATGATGAACCATAGAGTTTATTGCAGGCTAATGTCACCGAAATCCAGATCCTACTCAAGTGCAAGGAAAAAACCCCACATCCATACTAAGACTTGTGATAAAGAGCACTAGCTACTCAGTGCTAGCAAAATTTGTGGACTAAAGACACTGATATATCTAAATTCAAGGTACAAACTATTAGAAAACAGCAGTATTTGTTTTTCCCTGTAAATATCCTAAAAGTATACCACAAGAACTTCCCCTTGACTTCAGATTAGCCTAGATACTAGACATAAGTGGTGGTCTCAACAAGTCTTTATGGTTTCCTTTAACACTTTCATATGAAGTCCACATCTGATATTTGAATAGCCTATTCACTTTCATATGAAGTCCACATCTGATATTTGAATAGCCTATTCCCATTCACAAGCAGTAGCTCTGTAACCTCATGCAGTCAGCAGGCAGTCCCTTTCAACACAACAATACTTCTTTTATGTAAATTAGACGCAGTAGGGGAAGCCCAGGAAGGCTGCATTATTCACATGTCTGAGCATTGACAATGTTTTACTGCATCAGCATAATAGCCCACAAAAAGAAAAGATCCTTCTTAATATTTAGAGGAGAGACCCTATGCAGAAAGGGAAAGTCTGGCTGGCAAGAGTGTTGAACTGCTTAGGATTACCCCCAGTTAAAACCTAAGCTGTTCTGGGCCTTCCACTTTCTTCCTGCATTTTCGCTTAATAGCTGCAGGCCTGATTTCAGAGTTTTTTGAATTTCCAAGACCATTTTTTGTCCAAAATGAATTTGGCAGTCCAGCCATAAATCCTCTCATTCACCTGTGGTGTACTTTGGTATCCCCAAAAACAAAAAGTGAGTTTTAAGCAATAATCATCCAGTCCCTATTCTGGCCTTGCACCTAGAGCCCCACCTGCTAATAGTTATTGCACAGCCATCACAACAGCCCTGAGTTTCTCAGCAGGTGTAATGACATAGGGCCTCACACTTCGTCTCTCACTGTACAACTAGCATCTTTAAACAGACTTACTACAGTAACTGCAATTCCAGTGGAGCATTTGATACGCTGTATCTGCTTTGATGTGTTGTTGGGGTTTTTTTTCTTCATATGTGGTTGGTCATTACAATCATAAACATTTGAATGACCTTTTCACTACGCAGCCTACAGCTCCTCTTTGAAGAATAAATTCTAATGATGTTCTTTTAAGAGGAGTCACCTAAGAGATACTAAACCTTTGAAGAAGCCTCCCCCCCTTTCAAAGCACTGACTGATAACATCCCAATGTGACCTTTTTCCCTTCCTTTGAGATGCCAGGGGTACCTGAAAAGGCAGTTGGGAAAGTGCATATGCAGAATGGAGAGGAAAAAAAAAGAAAAAGTGGGACTCCATCTCTTACTAGCCCATGTAGATACATTTTAGGCAATATAGTGAAGCAGTTATCTGGAACAGCTGCAACACATTCCCTGGAGCAGGAAAGCTACTGTCATTACAAGTAATCTCATAATGTACGATACTAGGAATAATGCAAGACAGCAAGCTGAATAAGGACCATGCAACAATATTGGGAGCCTTATATGCAATCTTGCCAATGAGATACATATCCTGTAAACAATGTATTGATTTTGCTTAATAGAAGGCCACTGGAAAAAATCAAGCAGGAAAGCAACGGCTGGATGTAGATAAATTGCTTCCAAATGAACACAGTGGGAAGGGAAGGAGGGGGGGAGGATCCATGGCAACAGCCTCTTTCTGTGCCGCATCTCCCAAAATTAGAAAACCATTTTGCCAGTGCTGGGAGCAGGTGAATCAAAAACTATGAAAAAATATTTATAAAGCACCTTCATCTCTGGAAAAGAGGATGATGTAAAAGTCTATTTTTCTGTAAAAAATACTTGTCTCTATCGCCAAGGTGAGAGAGTTGATCCTTGAGCTAAAGGAACACACTGCTGTGCCCAGATCTTAGAGAGGGTCTGCTGGAAACCTAGACCTGTCAAGATCACCATGTGTAGACAACCACTGAGGTGAGCATGCGAGTAGGCAGCTTATTGCATAGAGATTGATTTTCTCTGAAAAGTCTTGGCTCTAAATAAATACTTGGCTTTAAGAAGGCTGTCTCGTCAGTTTATTAACAACATGCTAGTGCTTCTGGAAAGAAGTGCAAAACAGCACTTAGACCTGCTGAGACAATGTCAATTAGTGGTAGGCCATTGCAGCCCAGGGCTGTGTATCAGAGTGGGAGAGACACGGTGTTCCCCTCTGAAGAAAACACCAGACCGTGTACCAAGGCCTTAGAAAGGAGATCAAGAAGTACCAGAGGTGCAGTTAGATTATCAATAATAATAGCAATTGCTTGCATCCCGGTGTTTTTCTTAAAAAAACAGTGGCTTTTGTGTATTGTGATAATATAATAGTCTCTTAATAGGTACTAGATGAGCCAATATTAACAAGGGAAACACAGAGTACCAATAAATTGTTTAGTAGGAGTAATAAGAGCAAAATGAAGGAAAGGCCTTCTCTATTGTTCAGCCAGATGGAGAAACAGTTGCTGATGATGTTGGGAAGGTTGAAGCATTTGGTACAATTTAATGGAGTGTTCACTCAAAGGGTTAGTAGCCTAATATCAGCAAGAAATGTACAAAAGTTTTAGATGGAAGATCAGGGTATGAAATATTCAGAGAAATCAGATGTTTATAGATAAGTGAACCTGATAAAGTTCACCTTAGAGTACACAGGGAGCTGGTTGAAGCAGCTGCCTCTGAGAAACTGAAAAAATGGTGAATTTCCAGAAAACTGAGAAAGATCATAGAATCATAGAATACCTGGTTGGAAGGGACTTCAAGGATCATCTGGTCCAACCTTTCTTGGCAAAAGCACGGTCGTCAAAAGATGGCCCAGCACCCTGTCCAGCCAAATCTTAAAAGTGTCCATTGTTGGGGAATCCACCACTTCCCTGGAGAGATGATTCCAATGGCTGATTGTTCTCATTGTGAAAAATTTTCCTCTTCTGTCCAATCAGAATCTCCCCAGGAGTGATTTGTACCCATTACCCCTCGTCTTTTCCATGTGACTCCTTGTAAAAAGGGAGTCTCCATCTTCTTTGTATCCACCTTTTAAATACTGGAACATGGTGATAAGGTCTCTGCTAAGCCTTCTTTTCTCAAGGCTGAACCAACTCAGTTCTCTCAGCCTTTCCTCATATGGCAGGCTTCCCAGTCCTTTGCTCATCTTTGTGGCCCTTCTCTGGATCCTCTCCAGCCTGTCCACATCTTTTTTGCATAGCAAGGACCAAAACTGGGCACAGATGTACTGGTCTTCAAAAGCGGAAGAAAAATGACACAGGAAATTTCAGGTAACTTCCTACCCAGAAAAATGCTGAAACAGATAACCCAGATATCTAGCTTTAAGCAGCTAGTAGATAAGCAATAGCCAACATGCAGGTGTCAAGAGGAAACCCTCTCTACTCTCAGCTTTGCATGTAGGGAGAAAGGCTGTAAAAGATGGGTATCTTCAGTCTTGATGCTGTTTCACACAACATTCTTCATAAGCACATTAGAGAAACATGGTCTCAATGAAATGGTTAACAAATGGTGCTCAGCTGGTCTGCAACCTGAGGGGCAAGTCACCAGTGATTGGCAGACAGATGAATATATCAAACAACATTCACTAGGGTTCTCTTCTGGGTCAGGTAATGAAGAGGGAATGTCCCAGTTAAAATCTGTAAGCAGGATGAAGTGGAGCGAGTAAGTCAATATTCACTTTCAGAAGATACAATTGAAAATATATCTCCTGACAACAAGAAGAAGCAAATAAGATGCTCTTCAATGGGGACAAGGGCAAAGACCTTCTGTTTGGTGAGAATAGTCAGCCACCTCAACTGAGGACTGGAAATCACTGGCTGATAGAGGAAGGTGTCTTATTGTCTCTAGTAGATCACAAGCTGAGCATGACTTACTCAAGCTGCTGAGAAACAATGGAACTCTGTATGGAGAAGTGGAAACATGAATATAGACAAGCAGAAGCAATTACACTGTTCTTTCTGCTCGTGCTTAGCTACAGAAATATGCCCAGTCTGGGGCACTGCACATCTGGAGAGATGTTGTTCGAGCTGAGCAGGAAAAGGCCGGAGAACAGCAAAGAGGAGAATCAAGAACCACTTGAAGAAATCTGAAAGAAATGTGATTCTTTATTTTAAACATGGGATAGTTCTCTGGCAATATGCTTAAGCATGCCAGGTTGATGAAGGCACTGAATATCACTATGTACAGGTCAAGTAGGGAAAAGTCAGGAAAATTAGGCTACATTTTAAGGAAGCCTTTCTAATGATGAAGCACTAAGCTGTCTTAGGCAGTGATGGAGTCCTCAGCAGTGAAGATTTTTAAGGATACGTCAGTGGGAAAAAAATGTCTTAGGAGTGGGCTACTTAATCCTGCCCTGGAAAAAGGGGAAGTAATCCAAATGTAAACTCCAGTTCTATCTTCTGTGAGCCCATGATTTGAAAACCATAGCAGTTTTGTCCTGACAAAGCCACCACTTTCTTCCCAAGCCAGAGGCAAGCAAATGACAGGATCTACTTAAGCATTTCCTGCACATAGAAATATTGCCAGAGGAATCACTGAGAAACCACAGACTAGAGCAGGGAGCTTATCAAACTAGAAATGGGGTTTGGGAGAAACACAAATAGAACGAGGAAAAAGAGTGCAAGGCCAGCACTGTACAAACCCATAAGACTTAGAGCTTAACCTCCAAAAGTTCTGCAGGGACACACTGATCATGCATCCATCTGTATCTTTGCTTTTCTCTGTAACTCAAGACGAGCACAAGAGACGTACGTCATGCTGTACCAAACATCGTCTGGTATACGCACATTGAAGATACTGTGACAATAAGACAGTACGTAAACGTGGCCAGGCAACAGCTGCTGTTGGGACCAAGGGCAGCTCTTGAGGAAAGGGAGCTGAAGGCAAGACGCATCTTACAGACAGCAGAGTCCTGGCACCTGACACATGGTTCTGAAAAAAAAGAGAATGGACAAAAATGCCAAAAATACTCAAAAAGTGAATTTTAACGTATATCCAGAATGCAAATATTCTGCAGCATTTCTTATTTTTCTAAAGTATAATGACTGCACACCTGAGTTAAACAGGAAAGAAACAGTTTTGTTTGGTTGTCTGTTTGGGTTTTTTTTTTCATTTTTATGTGGGCTTTGGATTTTTCTTCCTAGAAGTTTTTGGGATAGATGAAGTAGATCCTACTTCAGCATCTTATTACTCCATTAACAAAGCTAGACCAGGAATGCAGTGATGAATCAGGTTCAGGGTGTAGCAATTTTCTCTTTAAGTACTTTATGAACAGTAACTAGCCCTTTTCTTGGAAGTCAGAAGAGGTTTGATGGGCATGTAGTTATCCCGCTCACTGAAAGAGGAGTTATAGAGCAGGGCAATGACATTTGATAGCCCTGTTCTTAGAAAGTCATGGATAAGAACAACAAACTCCATGTCATAGTCCTGAATTCGGATGACTAGATCATATATTTGCACTGAGTCATAAAAGATAGCAGGAAGGAAGTAAATACTCAAGATCAGCACTTTATGCAGATAAGCACAGATCTACCTCTAGTGGTTCAATGGATAAGACTTGGCTCACATTTCACAAAAAAGCGCTCTCTCATCAGAACAGCTGGTCAGAACATAAGATTTGGAGGCTTCTTCTGTAGGAGGCTGATGGCCCACCTGCTGGGGTGTGTAGTCCTCAGCTGAGTCACAAAACCATACAAAACAGTAAACCAGGAGCTCCAGGGCAGTCTGTGAGAATTGTTTTGGATTAATTGGTCAACCGAATGTACAAAATTTGTCTCCAGCAGGATAGGGGTATGCTGGTTTTTCCACAAAGACAGAGATACTTTGCAGAAGTAATTTGCTAAGTTAAAAAATGACAATTTTCATGCAAGGAATAGAAGTTAGCTAACTTTTAAATCCACCCTGTTCTGCAGCTTTTACTCAGGCAGTTATGGCCACCTTTTCAAAACATCCCAAGACCTGACATGCTGGGTTTTTGAGAAGTTGGCCTCTGGCTTTGGCAGCCAAAAAGACATGTCAGTACTTCTCGTGATGAGTCTGAGTGCTGAAAGGCTACTACGAGAGCTCTTGTCTCTCCAAGCGAGAGTGTGATTGATTGCTGATAATTTTTAACTCTGCAAAAACCAGAAATCTTGAGGTCTAGTAATTGTAACTTTACTGTAAATTTGGTTGCACGTTATTTATATTCTTCTATAGCTCCATGCAACCAGCTATAACATTTGCACACAAATCATCCCTGCACAGAATAAATCCAGAAGGAAATCCAGAATAAACAGAGGTGCAGAGGTTGTGCAGTTCCAGTACTCCACCCAGCTCCTGCAGCCCCACTCACACACACTACTTTCCCTCTCGGCTTCTGTGTAAACATGTCTTGTTACTATGGCAACAGCTACATCAAGTGTTCCTTTCATTAAATGGTATTTCTGAGCTATGGAACACATTCTGAGCTGGGAATAAACATGCTGCATTAGCTGCATTCTTTATAATTTGAGAAAGGATTGTTCTCAAGAAAAATAAACTCATGGGGGCTTGGACGCTGGATTTTTATTTTTAATCTCTTAGTATTAAAGCTGCTCATAAAATTTCTATTGAAACAGTTTCTCAAGGAAATGTCGAATCACTGACCCCAAGATATCTTTATTCAAGGGAATCTTTGCTATACACAAGGCGGGCTTCAGGAGATCATACGTGGGTTGCTCATTGGACTTTGTAGAGGCAGCAGCATCC
This sequence comes from Sagittarius serpentarius, assembly GCA_034782735.1. Classification (NCBI taxonomy): domain Eukaryota; kingdom Metazoa; phylum Chordata; class Aves; order Accipitriformes; family Sagittariidae; genus Sagittarius; species Sagittarius serpentarius. The sequence continues at coordinate 19,022,740 of JAVKLA010000024.1, read as the reverse complement.
TGAAGGTCTTGGGAGTCCAGGGAGCTTTAAGAAGGTCAGTTGTTCTCAATAGTCCCAGTCCCTATTTCTGCAGAACTGGACTCCAGGACTGTGCATGTGTTCTCAGGGCCTGTGACTCTCAGGTATGAGTCAGGTCTTGCATGGGAAATACTAATTCAAGGGAGAACTGAAAAATGACACTGTTCACTGAACAAGGCTTGTTTGGGTTTTGTTTTTAATTCGCAACTCATGGTTAATTTAGGGTGAGTTTTTGAGAGTGTTGTGTTTTGTTTTGCTTTTTTGGGTCCAATTTAAAAGGACATTTTAAAAATAAACAAAAATAATTGTCTATTAATGTCAAATACGATGTTCAGCGTATCATTTATTGTGTAACTATCCTGCCGTTATATATACTAGAGTAACATGGGTGCTGATTTTTAGACTTATAAATGTTGTAAGGAAAAATTCACTCTAATCTTCAGCATATTTTAGGCCATTAAACTTCACTGGCCATTCCTATGATGAGATTGTATAAAATGAAATCATGCCTTCCACAAAGACATCATATCTTCGCCTCGAGAAGGGCAAAAATGGTCATCTATAATTTTCCTGGATAGTCTATTTCATCAATTAGTCACTTTTTTGGTTAAAAACACATATTTCGTTTACAACTTGAACTTGTCTGACTTCAGGTTCTAGCAACTTGCCCTGACTGTGCTTTTCTACAGAAAGCCCTTTAATTCCCCATGTTTTTTCCCCACATGAAGATACATATACACGATAAGCAAGTAACCTTGCAGTATTTACTTAATAAACTTAATAGATTGAGTTGTTTTTCATCTCCATCGCAATTTTCTAGGTAAAGTATCACTTTTATGGTTCATTTCTCTACTCTGCAATATTAACACTACGGACAGGGGAACTGAGATGCTGAGAGAAGCTCCTGGAGGATTGTTTTGTGCAAGAGTAAATGGGGAAAAGAGAGAGTAAAGATTGTTTCTGTATGCTTCCTACCTAACAAGAGGTACATGGAGTGATCTCCTTTCACAGCTACGCTCCTTCTTCTGTCTGAATGGAGGCTGTGCTTCTGCTCAGCATCACGAAGTGAGTATGTACGACTCAAGGTCATCTGGGAAATGGGGAGCACTGCAAAGAAGGCTCCAGTACAGATGTGTCTTACTTGTGCTCAAAGTCTGCTTTAATCACACTTTGGCCCTACCCACCGTACCAGGATTTCAACAGCCTTCACAAGGAAGACTGTAGTGTGCAACTGCCTGTTCCCCCTTAGCGCTCACTCTTTCAAGGGACTCTCTGTGTCATCCACACACTGCAGCAGCTTTGATGTCGTATTTATTTCCCAGTCATCAATATAGACCACACTAGGTCTAAGGCAGCATTATGTTGACTGGCATTAATTGCACTGCTATGATTTCATTCCTTAAAAATTCAGCCTTATATCAGATTAGTCCTGGTTTAACCTGTGACAGATGTCAAGCTTACAGCTTATTTATCAAATAAGGTTAAAAAAGAGGCCATTTTTAGCCAGTTCCATGATGTTCTTCCAGTCCTTTGAAGTGTATCTGTAGTTCTAAGATTTTTTAAATTAAATTTAACAAATCAGAGATCTCTCGGACAATCCTTATGGAATGCCATATGTATTTTTCTTTCTAGTTGATAGTATACATCTAAGTTACTAAAGAGTGATAAAACATTTCTTCTTGTTTATGTGGTAAAAGTAGAGCTGGACAGACATCTGTAGCTAAGAAATTGTTACCTTGGACATGCTAATTTGCTGAAATATAAATGACGCCATGCTGAGAGTATTTACTTGAAATACCAGACACCTTAGCTGGGCTTTTTATTTTCCCTAATTTCCTCCTTATCAGTTTCACTCCTTACTTTCCATGGCTCTGGAAAATTAGTTAATTTGAAGGAAGTGTCTCTTCTGGAGAGGAGCTGTCTTGTGCTCTTCCCCTCTGAGACTGATCAAGTAGGGGTCTCCTTCAGCCTACCTTCTCCAGCTACCATGTCCTGTACCCTTTCCTTCCATTTTGGCTTGATCTTTCTTGAGGGAAATCAGTGAAAGTGATGTGCCATGGTAACACACTGTTCACTCTGTTTATCTGTTGGATTTTTGCATGTACCTGCTCTCTCTGTCTGTTTCAAGTGTAAGCTCTTAGGGAAAGGAAATAATTACCATTTCATTTTGCAAAATGCCTAGCACAGTGATAGATTGCTGCTTATCTGAGACACATCCTATTCCTTTTCATTTGCTCGGAATATGAAAATATACAGAAATTTGCTTGCTTTGGCAGGTTTTTAAGAAACAAACATAATGATGACAAACATAATGATGATGAAGTTTGCAACAATAATAATAACTATAACAATATCAGACTTTAAATTGAGATTTTTTCACATCCAACTCAAATGAATCTTCCTGTTATATTTTAGTAGTGCCAATATTACTGCATCCAAAAGAGAACTTATAATCCTCTAAACATATCTTGGACTCCTCTCACTGATTTTCCATTTTTTTCAGTCATTATTGCATCACTCCAGTTCTGAGTTCTGTTGCTCAAATCTGCCTCCTTATCCATGTAAGGACAGTCCTGTCTGCTCCAGCTAGTTGTTAGCTTCCACCCGACAAAATTATTTTTATTTCCCCATGTTCTTCCAGATCCTCTCCCTGCTTTCCCTTAAAACTATTATGTGCAACTTCACATACCTTCTGTTGGTCACCTCCACTGTTTTCTGCCTGTTTTTTTTTTTTTTTTTTTTTTGAGTCATCTTTCCTTTAGCTCCTTTACAAAATCCTTGAAGTTATGACTATGCATGTTGCTCCAAATTCTGCCATAGGTCCCAATGTGTATCAACAAGTATGGAAGGTTTTCAAATAGTTTCATATTTCTGCCAAGTCTTCCATTTTCTCTAACATGCATTTTCAGGCCAGGGAAACAAAATACCTCTTTTATGGTTTTCTCCTTTTGGCCATTGCATGTTCCCCAACCATTTTGCCCTGGCCTGAGAGAAAGATTTTTCTGCAGTTGATTTACTAAGTCTTTTAAAATATTTTGATACTTAAACCAAAGTAGAATATATCTTGGGTCTCTTTTTCTTTGAGTTGTAGTTCTCACAATACTCTCTCACTGCTTTATTGCCTGTTCTTTACCTTTCAGTTTCTACAGCTATTGCTTCAAGATGAGAGATTTCATTTTCCCACGTACTACAAGACACATTCACAAAGCTAAAACACCTATCTTCTGCACTAGTGTCAACAAAGCTAAGTTTTCAAATGCCAGACAACTCTACTACTGTCTGGAAGAGGAAGATTTCATACCCACCATCAGTCACAGCAGTAGTGCTCTCTTTTTCTGTATTTATTATTTATATTCTTGGCTGAGGAGTCATGACAGCTGATTTCTCTATCAACTGCAGGACACACAAACACTTGGACGTTGTGACACCTAGCATCATCCTGTCTTACAGCTAGGTGACTAAATAATAGAGCAGGATCTATGGAGGTCTGGAGAGGTTTTGCACATGCACAAGAGCAGCATATTTACACAAAAGGAATCTTTTAGGTGGAAACTGATAGAAAGGCACCTTTGGGATTAGGCTTTTGTAGGTTACCTGCGTACACTAAGGTACCAGAGAGACACCACTGTAGCTTTCTGAATCTCATCTGCATTGCAAGTCATTATCTCTGTGCACATATATGCTCAGGAAATGGGTGTTAAGGACTTGGTTCAACATTTGATTGAATCAGTTGAAGAGTCTGTTGACTCACCTGGGAATGAATCAGGGCCTGATTTGCCTATTTGTAAACACACAACCCTAATCATTCATTATTTTCACCATTATTTTATTATTAATATATTTAATCATCAAGCTTTTAAAATCTATTGCTTGAATAGATTAAGCACTAAAGCATGAGGAAAAATACCTTTCACTTACTTTTAAAATGGATTAATGAAAGGAAGATTTTTGTTTAGGACTGGTACAGTTTGTTTTCTGCCATTAGTCACTTTAGCGTCCTAGAACATTCTGAATACATGCTCTGTTGTCTCTAATTGGCAATGAGGCAATCTAATTACAGGAAGATACACCCAAAGCTATGGTACTTAAGGTGAACATATTATGAGGTAGTTTTAGAGGCACTTGAATGAAATGGGCTAAAGATGCAGGCCCACAGGCTGACTGGACTGCTAGGAGAAATACGTAGCATTTGGATGATATCTTTACAGAGAATAGGGACAGGAGAAACCACCTCAGTGAGAAGGGTATGCAGAACTGAAAAGATACCATTTCAGCCAGAATAGGGAGGGACTCCACTGATACAAACACAAAGAAATCAAGCTTGACTTTTCAAGGTACATGAAAAGTTTATCACAATTTTACAGAACCCAGGAACAGAGAGGTTAAAATCAAAAGCCTAACTTAGGAGACATTTGGTTTTAGAGACCCAAACTATGCCCTGTCTCAGAGTTCCTCAGACAACCACATATCTATGGATACTTTTCCCTCCCAGCAGACTCACCTCCTTAATGTTTAAGGAGTTCTTACGTATGCCAGGCATTTGCTGTCTTACTTCTACAGCACTTTGGCAATATTGCGTCCAGCCTTCAGTGCTGTTCACTGTCAGTGTCGATTGGTGAGTGGATTAACTGCAAGATGTATTGGATAGTTTGAGTTTAACATAATTTTTTGAGACCTCAAATATATAATATAATTTCTCGTGTTCAGTTTGATGATGGCACACATGATGTTGATACTGGATGGTATATCTAGACAAAGAAGAAGAATCAGGTTATATTAAAAGGCAAAAATATGAGATCAGACATATCTTTCTAGCCAAATAAGCCAAACAAGCAACCGCTTCCATCAGCAGTAGGTGGGCCACCATTCCATTTGGCTCCTTTTTTAATAGAAGAAAATATTAGGAGGTTGGAATATTAATGACTTGTGAAGCACAACTGATAAGAAATGCCATTACACAGGTTGTATACATGAGGGCACTAAATGCTTTGATCGTAAATTCCCCTGTGATAAACAAAAACTGAGCTTCCAGTCAGGTCACACTAATGGTCAGAGGTTGATTCATGTGTCATCAGTCAGCAAAGAGGTTGAAACTTGCTTTGATAATAATAGTGCTGGAAATAGGTTAGGTTTTAACCCCTTACATGTCATATCTCCACAGCTTCTCATATATGTACCTTCCAAAGTGTCTTACTGCAAGGTCTGCAGCAGCAGAACCTCACAGTTACTTTAACTGAATGGCTTAACCTAATGCTTTGCTTAATGCATTGACATGACATAAGCTGACGTTAGTCCACTTGTTGTAGCCAAAAGCAGAAGTACCCTTCAAATGTAACAGGTTATAATGACTTCTATTAAAACCAAGGAACTGGCACCTGGCTGAATTTCAATAGTTCCTCTGAATGCCCTGACTGACAAGTTAAACATGGGCCTATTGTACGTTTGTGGCAGTGGTTTAAGGCAGGCACAGCCCAGCAAAGAGGAGCAGTGCTCAGAACAGGGGAAGGATGTGGCTAGAGATTTTGTAGGTGAAAGTAAATGTAGCTTTGCCATCTGTTCCAGTGTGTAAACAGATTAGGGGTGTCATGCTTTTTATCTGGATCAGCTCATTTCTCTCCCATTAAGTCACTGATATGCTATGTGAATCCAGCTTTGTTTTGACTAATTTGAATTTAGAACAGTATCTTATCTCACTGGGCCACGCAGGCAAAAGCGATAACATAAAGGAGAGTGTTTTTCCTGTCCTGTAATTAACATTTCATAGCCTTTATCCGCAACAAATTATCAGTTCAGTGTCTCATCTGTTCCCAGCCTTCTCAGGCAATTGGTGTACTAGCAGATATTAATGCGAACACAGACTGTTTCAGACACTGTTTGAGACATCTGGACTTTGTGAATAGATCTGTAGAAGCCATCATCCAAAACCAGAGAGATGGAATCTTTCCACAGCTTTAAATATTCACAGAATTCATCCAATTTTAATATGGTGACTATAATAAGCAAACGGTGTTTTTCTCAGTGTTTAGAGAACAGCCCACTCTGTCCTGATTAGTGGTGGGATTTACTTTATTAGCCCCTAAAAATAATGAGTTGTCTTGCTCACTGTGACAATTTGACATTGCACATATGAAGACCTATTTCAAGCAGCCTCCAGTGGCTTTCTTCCAAAGGAAGATCCCCCTTTTTTCTGTGACTGACTAGCACAGCAACAGGTGAAATGTCCCAAGTAGGGAAAACACCACCTGATTTGCTAAGCAATAAATCACATCCTTTCCTAAGGCTTACATTGCATTTCTAGGTGATTCTTTAAAAATTAATCAGCAACCACTAAACAGGTCTAGTAATTCTGTGATGTAGTTATGGGAAACTTAAGAATACTCAATTCCCTCTAAGTGGCTTGATGTGCCAGCGTACTGAAGACGTACCGCAAGGAATCTCCTCCAGTCACCTTTCCCAGCTGGTCTTGGTGAGCTAACTGAGATCAGCTGGGTTGTCTTTCCCCACATGCTGTGCCTAGAGCACTACTGTCACAATCCACAGAAGCAAGTTTCCCTTGTGAAAATCCCTTCTCAGGGAGGAATTAATATGTTACTTTGCCTTTCATTATGAAAGTCACATCAAAATATCCCTTTCCAAGTCAGCATAGTCACAACTAACAAATTTCCAAATTTCTTCTTGGCTTTGTAACAATGGAGTGATGTCTTTTCAATGTTCAGCCTGAAAGCAATGGAAGGGGATACTGTATATTACTTTGAGATTTTTTATTAAGCCAAGCCAAGTAATACACCCTTCTCTCAGGAATGTGCTTCATAGCTCTTCAACCACCATCAAACTTCTCTTTGCTGAGGTTTTTGGGGGGGGTTCTTTATTCTAAGAATCTTATGGTGATAGCCAATGAGCCCAAACACAGATTAATAGTAATGCTGTTTTTATCTGTTAACATAAAATCCAGCATTTTGTGATGATAAGTGAGCCCAAAGAGGAGGTGTGATTTCCAATTGAAACAAGGGGCATCTTTGGTTCTGATTTCTATGGAGGGATTATTTTGCTTCTACAAATGGCAACACATAAAATTTCTTTCCAATAAATGCTGATATCTATTCACTTTCCACTGAACTGAATGCAAGCCAACCCTTTAACAGAATGAAACTGTCAACTTTCCCAACAGAAAAGTTGCTGATGGAGATGGAGCAACCTACTAAAGACAGTGACCTTTGATAACTGTGAACACTCAATGGGATGAGGCCATTTTGCAGCAATCATCTTGATGGTGTACTGAAGGACTTAGACATGTACACGCACCTACAAAGGAGAGGAGAGTCTTTTTTCTAGATATTGTCCTGTATTCTATAAACACCACAAGATATGCAGCATAGCTATGTCTCTCATAGGAGTGCTCTCAGAGGGCCAGATTTTCATTTCCTCTGAGGCACTATGAAGCAACTGTATTGTAAATAAGAATTCAGACCCTGTCTTACTGGAGATTTGTGGTGTATTAGACAAAAAAAATGAAGAGAAAACCAGAGGAAAGTAAAGCTACGCATGCAGCTTTTTGTAGAAATGGGCAGAATATATGAGGAAAACAAGAAGAAAAGTTTGGGTAGCTGTAGCTGAGGGGTAAAGGAGTGCACACAGGTTGAAGCCTCATTAACAGCAGGGTGTGATATAAAAAGGTTCTATCAGACATACCTATGGCAAAAGATCTTTGACAATAATGCATCTAACCACAAGAAATGGTAAGGGATGTCTTATAACCAGAGTCAGAATGAGGAAAACCATAAAGGATTGATTAACTGGAAATAGTAAAACTCAGAGTTTTGGCCTTTGTGTACCTGTCATTCTCTGTTTTTCAGACATATATTTGCAATGTTCTGAGATGATAGATAATAAGGCTGCCAGGAAATTATTAATTCTGAAAATGAGGATGGCTTTCTATGTCTCATTAGTGAGTTTTATCCAAATTAATCAATACATTGGTAATGGTAAATAATTAATCTCAAGCGAATTCTAGTTATTTAGCTATCAAACCAAAATTTAGAAGATATTTCAGTCTCAGTAATTTTTATTCCGTATTTATCTTATTCAGATGCTTTCCTTTAGCTATTCCTTCTGCTTATAACTTGAATTTTGAAGGACTTCTCTTTTTCCTTTCCCTTTTTTGTACAATGAAGAAGCGTCTCTTAAGATCAGATACATAAAGGTTACACAAAAAGGCTGTGGCAAACCAAGTTCAAATAAGAGTTTCTTATAAGTGTTCTTGCCTATCAACTTACAATTATACTTTTCTTCTATGATGTTAATCATCCCTTTTCTTTCTACACAGAAATACAGAGGCAACAAAGACCTTTTCTATGTATGTTTCATAGCTCTATGTTCATTTCATCAGCTATAAAATCCCTGTTTAAAGGAAATCAATGGAATAAATTCAGTGGTATCAGGACTCCACTTACACTACCTTGGGCATTCAATTCAAGTGTATGAAATTTCCTCCCCCTTTCCAACATGGTCTCTACCAATATCCTTCAGAGATGCAGGAAGAAGAAAATAATCGGACCTGTCTCTATATTTGGAATGTCATGCTACAAGCCATATCCAAAATACAGTTATATAAATAAAATATAGTTATTACTCATTATCATAGTCTCCGGGTCACTGTTGTGTTTGAATACACGTATCAGCTTACCAGTAGCCAAGGCAACCTACTTCCCGGTGCTTCCCAAATAGGCCCTAAGCGCCTGTTGCCTTCTGCAATTGCTGCTCCTTGTCTTTACAATGGGATGCTGGATATCGTGTTTCCTTTCAGTCTGACAGCAGACCCACTTCCCAGAAGCAGTTCAGTTAGGTATTTGTCCGTCTGCCCTGCTGAGAAAGATAAGTGAACTGAAAAGAAAGTCATGGAATGTATAGGACATATAGGGATGGTTTATAGAGAAATGAATTCCCAGACCAAAACGGAACTTGTGGTTCTGCCCCTCTCACCTATATAGTGAACCAGTAATGCTAAATCCTCTAAATACTCACTGTGGTGAACCCACATCATCTGGTAGCTCTGTGGATGCAAATAGGGATGGTTTGGGAAATATCATTGACAGCCACTATAGAAAGTTGAGCTTAGACACTGAGACTGCTATAATTCTCCGGTCCCTTAGACGACAGAATTACTACAGCTTTGACAAGAGAAGAACACAAGAAAAATAGGTGACATTTCCTCTCAATACTGTCCTGATGGACTCCTAAAATGCAGCCAATTCTGCTTCTTCATACACCTCGGCGTGCTGTTAGACAGCAGCATGACAAGAAAATGATGAATTTGGCTGTTTGATCAATCACTGAGAGATTAAGTTGGCCCACCTTTAGCCTAGTGACATGACTGCTCCTGGCTCTTAGTGACAGTTATTAGATATCTTATTGATGAGGGGGACTCAAGCACTGTCTGAAGGTAACAAAAAGTGCTAACTTTCCTTGTAACAAACCATCTTCTGCTCACCTCCAAGTTTGCACTAAATTTGTGTCTCTGCTGCATGATCTACTTTGCTTTCTGGAGAAACAGTTATTTTTAATTTTTATTTTTATTTTATTCTAAGGAAACACAGCTGTGTAATTGATTAAAAAATGAGCATACTTTTACTCTGCAGTGAAAGAAATGCATGATGAATAAATACAGTATAATTGGTAAGTACTACCTCATGAGAGCTCTAGCTGTGACAGAAAGGACTAAATATTGGTTGGTAGCTGGCAAGGGAGGAGTAACATTACCTCTGAGCTGACTAATGAGCTTTGATGTGTTGTTGAGAAAGTTCTGTAAGATTCTCTGTGATACATGGGGGTCACTTGCACCCTAGTGGTCTCCTAGGCTTAGCTTAACGGTACTAATATTACTTGGTTTACTCAAGAACTAGGCCAAAAGCTCAGTCTTTATCTCTCTTTCTGCTGCCTGCTTGTGTTCAGAGATGCCATTGCAACACACATCCATGCAAGAAAGCTCACACGTCAGTGAAGCCAGAAGACCAATACCCTGTGTGAAACTGGACTTAGTTAAGTAGTGAGTATAATTAGATTTCACTATATCATGCAATAGTATTTTAAACTAGGAGAAAAATATGTGGTTCTTTTATCAAAACCTCCAGTTCTGTAGTCAGTGGAAAATACACAAATCAGTTCCTAAATTTAAGGGCATGTTTATTTGGATGTGGAGTTTTAGAAATAATAATGCATGAAATTGATTCTAGTATCATGATTCACTCTCTCATACTATCATGCCATCGGAGAACATTTTTTTCCATACTGTTTTCTTTTCCTCCTTAGAATAAAGAGCAGCAAAGAAGTGAAGAGCCCATGGCTACTTTCCTACCAACAGTTCTAAATTATTTATTCAGACATTAGCAAAATCCTTACACTCTTCAGGTCAGTTATGTGAACATAACTTAACCTGGAGCCAACTCTTCCTATTCAATTAAAAGTGTTTTGAGAAAATCACAGGAAGGATATGCTAAGTGTGACATTAACAGACTGATTCATGATTATGTCAGTAGGTTCAACACTTCCCTAATTTATGACGCTAAGACAAGAAATTGGCAATTCGTATTAATTATCATCATCATTTTATTATTGTTGTTATTACTGTTTTGTTATCAGTATTATAATTTTTAATAATAATCCTTTACTTCTAAGATATTTTTTCTCATTTCAATAACACTCAAAACATGCTTCAGGTCTGTGCAATATTCCTGAACAGAGCATTCATAAAGAAAAGAGTGGGCATGCTTGAGGGGAATGACTTATTTAGGCAAGTGGGGCCAGACACTTCACTTAAAGATACGCAGTATGATACCTAATACAGTTATCTACGCTCTAGTTCCCACTGACTCAATTACCTTCTTTATCCATTGCAGAGGTTTGATGAGTATGTATCATCCTCCAACTATACCTCATTTATTTCATTCTTTGATCGGCAAAATTTTCTTGCAGATTGGGTTGTTATTATTAGTACATTCTGTCTCTAGCTATCCTTAGATGTCTTTGTCCAACATGGTAATTTTAAAGTTATACCACAGAAAATTAATTTTTCTCTCTTACTTTTTCCTATAATCCTCATGAGTTTTCTGGCCAGTTATAGCTGCTACCATTGCAATACTGTTGGTTATGTCTGCACGTCGTCCCAACAACAAAGCAAGCGCTGGGGGCTTGGGAGAGGAGAGGGAGAGATTGAAGGAAACAAGAGGGTTCCTTAGGGCAATGTATAGGGAAGGAGATCTTTCCCTGCCACAAGATTTCTCTTCTCTGCTCTGCTGTGGCACAGGACTCCAGCCTTTAACACACTGTCCTCACACCCTGCTGACATGCTTTGATCACCAGAAGAATACACTTTGTGAGCCACCCCTGTCTTCCCTCTGCTCTCATTCTGTAAAAGAAGAGAAAGAAGGGACCTAGGCAAGACCATGCTCCTACCATAGGAGGACAAGAATAGATGCAGGCCAGGCCACAATGCTGGAGGACATCATCAAAGGGAAGGGCTTTCTGCTCCTGCTGTTGCAAATGGGATGAGAAAGAGAACAGCAGCTTTTGGTTTTGGCTAGGGCCCCCTCTTCCAAAACTAGCCAGCATCCCCTGCTATTCCTGAGCATCTCCTTTTATAGCAAACATGTCTGCAACAGACTGCACAAAGAGACAGTGAAGATAGTTCTTGGGCTATAAAAGCCCATCTTATGTTACCCTTAGCTAGTTTTACATGGACTGAACCCACCTTTCATATAGTTTACACTTGAGCCCAATGCAGCACAATGGGTGATACAGGACTGTTATTCTGATGGCTTATTTCTGAAGGGCCTCTTTCTTCCTCAGGAGGAAAGGTACCATTCACATTACTGGAGTGACAAGAGTCCTCAAAACAGGCCAAAGTTAGTGAACCCAGTGCCAAGCAGTAGAAGAACTCTTCTCTAAATAAATTCTTGTAGTACAGGAAATATTTTTTATGTTTCTGCAGCAAGCTTTATTTCTGATAGAAGACAAAGGCTTTGCAAAGGGGTCCCATTGCCTGGCAACAAATAAATACTTTACAAGACACTCTGTAAGTGAATCTTTTGTGGAAGCTGTGCTAAGAGAGTCTCGAAAACAACCAGGGAGTGAAATGACAAGTAATTAAGGAGCAAAGTATGAAAGCCACAATGTCTGCCAAAAAGCAACAAACAAACAAAGAACTGGAGCATTGTTAATCAGTGTCTGGATTAGAGCACAAGATACAGAATTTCATTGAAGGAAAAAAATGTGACTTTCTCCAGATAAAGCAGCTATTGTTATAGGATGGGCTTTTTTTCTTCCTATTTTCCCTGGCTAACTCTTGACAAAACATGAGGAAGCCACAAAAGCTGAGTTACAATAGTGTCCCCTTATGTAACATTTTCTCCTTCTCTTTCACTACTAAGGAGTCAAGGAGTTTGTGCATTATGCATTTTATTTCAAAATCTCCCCACATAAGGTTACATAGAATTAGCAGTAATCAATCTAAAATAAAGCACTTCATTATCATCCTCAGGAGGTCACTGCTAAGCAATCTCTTTATTAGAGTCAACAATTCCAAACATAACGTTAGGCCTCTGTAAAACACGTGTGCCAATTTTGTCTCCCTCATTTTGTCAGAAAACATATGCTGTTTGGAAGGCTTTACAGATCTCATCATTTTTTTACTGGAAGCAGACATTTTGTTATGAGAGGTAATAGGTCAAGCGAACACAGAAAGACCTTCCTCTTCCTACTGGCCCATCCTATTGTGAGTAGCAGGTCATGTAGGTACACCTCAGCCTTGTACAGTTCAGGTGCACATTAGAAACGACAGAGAGACAGCCTCGTAAGAAAGCCTTCTGAGTACTGAGACAAAGTAGAAACAAAACTAACAATCCTTTGTGCTGCATTTTTTCCTCATTAAGAGCCCCATAAGAATTAAGTGGAAACAGATGGGTAGTTATTAGCAGTGTCTGACAGTTTCAACTTGCATACATTCCCTTGCAGACAGTGATTTACACCAGTGTCAGGGAGGACATAAGGAATCCTGTATAAACGGCACAAAAAGAAATAGAAAGAATGTGCCACTGAGTTGGTCCAGAGGGCACTACCACATTCACCACTGTGGAGTGACAGATGTAACTACCACTCTGTGTTGGTATGATGATTTGGAGAATCAACCTACACGGCAGCTATATAAGGTTATGAATGCTTTGGCATAGATTCAGAGAGACATTTAGAACCTTATAGCTCACTGAAATGAATGGTGTGTACATACTCCTAAGCCTTTCAGAATCTAATCAGTCCAATATACCTTTTTCAAACATTGAGTTTTATTTTTAAATATACAGTCTTTCACTTTCTCTGTTGTCTAACACTTAGCCTATCGTTTTAACAGCTATACCTATGTTAGTAAACAATGCAGCCCAATAGGAACAGATTTGTGGAGCCTAAAGGTCGCTACTGAAAACAAACTAGGTGAGGTTTTTTGAGGAGCTGCTTCAGATTAGCTCTAGAGAACAGCACATCGGACTAAATTCCCTTTAGCAGCTGGAATGTGCTAAGTTTTCTCCTGGACACATTACCCATTTCAATTTCATCCAAAAGGAATCTAACTTCTGTGCTTTGAGATTGCTCCATGATGTGAACCAGAACACAGTTAAAGGAGACCACTGGGAGATTCACTTCCAAAATGAATGCATGTTCACTGAAACTACAATGCAAATGTTCCTAAGAATGCCAACATGGATCATAAACAGAGTAGGATTATGCTGAGGTGGCTCCACCGTCAATCCATACACACTGGATGATAAACTCTTAAAGGGGGAAGATGGCTTGTGAAGGATCACTTGGCTGTGGTAAGCCTGTCATCTAGCAGGAGTCTGTGATCATCTGCTGAGGCTTACCAGGAGTTACCTGGTAGAGGGGCTGCAAGATAAACACAAGCCATCCATTTTTCTGCTTCAGACATTTTGATCAGCTGAAACTGAGGGACAGCTTCTCTGAGCCCTTTGGGTAGTAGGGAAGCCCCTGCATATGACTACCATGGCTTCCCACAAGCAGTTAGCTGGAATGAGGACAAGTGAGAGTCTGGGAAGATTGGAGAGGGGACTGAGTGATCAGGAAGTGTGCTTCTTTTATGATGATATGCATGGTCTTGTATTTAATATTTAAGTATCAAGTGACATTCTGTTTGCTGTTCATAATTGCTTTTGTTTCTGTCTCATTCCTCCCACCTGGCAATGCTGGACTCCTGAGGAGTTACGGGTTTGCTGATGAGAAAGGGTGTGCTCAGGCTGCATGGAGTGGAGCCACAGAAACGTACTCCAGAGGCTATGGGGCAACTGGTGCCTTCCATTCCACTTTCCTGACAGGGTCATAAGAAGTTGGTCTGTGCCATAAATGCTGTCCGAGAGCAGACAGGATAGGATGAATCTCAGAACGTGGAAATATAAGCACGAGGGATGCAATGGATGAATTCCCAGGCAACAGTCTGACTAGCAGCCACATTGAAAAGCCTGGATAGATTGGTCACAGGCAGTTCAAATACAAGCAGCCTGGAAAATGTTGCCAAAAGTAAGAACATTTTTAGCATTGTTTGATTGAGAAGGATGGATACAGCCAACTTCACTAAATCTCTTTTCCAGTGTATTTACCATGTCAATTCACTGAAAAAACTCTTCCCATACCTATGTCTGTGTACATAAGGGACTGCTTCTATGACTTAGTGGACAAGCTGCTCCATTTTCCTCACAACTGTAAGTCCCAAGGTTACACGTCCTTAGCTCTTCTCATAATAGGCGCTTCAGCGGTAGGAATTCAGTTTATGGCATTCTAGAAGCAGCTTCTTGACAGAGAAAATGGTTGAACAGCACTATCTTTGAAGAGCCTGCCCTTTTAAGTTTATCACAAGATCCTGATACTGTAGATTTGTGTGTATACAATTCACATCAGCTTATTAAACTGCTTTTAAGTCTTTTCCCCTATGTTAACCCTGAATGACACTTTTTGTTTGCAATTTTGGAGTGCTGTATTTCAGGAGGCATTATTTGGCATAAGTTCTTTCAGTAACATAAACATGATAGGAAGTGTTTAGCTTAGATAGCAAACATTTAATATTGTCCATATAGCTAAATAGAGGCTGAGCCTCTGTGATTACTATGATCCTGTCTTAACTCCCATCTCTCAGCAAGGGCTTTCAGTTCAGGCTTTCTCACTGCCATCCAGCTTGTGTTGTTTACTAGAGCAACTTGAAAGTAAAGTGTGAATAAGCTAAGCCTTACACAGGGTGAAAACAAAGCTGAGCTCATAGTTTTGTTATTGCATGAAAGACAGTTCTTATGACTTATTTTTAGCTTATTCATTTGCATTTTCTTTTCACACTGGAGCAAATAATCCTATTTTTAGAACAAAGAATATACGTTAGCCATAGCTGTATGTTTAGCTTCATGAACAACCTTATTGAATTCAGTATTTTACTCTGTGACTCAGTCTGCAGACTGTTTTTTCCCATCAGCAGAAATGTACCTGTTAATTTTGGAAATGTGTATTATTTATATATTCTAAATTAGCAGATTGTTTCTGTTACATCTGTCTGCCTAGATATGCATAGTTTAACATGCACTGTTCACTTACACACAACAACTGAATGAAATAAACACTACATTAACTGCAAATAGATTTTTCCCCGTGTAACACAAGAAGTAAATATTACTCCATGAGGTTAAGTCACACAATTCAGTTGGTGCCCCACACTTCTGTTTCTTTCGTTATTTGAAGAAATACATTACAAGGCGGAGCAAGACCGGTATCAAACATTCCAAGGTTGTCTGAGGTCACCTTGACTTTCCACCATATGGTTACTTTGCATGGAAAGCAAGACTGAGAGCTAGAAATGCTGCTTTCAGAGGAGCTGTTAGATTATTTCTAGGGAGAATCATTATAAGCTAAAGCATTTTCAGAACCAAACACAAGTCTCAACTTTAAACCAAAAAGCTATTAGAAACCACTCAAAATATTCCTCTCACTTTCACTTTGTCCTGCCCAGCAGTCTCTCCCTCCCATGCACACGCACACGCACATGCATGTATACTAACTACACCAGACTAAGGGAAGAAAAGATGACAGCAAAGTGCCAGTTGATTTTTTTTTTTTCTCATGGAAGGTATTTTGATAACCTGGTCTTCTGTATGCTACACCGGTTTGGGCAGATAGAAACCCTTGCCTACCGCAGATCAGATTTGGAGATATGCCAAAACTTGTGAGGAGCTCTCCTCTTCAGTCTGTTACTGGTTGTTTCTCTGCCTGTGTTACTGGCTCTGCCGATGCCACAACGAGGGAGGGGCTCCCAGCCCTACTAGACATGTGGCAGGCATGATGGGCCTCCTGCCTGCCAGCCCTCCCTGCCCAAGGCTGCCTCATGGGTGACCTGTGCAAGGCTGCCCCATGCTGTGGTCATGCCTGTTGCACTTGGCCGTGGGAGCTCATGTCCCTGCACAGCCTCTGGCTCTTCTTGCAAGTTTGCTGTACAGCACAAGGAGGTGAGCCCCGTCCAGAGGTCAGCTGTGGATGCCCAGCTGAGAAACAGGACTTGGCAGCGTGAGGACAGCCAAGCACTAACATGACTGAACAACCTTCACATACAATCTGGCTTGCGTCCCACCAATTCAGAGCAGAGACTGAGCTAACATATGACTGTCTGCACCTAACTATTTAGACCAAGGAGGCTTTAACCCTGGGAGTGTTATCCATCTTGCAAGCCAGGTAAAACCTAAATTAGATTTGCTAAAAGGAGAAAGTGCTTTGTCCTAAGAATACAGACCATACAATGTAGCTTGCTAGAAGGGGTCATTTGTAACAGAAAGAGCCCTAATCCAAAGAATAAAGAGCCTCCTGGAAAAAAAACCTCTTTTTCTAGCAGATGAAAATGTAATGTAGCCTGTCATTGATTTGTCATAACAGAAAATAAAAATCGATATGGGGAAAAAGTTTCAAACAGGGAATTTAATTTAGATGGTGAAACAATAACAACACTGAAAATATTTGTATCCAGCTGCAAATCGGAGGTGGCTTGCAATTGAATCAATGTAATGAAATGTAATTTAGATGGATAACATCCAATATGTATAGCTTAACTCTACACTGTGCTTCAGATCCTCATTCCTGTGTTATTTCAAATGTCTGGAATATCTCCCTTCCCATCTGGTGGCTCTGACTCAAACCATTTCTCTCCCGCATACCTACTGCCATGCTCGCAATAGGAAAAATTTATGAAGTCAGCTTCCAAAGTGGAGCTAATGGACTGGTAGTGGAGGGACTATCAAGCAGTTTTCTGTCCATATGCTGAAAATGTTGGCTGACTGTTGTGTTTTAACCCCAGCTGGCAGCTCAGTCCCACACAAACACTTGCTCAGTCCCCCAGTAGTATGGGGGAGAGATTCAGAAGGGTAAAAGTGTGAAAACTCATGGGTTGAGATAAAGACAGTTTAATAGGTAAAGCAAAAGCTGTGCGTGCAAGCAAAGTAAAATGAGGAATTCGTTCACTACTTCACTACTTCTCATCGGCAGGCAGGCATTAAGCCACATCCAGGAAAGCAGGGCTCCATCATGGATAATGGTTTCTTGGGAAGGCAAGCACTGTAGCTCTGAACGTCTCCCTTCTTTCCCCAGCTTTTATTGCTGAGCACGACATCATATGGTCTGGGGTATCACTTTGACCAGTTGAGGATAACTGTTCCAGCTGTGTCCCCTCCCAGCTTCTTGTGCACCCCAGCCCGCTCGCTGACAGGGCAGCATGACAAACAGAGAAGCTCTTGATGCTCTGTAAGGACTGTTCAGCAGCAGCTAAAATGCAGGTGCATTATCAACACCTTTTGGAGCACAAATCCAAAACATAGCACCATATGAGCTACTGTGAAGAAAATTAACTCTATCCCAGACAAAACCTGTACACTCCCTTAAGATTTGCATGCCTGTCTTCAGGGGAGACACCTGTGAAAATACCAGTTCATTGCACAGAGGCTCATCCTTCAAAGTCAGTGAATGCAAGATCTGTGCCTGCTTTGTAAGTTGGCCCTTTGTGCTTCAACCTCTTCATGATGAGCTTCCTTGCAGACTTGTTTCCATAAGACATTCAAATATGTTGCCTTGCACTCTGTGTGTTCAAAGCCAGCCACTAAGACCTGGAGTGACAACTCAACAGCAGTCTTAAGAATATTTCTGATTTCCCACATACACATCTCTTTCTGTTCTAGCATACCTAAAAAGGGAAAGCAAACAAGCATTTCTCTGTTTGTCCTTTGGATCACACCTAAAATTTTGTGAATGTAGACACATACAAGGACTTTATAACAGGTTAATAAATAGCTCACAAACATTCTAATGCATAGCCAATCCATGGCCATAAAGGTTGAGGACATTAAAGGAAAGTTATAACCTACTATATTGCCTACTGCAGTGCTTGCAGTTGTCTCCAAGACATCCAGAAAATGCTCATAGTAGCTACTTAGCATTGATTTATGGTTTATAAACTATTTATCCTTAATACAAAAGATAAAGGGGTTGAATTGATAATGTTTAAATGTGCCTTTATTTAATAATAGGAAATCTGTGAGCAATTAATTCTTAGTCATTGGTAAATACAGAGCAAATAATCACATAGGCAATACCTGTCAGATTTTCACAGACCAATCACACTGTCTGCTATCTGTGGTTTATAAGAAATCTTGTAAATAACCTAACTTTCCCAGTGTCTGTGGAATAAACTCTCATTTTAAAAAAGGCACACATAACAGCACAGTACCTCAGAATTTTTCAGCTTTTTGGTTGGAATGAAAATAGTAAGACATAATCCAGACCATACCCCATTATTGACCCATCTGTTTTCTAATACACAAAGGTTAAGACTCTTTTCATACCATAGACCAATTTTCCATCAATGTTTATGTGAAACATATTCTCCAAGGCAACTACTGTTCAGATCCAAAGTGTATTCACAGTTTCAGAAGTAAACAGACACTGCTGGCAGATATGCTAGAAGTAGGAATTATTTTATGGTCTCACAATTAGCCACACAACATCAAAGAATTATTCCCAGCTGGATTATTATTACTGCTGCTAATATTATTCTTGTTCGTGATGATGCAGAGAAAGAATCAAAATGTGGATAATAAGTAGCCTGTGTAAGTACAATACTTAAAACCTTTGAGTAATTTAACCATCTCATTTACACTTGCAGATATCCAACACATATGGAACCAAATTAAATAGATAATGACTGCATACAATAAAATTTGCAAAGCCATTGTGCTTGTTTACTGCAGTTTTCTTTGAAGCAAATGCAATTTGCCATCTCTATTTCATATGTCAAATTTTCAGGCCAATGCATAGCACAATTTCAGTTATGTGCATCTGAACTTACACAGCATTGTACCAGTCATCATTTTTTTCAGGTGGCAGAAATGCATTTGCTTTGGTACAAATACCCGTACATACTGTATAGTAGTTCAGAAGATAGAGAAGTAATTATTTGGTTAGCTAGTTTTTGACTGAATGAAAGTATAACAGAAAAAGTATAGACAGGCATGGCCCCAAATCTAGCTTTGCAGGATTTGCTGATATAAAAGGTACAACTCACTGTTTTTTAAGCTTCATGATCCAAAACAATAGTCAGTATTTCCAGCTATTCTTTTTATATACAAGAACTGAGGAGCAGGTGCTCACAGGCTGCAAAACTTTGCATGCAGAAATTGCAGTGGAACCAATAGTAGTTAATTAGGACCAAACATCCTAATATTTTGTTATCATCTGTGTGCAAATAGCCCTCAGTAGGGCAATGACCCTAAATGATTATTTAAGAGAAGAGCTAATAAATTAATGTAGGTTTACAGACAAGGCAACAGAAAATATATAACTAAAGCAAACTTCATTAAGAAAGGTAAATGAGAAAAGAGATTTGACTTTGAAAATGCTTGTGAATGAGGACTTCTTTTTCTTCCTCATCAATGCTTTGCCTTATTCTCTTCTGTAGAGGGTTAATTCATTTTCTCTGTAAAAACACTGTTTTGGACAATCAAGAATTCTACCTCAGAGTACCTGCTGCTTAAGTTAGTTAGATCTGAATGGATGGACAAGCATCTGTTACCTAGTGATTTAAATAACTTGAACAGACTAGAGTAAAAATAATCAGACAGTGCATCTTTACTATGTCCCATAAGAGGTTAAAGCATGGTGGATGATATTCTGGGTATGTCTGCATTGCACGGGGTAATGCCGTGCTATTGCTCTAACTCTGCAACTGGAGGCAGCATAGCGACTTGTGGAATCCTCCCTTCAGCCTTCCAAGAAGTTTGCTAACTGGTTCCAATCATACTCTGCACTGTCTACATTGCTTCCAGACTACTCTTGCACATAGAGTGCTCATGAAAATCTGTAATGTGAAGTGTCCGCGTCACCAAAGATGCTAACTAAAAGGTCCATTGGTCTCTCAAGGTTAAATTCAACATACAACTGCTACATGTGGCAATCTTATCTTGCCAGTATTTCAAGAAGATAAGTATCTTCCATTCCTCATTTTTCCTCATTTGATCTGCTTTTTTAAATGCTGGAGATTAAAAAATGTCAAAAAGTCTTGGCTGCTTTCTGACCTACAACTTCATTTTTGTTTTGTTTTGTTTTCTTTTCTTTTTCCAATGGACACTTCCAGGCTCCTTCTCTGTTCTCTCATAGCCGGTTGTTCACTTGAGTGTTCTGAATGAAATATTTAAGCAACTAATAAAATGGTTTCCACAGAGAAGCATCCAATATTTAGTAGCAGATAGCTGAGCTAAAAGATAGCATTTAGATCACAAGTTAATCCTAATGATGTGGCTGCAAATCTTCACAGCTGGAACACTTTTTGAAAAAATATTCAGCTGCTAGTTTAACTGGTATTTAGATTACATCTTCTGGAAAGAGCAAAACCTATATATGAAGGAAAGGTCAAAATTATCTCTTCCTCTGGGATTTTAGCATTTTATTTTTCTACTCAAAATATGAATCTCACTACACATTTCAACAATGTCAATAAGAGCTTGGAAAATTTGTAATTGTCTAATTCCTGTCTAATTCCTGTTGACTAGGTAAAATTTCATTCTTTAAAAGATGAGGTTGATTTATGTGCAAAATTTTTATCTATGTAAGGGTCAGTCATGCAGGATTTACCATCACATTTAGTTCATTGATTAAGATATTGATTCTTGTTATTATGTCAAGTATTTTACAGGATACAACGTAAAAAAAGTCCTAGTTTCAAACAACATACATCTGTAGGAAAACACAGAAAGAGTAGAAGACTTCATAAAACTCTAAGAAGAGTCATTTTGTTATTTTAAATAACTTTAAAAGTGTGGGAGTTGGGGGTTTTGAGTGGTTTTCTTTGTTGTTGGGTTTCTTTTGGTTTTGGTTTCGGTTTCAGTTTTGGTTTCAAAAAAAGAATTTAAAGGGTTGTAGTGGTTATAGGGAATCATAGGAGTGTATTTTCAGGGTATGGGGAAGTGAGTGGAATAGACATGCGTAAGACAGGTAGATAGGACTTTTTTCTGCAACATACGCAATTTTCCCCATTTCTTTTCTCTGGAAGATGATCAACATGCAAACATCTATTAAACAAAAATATACCCACTGTATTTTCTTCTCAAGGGTGGGCATCCTGGTTTATTACTTTACTCAAGTTCTTCCTTTCCTATCTTTCTTCTTCCCCTGCAGTCTGTCTTTGGATGTTCGCAAAACTTTGGACACATTCTCAAGGCAGAATAAATGACAGTGTGAAGGGGGGAGCTTAAGTAGGCATCAGGCCCATCTCTCTCCAGGCATAAACTATGTTCTCTACTGTCACTGGTTCTCCTTCATCTCTTGGTCCCATAAATCAGATACGGGCAGCCAGAAAGAAACTGTAACTCCTTTTAGCTGTTCACGCTGTCCAACATTTCAAGGTTTTCCTGGGATAGTTGCTCAGATAATCACACTGACCATTTTAGTTTCCGTTATTATTATTCATCATTATATCATACTGCCTATACTCATTCCAGCAACTTGCGAGTTTCCTTAACCTTGATTCTGTCTGCATTACAAGCTGAAATCTTGTTGATTCTTGATGAAGTTGAAATCCTCTTAATTTCAAAAATATCTTTCCCTCTTCAGACTGAAACAATCAGTCTAGCTATCTTCTGCTTTTATTGCAATATCTGTCTTTACATCCACTCATAAGCCCATCTCAGTTGTCTAGTTGTTACAAAATGTAGTTAGAAATTTAAGTTTCTGTATAACTCCTTTCTTTTATCCCCTGTTCATTGGATAGTTTCCTCTCCAGCACAAAAGTTAATGAGGAACTAATTAGATATATTGGTTTGGTTATGTCTGCAAAGTGAAATGCTAGAATGCCTGTTTTGGGCTGTCTTTAAGAATGTATGAGAAGGTATGATGTTGCTGAAGGAAATCCTGTACTCCGAAGAAAAGCCTGATCTAGTTCTATTCTGTAGCCTGAGAAATATTAAGAGACATAAAGAATGGATTTTTATAAGGATATTATAAGCTGATCTCAACCAGAATGCTGTTTTGAGAACTGTGTGGTGCTGAAAACCTCAAAACTGATTGAAGAATAAATGAACAAAAAAAGCAGAACAAAAGAGACAAAAATCAATGCAATCACTGCAGTTTACTCAAGAGAGCAATCCAGCTCTACTGAGAGGAAAGAACAGGTATTATTTTTTTATAAATATTTCCACACTTTCTCATTAAACATTTGTATCATGCATCACAGTAAGGACCATATGGGTTTATGAATTCCATAAATATTTAAAACATGTAAACTTGATAATCCTTGAATAAAATATGTTATCTAAGAGGCTGGGTTCCACTGCAAAGTGTTATTAAAACAGATGCCTGAAGGGTGTCTGCTAACCTTTCCGTGGAACAACTTGTAGTCTATGACTACGTAAGCTACCATGTATTTCCCAGAAATTGCTTTGATGACTCCTTTTAATAAAGTAGCCATTATGCAATGTGGAACACTCTAGGCAGCCTGTAAAAGGTACTAAAAAGTAAGCAGTGCCCTCCACAGAGTGGAGTTTAGATCTGAATTACAGCAGGCATAATGCAGTGCCTGACAGAACAAGCCCAGTGATTAGCTCTTTCCTTTCTGTTTTCTTGATATTGCTATTGTACTCAAGAGAAAAATGAAAATTTTAAATTACTTTTCACTGGCACCTCTCAAAATGTCTCCTCTACCTTGAATTCCCCTCAAGTTTAAAGCACTCTTGGGATGCCTCTTTAGAATAGGATTATATTTAAATTCATCTCAGCCCTCTTACATCAGTACTATCAACATTGCTAAGTCTTTTTAGCAAGTATAACATAGAAGAATGCAATCGCTGCAATTAAAAGTTCAATACTTTCCAACAGTTTATCATACTGTTATAGCAATTAAATGTTCCTGATAGTTACGACATGGCAGCTGCTTAGGAAGAGCGTTAAATGTAAAGGAAAGATAATGTAGCACATTTTAGCATATGTGGTCATGTGTGGCATGTCCATAAAATATTGTCACACAGAGGAAGAAATGTAGAAGGCACAAAAACATAGAGTTAAGTGCAAAAGCACCCCATACCAAAAATGAGAAAAAGAACTGAGGCTCAAAGGCAGACTGCCTTTGAAAAAACAAAGTTTAAATGTGTTTAAAAGTATTTAAAGTTTAGTGTACAAGATGAAAGCCTGAATAACACCTCATCTTCTAATACAGGTTTTCTCATCTTCTTCATCATGACAGTTCCCTTTTCTGTAATTCAGTGCTTTGGTCTCATCTAGGTAAACGTGCTTCTATTTAGTGACAGGGAAGAGGCAACATCGTGATGCAGAGAGCTGACACCTGCTTACAAACTGCATCTTAGTCCTACATTCCATGGACTGGAGCTCTGTTTTTGCCCTTGCAATTGTCCGACAAACATACATTTTGTAGCCATCTGTCTTCCTTTTTTCTTCTTCTTTGGGCTAGTGATTGGTGTCAAAGTAAGGACGTACTGCAGACCTTAGCACAAAAGATGCTTATATTATGCTGAAGAAAATGCAATGTCTCTTCAACTGCAACTCCTGCTAACATATTTACTCTGCAGATTTAAATACTGCTTCTCTGTTAAAAAATAATAAAAAGGCTAAACTTGTTAAATTACACAGAAATTCTGCTGTGCCTCTTCAGATCAAACTTCCACTGACAGTTTTTGATTTTGTTATATGAGTACAGGAGTGCTCCCAAAGATGGTTGTCGGTAGGGTTAAAAAATCTTTGGATCAAATTTGCAGTTATGCAAGCTTCTACTAGAGAAAGCAGAATTTCTTTCAAGATGCCTAGACAACTTAGTTTCAAAGGTCTAGCTCTTTAATTCTAAAAAGAACTACAATTTAAGGATTACTGATTTTGTAACCTAGGCCTACTGTATGAAAAGAAGCTATCTTATGCAAACACATTTCCACTTAAATAAAAAAAAATCATGGTTAAGTTCTCTCAAGGAAGGACATGATTTGTTAAGGAACATACAATGTTTGTGAAATTGTGGAAAGGGAGAGTGACAGTCAAATAAATCAGCACTTTTTGGATTGCTGTAATTCCTAAATTAATAGGGGATTGTAGGAGAGACCCTCAAATTCACTTTACCTAGTTTGTGTGTTTTAAACCTTGGAAAGTATCTTATAAGCAAATCAGGAGTGTAACAGGAATGATTTAGTGGCTCTTTTCAGTGAATGATAAATGCTGAATACTTTCTAGAAATGACGATATTGATAATACCTTTTCAATGCATCTGTCTTTCGTCTCTCTCATTTCTTGGCGTAGTGGTTTATATACAGGAGAAGCCAATGTTTCATCCTTCTGACAACTCATGATGCACCTGAGACCTCTTGTGCCTCCTACAGATCCTCTGACTTTACTGGGAGTGAAGGATGGGTACAGCAAAATACAGAGTGGAGGTTTTAAGAGGAATACTCTCTCCTGTAGTAAATCAAATGATAGGAAGGTTTTGTAATACAGTGAACAGAAAAAATAATGGTTACAGTATTGGTATGTTAAAGCTTACTCATTTAAATTATTTTCTATTATACCTTAGCAAGATTCAAGCTGAAATTTAAATTTGTACATTTATTTTATACATGCTTTATGATTTTGATAGATTTCCTTTAACACTTGAGAACACCTCTCATTTTCCAAAATTATTTTGAATGAAATAGGGTGCATTTTGTGCATTAAAAGTAATTTCATAAAAGTGTTGCTATGCAGTGTTTCATATCTGTTTGCTGACAAAATTCCTTACAAGCAATAGAAATAAGATAAAGGCACAATAATTATGTCAGAATATGGTTTTGGTTTTCATCTTTTGAGTGCTGTTTTCAAAGCTCCTCTCTACTCCCTGTCATACCGGACTGAAAGTGTTATTGACAGAGCTGAGTAAAACTATCTTTTCCATTTCATGTATTTTTAGTCTGGAAATCTAATGTTTTTCCCAAGTTTGTTTAGTTGTCAAGTTCAGACTGTTTCATTAAAAACATATTGTGAAATCAGTGACACATTTTTGCGCATCTGTCCCAACCTAAATTTTTAGATTTTGCCAGTTTTACCAGAATACTTCCCCCCCCTCTTCTTAACCATCTGTCATTTTCAGAGAAAGGAGTGGTGAAGGAGACAGGTATACGTTCTCAATGCATAAGGGAAGATTTTTTCACTCCTGAATGCCTGTTCTATGTTTTTTGCAATGATTAGTGTGTTTGTATGCTGTGGAGACATATGCCACAGACAGGTGAAACTAAGGAATAGACACCAATAGACATCACCTGGTCTTATACAAAGACAGGTATATAATATGTATCACAATCTCCCTCATACGGTCCTGTGTTACGCCACTCTTTAGTTGGGCAAATTGCTTTATACCATTAGGCAAGAGGACAGACAAGAGCTGCTTCCCAAAGCACAGTAGTCCAAAGAGGTTGCAGAGCCCTGAAAGTTCTATTCCTACTAACTCATGCCTTCAGTACTCCTCAGGATCAAGTTACTCTGTCAGCTTCTTGCAGCATACGGACAAACACACTGCATAACACTGCTGTTCTCATTGCATCATCTCCATTCATGCTTTGATAGAAAATGTTGACATCTCATGAAATATTTTATTTTCTTTAAGTAAGGGGCATTGTCAACATGAAAAACTGAGAAGTATCAATCTAGATGTTCAGTGTGGTTTCCTCATTTTTAAACACATGAATCTTTTGTTAAGCACATAAATCTTTTGGTTCATTTCTTGTTTAAGTTTAGCTGTTTGCTACTAGGGTTCATAATACTGCACAGCCCCACAAGAGTTAAAAAAAAATGGATAGTTTGAATTCAGATATAATTAAAGCAGAAGGTCTGAAGATTTAAAATATCCTGGAAAAAATCCTGTAGAAGCTATTAATCATATTTAAAAATTGTATCTCGTACTGGTTTCTCTTTGGGGTCATGAAAGATAAGTTGAATCTTTATCTTTGTCTACTTTCAAACACCTACTAAGTCAGGTATTTGAAAGTAGACTAAGGAAAAACACAGTGAAGTCTACACATACATCAACATGTGAGCTGTTTGTTTTATTTAATTCCCTGAGCATAGTCACTTTAAGGTAACACTACATTTTCAGCAAATACTCACAAATCCTAGACTAACAGCATTGTGGTTTATACCTTCAATAATAATTTCTATCAAATGGCAGCGAGCTGTACGTACCTCTCTAAAGAGTACACATATCTTTGTGAATGTGAAGCCTCCTAGCTTTAAATGACATTTGTGGTCCTAAAAGACATGGAAATTTTTGAAGATGCCAGCATGTATTCTTAATACGGCTAAAGACAGCACCCTTAAGATAGTTATCCTTAAACCACATAGCCAGATAGCAAGATTTTGTATTTCAAAAGCGCAGT
The DNA here is from genome assembly GCA_034782735.1 of Sagittarius serpentarius. Classification (NCBI taxonomy): domain Eukaryota; kingdom Metazoa; phylum Chordata; class Aves; order Accipitriformes; family Sagittariidae; genus Sagittarius; species Sagittarius serpentarius. Next base: position 18,995,759 of record JAVKLA010000024.1, on the reverse strand, counting down.
TTTCTGAAAATGAATTCACCATATACATCTCCAGTCACCTCACACAGTCCCAACTGCCAGCACATCATGCAGGAGATGATAAAATTTCAACACTCTATGGATGATATGCATATTACTGTAAATCAGGATAAGTACCAGTATAACAAAGCTCTCAAAGAGCCGTCATTTAGCTCCTAGTCCTAGAACTCAAGGCTGCAGTTTGAAATTTTGTCTTTGTCTTGAGGACAGCTTGTCTTGAGACATTGTACAATATCCATCACTGACATTCCTATGAATAGATTGGATAAACATCTGTCAGAAATACTTTAGCTGCATTTGATCTTGCCTTGGGGCAAGCAATTGGATTAGACATCTTTACTAGGCCCCTTCCAGCCGTGTATGTATGACTCTCTGCATCTATATTTCAAGCTTGTTGAATACTGATCAGCAAATTTCTTGTATGTAGGGCTTCAACAGAATGAACAAAACTCTTACAGGTCTGATTCTAACATGCAGTTCTCCAATACTTAGTCTTAAGGCTGTTTGAAGCCCACGGGTGTAAGGATGCAAAAATTGCTCTGTGGGAGATAGCTTGTTTTCTTTTAAAAATCACTGCCTACCCTTTCTGTCACATCCTCCATACTAGACGAGGATGTGCTAAACATTTTGTAATTACCACTAAGAAAACATGAGGTAGTACCGCTCAGGGAATAAGGTTCTCCTATCAGTAACAATGACACTGTGGCTTTCTAAATATATATTCAAATTAAAGCTTTTGTAGAAGACTAATCTACTAGAGTCACTTTTTCTAAACTCCAAATATCTGGTGAGCTATCTTGGATACACTTTTTCTCAGACCCATTATTAACTTTACTGATCTTCCTTTGAAAGTTGTTCTTACAGCAGCTGTAAAACCTGCAGTACAGGATGTCTGATTCCTTCTTACACTGAGGTTGCTCCCTACCAAAACAGACACAGCAGCTACTGAGATTCATCTCTATAGGTGCCTATATAGCTTTTAGATGGGTATGATCTGTACACTGAGAATACTACAGCCATACTTCTCAGGGATGACAGCCTAACCCTATGAAGAAAAGGGAACATTTGACTATCATTTCTGAGTTAATCAATAGTTTTCCTTTTTGTTCTTTTTTCTTTTTTTTTTTTTTTTAATAAAAGCTTAATCTTAGACCACTTTGCAAAGAAGATTTCTTTCATTTTCTGTATTTTACAAATAGGGAATTGAAACAAAAGTAAATGCCGTAGGCAAGCAACCAAATCAAGAATAGTTCTAGATTCACATCAGTACTTTATTTATTAAGTTCAGTTCTTACTGTAGTATGAACTCACATAGATAAAAATAAAAGAAACAGTATATTCGGACTCAGCAGAATGCTTTTTCCTGACTTATAGACAACAAGCCAGCAGTCAGGAAAAATATGTTAAGCACACTAAGTTAGCTCAGATGTACTAGCTTCCTCTCTGGTTGACTGCATCATCACAGACTGCAGCTGGATAAACTTATTTAACAAGCAGATAGATATATCAAGTCTGATTTGAGGGGGTTTAGATCAGATACATGAGGACAGCACTCATGAAGGAAATTTTTTACCATTAATTCCTGAGGCCAATATTCAGCAGTTGAGAATGACAGAGAAATCTGAGAGAAATTACAGTTTCTGGAAAGTGAACAGAAAATACGGAAACATTGGGTGACAATTTTTTAGAAGATGATACATTGATCTCATTGAAGTAGATGGTAAAACTCCTGTTGACATAAATAGGAACAAAATTTTGTTTCTTATTGCTGTGGAGGAGGTGACCTGTATTCCAGGATATTTAACATAACCTAGTGAAATAGTTGTTTGGAAGAGAAACAGGAATCTCAATTTCTCTTGTTAGAGTTCAGAGCCTTAACTATTGGCCCAGAGAGAGATCAAATCAATGCACTCCCTCTTCCCGCTCTTTGGTCCAATGGATATTTAATAATTTCAAGCAAAGGAGAACAGTTTTGATGTGAAAAATAAAAATGCCCTGTCTCAGGACATGGCATAGCTTGGTCATTACCAAACTGAGACAGATGGAGATTCAGGTGACAATTAGACCTATTTTTTTTTTCCCACAGCCTGCCAGTCTCTGAACTACTGGAAAAAAAAAAACCTGAGGAGCCAAAAGCATATGTTTCTTTGGTGCCTTGGGCAGAGCTTGGCTCCCTAACAATCTGAACAACTTCTAAGGGATGAAGCCTTTGGGATGAGGCAATCAGAAGAGCACCTCTCCTTTAATTCCAGCAAGGCTTAGTTGTGTTTAGCCCTGGGATGCTTCTGGTCAGGTTGCAAGCATCAGCAGTTTTGATACTCCAGGGTGAGATACCAGATAAACAGGGTTTGAAGAATCTAATTTTTGACAGTAGACATTCTAAAGCATGACTACCTCCCTTGTTTGAGCTTGCATCCCCTCAGTTCACTTATCTGTGAAATGACGATTATTTTCTTCTTTTGAAAAAAGCTGTGAATGTTTTAATGTGTTTATTTAGCTGTTTATTTTTAGCCTAGAGAAAAACTGAAAGAATTTTACTCAGAATTCTTGTTCTTGCCTTTTCATGCCTTCTTCTACTTGCATTTTTGCTTCTCTCAAGATAAATTGGTGTCATTTCACTTGTTCCTCTCCTGCCAAAGACAAATTACGTCATTTTCTTTTTACTTCTTTGCCTCTTTTAGCCCAGGGACATTCTCCAGGTTCTTAGGCAAATAATATTATTTGACTTTCTCTTTTTCCTGTACACAGTATATATATTGAGACACTTTCCAAAAGAGAATATGTTGCTATCTTTTCTTTCAAAAATTAAGCTTTAATTCAGACCTGTCTTAAAGTCATTGTTTCTGAATACCTTTAATATACATTCAGTTAGGACTTCAGGGACTAACCTCTGTCATAATTTATGTCAGAATTAACACTACTGATATATGTCAAAATTTTTACGGACAAAAATCTGCTTTCACTTATTTCAGAAGACTTGTATGCTCTCTGCAGTGAAATGAATGCTTCTCCATCTTTTTTTCTTTACTATGTGATCTTTTTCTCTACTATTTAATTTACATTTTCTCTTCTAGATTATAGTTTTTCTGCATAAATTTTATTATGCTCTGGTTCTTCATTTGTATACTATATTAAGTTTTTTTCTTAACCTCTTTGCAAGCCTAAAACTGTGCATTCACTCTCAGTTAAACACAAGAAATAATTTATTTGTAACCATGCTTCAGCTAGGTTTGAGATTATCCTCTCCCTCCTCCCCTAAACCTGCTGAGAATATCTCTGTTCTATTTGTTGTGGAGGCTGCAAAGTGCTACTTCACAGCACATGAAGATGACCCTTAAGTTTCTCACAGAGAGGTTACTATTAGGAGGAGTTTCAGTCTGGTTTGGCTGCCACTTTTCACCATCACTTGAAAACGTGTTTATGCTGCTACACCACAAAAGGACAATTCTAGCCAATAAGAGAAAAGAACTAATATAATCAAATAAGATGTTATGTATTTGTGTATTCAGGTGTTTTTCACTGTTATTAAAAGACATAAAAGAGGCTCATTATCAGTTCTTAAAGGTAATGTGCTGGCTGACCCATTTGTTCAAGAGTTGGTACACCTGTGCCTTACTGCTTTTCAAGCCAGGAATCACTGACTCTACTTCATTCAAACAAGAGAGAATCATGATTTAGGGAATTAGCGCGGAAAATACTGTCCTGACTAGAGTAGGTAAGAAAAGCAAGCAGGCAACTTTGACTAGGAAGAAAATTAGACAGCATTCTGAATTGCAGAATATAATTAGACTCATTATGGATTCATTAAAAACTAATTGTACCTGACACATACTTAAAGTACTCATGTAACTGAAGTTGCTCAAAGATAAACCCATGAATACATTTCACCTGGATATCTTCAAAGCTTCTTGTACTTCACACTGTAAAACGATACTCTTCAGATCCCTTTTTGCTGGTAGTGTTTTTCTTTTAAAAATAAAATCGTCACAAGCTAGGGTAGAAGGAATCACAGGAAGTTACTCAGTTATCTTCTGTACTGAATTGGATTAACTGTAATCAGCATGTTCTTGGTAGACATCAGCTCAGAATTTTGAAGAACTTAAATTGTCTGGGTGCCGGGGCAAGGGGGTAGGTGAGCGCTTCTCAAAAGGCCAGGAGGACTAGGGAAGTGATTGTCCACCTGGACTTGGCACTGCTGAGGCCGCACCTCCAATACTGTGTTTAGTTTCAGGCCCCTCACTACAAGAAAGACATTGAGGTGCTGGAACATGTCCAAAGAGCAACACAGCTGGTGAAGGGTCTAGAACACAAATCTTATGAGGAGCAGCTGAGGGAAATGGGGCTGTTTAGCCTGGAGAAAAGGAGGCTGAGGGGACACCTTCTCACTCTCTACAGCTACCTGAAAGGAGGTGTAGTGAGATGGATGTCGGTCTCTTTCCCCACATAACAAGTGGTAGGACCAGAGGAAACAGCCTCAAGTTGCAGCAGGGGAGGTTTAGATCAGATATTAGGAAATATTTCTTCACCTAACAGGTTTTCAAGCAATGGAACAGGCTGCCCAGGGAAGTGATTGAGTCACCATCCCTGGAGATATTTAAAAGATGTGTAGACATGACACAGGGACATGTTTTAGTGGTGGACTTGGCAGTGTCAGGTTTGTGGTTGATGTCAATGATTTTAAAGTTTTTTTCCAACCTAAATTATTCTATGAAATAGAAATGTTATCTTTTCTCTCTCCCCTCCTCCCATTAAGTTTCCTTATGTATGAACAGTATAAAACAGACCTTTTAGAAACAGAAGTGTCCAAAACTATGCTGTGAAATGAACTGGGAATCAACCAACAGCCTCACCTTGGCTGCCAGGAACTACTGATAAACTGGCAAAACCATACTGCTGAAATAAATTGGTAGTATCATTAGAGCTCTGGAAATCTCAATTTAAACATGCACAGCTACTGTTAATTTTGCATGTGCTAAAAATTTTTTTGATTGAGACTACAGTGTCAGAATAGGATTTTGATACTTCCTTCTTTTAAAATGTATGCGAATAAAATACATTTGTGTTTTATGATTGTTTTATTCTTGTCTATTAATGGTTTTTAAAGACAGACTCTATAACAGCAATACCTCAGCAGAATGCTTAATTACCTTTATCAAATAGAATTTATGAGAAATAGCAACTGATAGAAAATTCATCATTTATGGTGATTATATTGTCTCTGGGAAAAAATAGCTTGCTAAATAATGACTGACTGAAACTGTTCTTTCTCTGTCATTTTTAATGCTTAAAGTGTAATCATTTTTAAGTTCACTTATAAGCAAAGCAATCTGAATACTCCTTACAATGATGTGATTTACGTCAATAAGAAGGAACAAAAAAGCACAGATATAGGAAACCATTTAAAAGAGCTAAAACACACCAGGTTTTGTATGTTTTTCAGCTGAGTTGCAGAACTATCTCTAACAGTTAATTTTCCTTTGTACTAACTCCTCAGGAGTATGTGCTAGGGCCAGAGGGGGCTCAAAGACTGGTTCATGTAGAAGTTGTAAGACTTCATAGTGTTATTAAGTCGGGGGGGAGGGGGGGAAGGTT
>JAVKLA010000024.1:18955888-18984395 GCA_034782735.1 Sagittarius serpentarius | reverse complement strand
GCTCTGTGTGAGCACTGCTCAGCAGTGACCAGAACATCCCTGGGTTATCAACACTGTTTCCAGCACAAATCCAAAACCTCGCCCCATACTAGCTACTCTGAAGAAAATTAACTCTGTTCCAGCCAAAACAAGCACATAGGCCTTACTTGCTGGCTGGGGTTAAACCACACAAGAGATTAATTGTACCTGAAGGGTATAATGAGAAAGCACAAAAGAAAGAAACATGAAAGACAGAAGAGCTCCCAAGAGTAAGATGAGGAAGGAAAGGGGCTAAGTGTGAATGGAAAACCATCAGTGCAAGTGAGCATGAAATGGATGTAGGTCCCTGAAATAGGGATGCAAAAATGGGTTAAGAGAGAAAATAATTTGGTAAAGAAAATAAACTCATAGAGGAATAATCATGATGTGAGAGGTCACAAAAGAAAGTCATAGTGTATTGCACAGCATGTTGAATAGCAAAGTGGGAAGGAAGCGGGTTGGAGAAGAGACAGGCATTCCATAGGCAGCAAGTCCTTTCTGTCAGGCATTATTTCTGAGCTATTTTATATCTCCTCAGTAGGATGCAGAGAGTGGAAGAAGATGCTTCAGTCCTAGCTGAGGCTCTTGATTGCTGTCATCATGATAATACTTAATAATATTAATAATAGTCATTATAGTTGTTTTTCCATTGAACACTAAGCTTGCTGGGCTTTGGGAGATCCTGAAAATTCATAATGCAAATGCAAGCTCTGTGTGCTTTAGTTCAACTTTACTTGAAAACTGACATCCTCTACAGGCTCACAACGTTCCTAAATTATTATGAAAGAAACAAGAGGAAAAAGGCTAACCTCCCTGCATGAACAGGAATGAAAGTTTAACAGGACTCAGGTGGTTTTGCAAGTTTTCACTGTGCTACTGGTGCAGCAGAGTGATCACTGCTGGCTGACCTGCAGCTGTTTTAACAGCCATTTTCTTTTTCCTAAAAGAAATCAGTACACTATTCACACACTCAGCATGCTGCAAATTCAGACTGTTTAAGTGTGTCTCACCATGAATAAACAGTGATTTGTACTTGGAAAAAGGAATTTAGTAATTGCAATGGGCGTGCCTGAGTGTCCTCTGACCATTAAATGGTGCATGTGACATAAGCTGTCTGTGATGGGTGCCATGGTAAGAAATAGCATTTATTTTACCTCTTTCACCTCAAATATTAAAACAAATCCTGGTGCCTTTAAAATACTGAAGTTCAGCAAAACCAGACCTAGTTCCATGCGGTGAAGTAGCACTACTTAGAAACACTTTGGAGTAAATCAATATTCTTTCCAAAACATCTATGTCAATGAAAAGCTCTTGTCACTAAAAGGCTACAAAAAGCCCCTCAGAATCATCAAACCAGCAGTCCACAGATGCCAGGCATGAGAATTGCACTTTACAGCTTGCACAAAAGAGAAGATGTCAGGACTTTTCCAGACTCAGGAATCTCAAAACTGTCTTTCTTAGACCACGTAAAAAGGCTGAGGCTTGTAGCTTCAGCAAGGACAGGTTTTTTTTTCCCCAAGGAGGCCAACTTTCCTTCTGCCCCTGTCACTGACTGGCTCTGTGACTTGGGGGAACTCTCTGAACTTTTTGGTACCACAGTCAGCCTCACTGCAAAATGAAGGCACGTGGAACACTGCCTTCAGTAGGGTTGTCAGGCTTAATTTGTTAAGGTCTGTAAATAAGTCTCAGCTTAACAGAGAAAAGGTTTGTTTATTAATTATGATCTATGTTTGTTGACTAGTGATTTGTGTATTTGTTTGGGAAAATGTCAGCTCTCTAATATGAATGTGGAAAGGGTCAAGAAAATACGATCTCCCCCTCAGGTGGGATTCCAAGAGAATTATTTTTATGTCCAGAAGTATTTGACTGGGGCTAGGAGAGTGAGACACAGTTGCCCAGCCTCATGCTACAATAAGGCTTCCACAGAAAGGAGGCAGCCTCATACTTTTCCAGGGAGTTACGATAAATGTGGAGCGTCCTGAAGAACTCCACAAGCAGAAAGGTGACTGAGGCAAACACGATGACATGCAGAGAGCTACTGGAAGGAGACATGTCCAGATACTTCCCTGAAGTAAAGAAACATTTAAAAGCTTCAATAACCTGAAATGTACTCTAAGTAAATACATACATATGATGGTTATAGGATACACATCTTGTTTTCCACCTGAATAACTTTTTCCACGTGAATACTATAGGCGCCATTCAACACTGCTTTGCAGTTGTGTGCCATCATTTACTTCTGAGTGTAAATTAATTTTCTACACATCAAAATAGATCCAGCACATACCTGCTTTGCACCGGTGGGTAGAAATGACTGTTAGGTATAAGCCAGAGGAGAACAGTTCTCTCTCAGAGAGTATCTCTGTATGAAAAGGACAAAAGATTACAGTCAGTAAAAGAAATATGAAATTGCACTTTCTATTATAAATGTGTTGTTTGCTAATGTATCATGCACAGCTGGAGCTGTGGTTGCATAGCCATCAGCAATCCATCAGTGGGCCTGTCTCCAGTCAGTATTTTTCTCAAATCTCAGACCGCAGCAGTGGGAATTATTAGGACGCATCTGCTATACTCTCAGGCCATTCAGTGATGCCTTCTGAAACATTCACTCCAACCTCTATCACTCCTCCTACTCTGCTTCTTAAGCATCATCTGGACCTGCCGAGAAATTGTTTAGGGAATTGTTATGATGTGTTCTTGTAGGAATAAAAAAAATAATAAATGCAACTACCTGGAAAAAAGGCCCTATGTAGGACAAAGAATGTCACAAAATAAGTGGTACATAATAAATCAGCTTTTAAATCCTGATTTCCAGTATTCACTAGTGCCATTAGCTGTAGCAGGTATTAAAACTACAGAATGCTTCTGCACACAGAACTGGCCTCCAACCTTTTCCATGTTGCATAGCTTTCCTTTTATTTATGTTTTTCTCCACTGCTCCTTTTATTACCTTGCTTTTAGAGTATGTGTGACTATACTTCATTAGATGTTCCAGGCCTTCACAGTTATCAAGATTGGTTTATACATGGTTTATAAATGAATGATGTCTGTCCTCTCTTTCTGAGATTTTTTTGAACTATGCAAATTTGAAACACATCTTGTGTTCCTGATGGCAGTGTAAGAGTAGGCATATCTTCTTTAAAGAAAAACAAAATGTTCATTAGCCAGCCACTAAGGCTGTCAACAAAGGCAATTTTTTGACCAGCATTGTCTTCTCCTGTCCCTTCAGCAATGCTGCCCTGTACAGTGGAGACTGACAAGTCTGGGATGTAATTACTAAAGCAGGTAAAGCAGGTTAATTTTTTTTTTCCCAGTGAAAAGAAAATTCAATAAAGACAATATTGTTATCTTGAAACCATTTGTGAATTCTGCTCATATTCACCACATGAGATTTTCCACCAGGGCAAAAAGAGGTAGAAAGAAACAGCTTTGTTGTTTTTCATACCCTGCATGCATGTTCTGCAGCTGATGCAACTAGCACTCCTGAAGGGCACTTTCCTGCTATGAAGGGATCACCCCTTCCCAACAGAAAGTCTTGCAAGCCCTCTCTGTGGCTGCTAGGAAGATCTGCACTTTGCTGAGCCTTTAGGCTGTCAGCTGTCCAACAAGAGGAGGCTTTCCGCTGAACCTTATGTTTGCAAACAAGGGAGAAGCAGTGGAGGATGTGAAGGTCAGGGGCAGCCTTGGCTGCAGTGACCATGAGATGGTGGAGTTCAGGATCCTGAGAGAAGGGAACAAGGCAAACAGGAGGATCATAGCCCTGGAATTCAGGAGAGAAGACTCTGACCAGCTCATGGATCTGCTTGGAGGGATTGTATGCGATACTGTCTAGGAAAGAAGGCGGGACCAAAAGGATGAGTTGATTTTCAAGGATCCCTTCTTCCAAAGTCAAGAATAGTCCATTCCCTACATGCAAGAAATCCTGCTAAGGTGGTAGAAAGGCCTACAAAATAAAGCATACAAAATGTGAAAGCAGGGACAGGTGACCCAGGAAGAAATACAGGGACACTGTCAAAGTGTGCTGGGATGGGGACAGGAAAGTCAAAGCGCACCTTGAGCTGAACCTGGTATGAGCCATAAAAGAAACTAGAAGGGTGTCTACAGCAGCAAAAGAAAAACTGGGGTAAAGTGGGCCTGCTGCTGAATGGGGCCAGGGACCTAGTGACAGGGGACATAGAAAATGATGAGACTGTCTTTGCCTCAGTCTTCACTGTTAAGAACTGCCTTCAGGAATCCCAAATTCCTGAGAGCACTGGGAAAGTTTGGAGCAAGGAAGACTTAACCTTGGGGCAGGAGGATCTAGTTAGAGAATGTTTAAACAGACTGGACATACACAAGGCCATGGGACCAGATGGGATGCATCCACAAGCACCGAGGGAGCTGGCTGTTCTTGTGAGACAATTGTCTATTGTCTCTGAAATGTTGTGGTGATCAGGGGAGGTTTCTGATGACTGGAAGAAAGCAAATGTCACTCTGTCCTGGTTTCAGCTGGGATAGAGTTAAATTTCTTTCTAGTAGCTGGTATAGTGTTATGTTTTGGGTTTAGTATGAAAATAATGTTGATGACACCCTGATATTTTCAGTTGTTGCTAAGTAGCATTTAGAATATATCAAGGACTTTTCAGCTTCTCATGCCCAGCCAGCAAGAAGGCTGGAGGGGCACAAGAATGTTGGGAGGGGACACAGCCAGGACAGCTGACCCAAACTGGCCAAAGGGGTATTCCATACCATGGGACGTCATGCCCAGTATATAAACTGGGGGAGCTGGCTGGGGGCGGGGGGGCAGACTGCTGCTTGAGAGCTAAGTGGGCATCGGTTGGTGAGTGGTGAGCAATTGCATAGTGCATCACTTGTTTTGTATATTGCAATTCTTTTATTATTATTATTGTCATTTTATTATTGTTTTTATTACCAATATTATTTTATTCCTTTGTGTTCTATTAAACTGTCTTTGTCTCCACCCATGAGTTTTATTTTTTTTCCCCAATTCTTTTCCCCATCCCACTGGGTGGCGGGGGAAGTGAGTGAGCAGCTGCATGGTGCTTAGTTGCTGGCTGGGGTTAAACCACGACACACTCCTATCTTCATGAAGGGTTAGAAGGAGGATCTGGGGATCTGTAGGCTAGTCACTCTGACCTCAGTCTCTGGGAAGGTGATGGAGCAAATAATCTTGGAAACCATTTCCAGGCACATGAAGGAGAGCCTACCTAGATTTCCGTAAGGCTTTCAACACTGTCTCCCATAACATTCTCATAGACCAGAATATTCCCCCTCAGAATAGCTGAAGGGACGTTGAGGTGGATTGAAAAGTAGATGAAATTCCAGGCTCAAAGGCTTATGATTATTAGCACAAAGTCCAGCTAGAGGTCAGTCCCTAGCGGTGTACCCCAGGGGTTGGTTGTGGGGCCAGAACAGTTCAAGATCTTCATTAATGACATGAGCGATAGGGCAGCACACCCTCAGCAAGTTTGCAGGTGATCCAAAAGTGAGGAGAGTGGTTGATATATCAGATGGTTGTGTTGCCATTCAGAGGGGCCTCAACAGAACTTAAGAAATGTGCCATTAGGAATCTCAAGAAATTCAATAAAGGGAAATACAAAGTCTTACACCTGAGGAGGAATAACCCCATGCACCAGTACAGGCTGGAGCTGACCAGATGGAGAGCATCTTTGCAAAATAGGACTTTTCATTGTGGACAATGAGTTGACCACAAGAAGCCAATGTGCCCTTGCAGAAATGGTGGCCAGCAACATCACCAGCAGTTCGAGGGAGGTGATCCTTCTCCTTTGTTCAGTGCTGGTGTGACCACATCTGGAGTGCTGAGCGCAGTGCTGGGCTCACCAGCACAAGAGGGACATAGACGTGCTGGTGTGAGTCCTGCCAAGGGCCACAAAGGCGATCAAGGGACTGGAACATCTCTTATACAAGGAGAAGCTGAGAGAGCTGGGATGTTCAGCCTGGAGAAAAGAAACCTTAGGGGGACCTTATCCATGTGTATAAATACCTGACTGGGGGGGACTAAAGAAGAGAGAGCTGCACTCTTCTCATTGATGCCTAGGAAAAGGACAGGGTGGAATGGACAAAAACTGAAATGCAGGAAATTCTTTTTAAACATTAAAACTGCTCTTATTTACGGTTAAGGTGGTCAAATACTGGGACAGGTTGCCCAGAGACTTTGTGAAGTCTCCATTGTTGGAGATTTTCAGAACTCAACTGGACAGTAGGGCAGATGGACTAGAGAACTCCTGGACTAGAGGTGCCTTCACACCTCAGCAGTTCTGTGGTTCTATGATTCTGTGATCAAGGAAAATCTTTTTTAGGTCTCATGGAGATAAAATAACTAGGCTGATAGGTAAAGAAAAAAAATGCAGCTGAAAATCAGAAATTAAAAAAAAAATCATATTCTCTCTGTATTTGATTTGCATTCTGTTGAACTAAGACATTAAAGAGTTATCAAAAGAAAATACTCATTAGTAGTTCATTGCAGGAAAACATCAAGAACAAACTTACATCTATCCAACAACCTGCTAATCTATGTTCATTAACCATCAAAACAGCATTTAATGAGCTTGTCTTTTATCTAGACCTCTATATTTCACCTCTAGAGAAAGAGATTGTTCTGCTTGTTGTAGTTCTTGACTGTTTGAATACAAGAAATCTCTCACGACATCTTGATCAAGAGATTTGAACCCCTATTAGGCAGATATGAGATTCTCAGATTCAAATTTTAGGCTGTATCACAAAAGAATACTTCACTGAATCAAAGCTGTGTGCTGTGTGTTATGTGTTTTATACCCAATAACATCCTTAACCTAAAATTTGACCAGGCACAGTGCACTCCAGTTCCTGCCTCGTATTCCTGTGATTTCAGTGGGTCTGTGAGCCAATGTAAGCAATCAGACTGAAGAGTACTCTCAGTAGTTATCCAGGTGTCAGTAGCCATCCAAGTGTCCCCTGACTCAGAAGTACTGAGCAGGTCCCAGTCTCCACAGAGCTTACAGCCATGACAGTAGGTAACCAGTTGGCAACCTGGCCGTAAATAATTAGGGGGCACCTCTGACTTGTTCAGTATTGCAGAGGGCATGCTTGCCAGAGGAGGTCAAAATGTCAGCAGAAGAGAAAGGCATAGAAGCACTTGATGAACAAGATGAAGGGCAAGGAAAGCCAGAGCCAGGGCTAAATGAAGCATCATTTACCTTCATTTTTTGTTCTGTTTTGGTTTGCATTTTTGGAGGTAGGCTAACCTCATTATTTCTTGTAAAGACAGCATTAATGAATACAGCATTGGCAAGCAGCCCGTAGCTTGGAATGGAGACTTGACACTGGGAGGCAGATTGGGTTAGGACCCCTTAATTTTGTTTATGCTATTCTTACTGACAAATCTTCCTTCTTCAAGGTTTCCACTTCTTTCTCTGCATGCTTTAATTATGGATAAACAAGGAAATGGAGTGTACGTAACTTTCTCTGCCTGGAGTCTGAGTAATCTCAGAGGGCTCTAGAGAGAATTTAAATATTTGGTGGCTTCCGATATGTCTATACATCTTAATAAATTGGCATTAAGCAACAAGCTCAAGTACTAAATGCATCATCAGCAACATTGTGTAATTTTGAGGGCATTCTCAAATTCTCTTTTGGTGTCATTCAATTAGCCTTCTCTAAAATGAAACTTGGATATCATTTGGGAAGCAACCTGTTCTGGGTCCTGCTAGTAATTGGTTGTATAGGTAAGATCACATAAAGTTTGATTTGTTCAGCATTCTAGCAGTCCTAGTGCTCTCACATGCACCTTGTTGTCCTCACACCATGCCTGAGAGTATCCTGTACATTCTTTATGCATTATGCCATTAAAATTCTGTTTTCAGTGATTGGAGAGAAGTCTCTTCACTATCTGGGGCAAATTAACCTGATGATAATAGTTCAAAAAGTGCACTCAAAAATGGGTGCACTCAAAAATGGGTGCACTCCAAATCTAGGGAGATGATGAGGGTAGCTCTCCTATTTTAAGTCTTTGTCCATATCCCAGGAGTCCTGGAAGCAGTTTTTCCTGTTCTGTTGTTACACTTCTGGCAAGTGGTAGCTCACCTGGCCCCCATTCTTGAAAGATGTGGGCTAGAGAAAGTATTAAGGTTATCTGGCATGAACATCACCAACAGGCACAACTGTGGCAAGGCCGTCAAGACAATCAGTTGCATGCAGCTACGGACAGCACAGTGTCATGCTGACCTCTAAAATCCTGCATGCATGCATAGGCTACTTTGTCCCTTTTGTAGAGACTGTGTGTGCAACCACATACCCTGCATGCAGTATGTAAAAAGGATGTCATGCACGACATGCTAGAGAGGCCCCCTGGCAAGTAGTCATAAAGACCAGTAGGATGGACATAAAACCAAGGATCATTCCAAATAATGTACAGTATGGACACATCCACTCTGAACTGGGGGAGGGGGAGGAGAACTTAGCAATGTGCTGATGAAGTGCACTGTGCTACCTGGCTGTAATGCTAAGGAATATTCTCATTTTAAGATTAAAACGTGTTGGCAGAGCCACTGAGGAAGACAGCCTCTGCCGTTCTGTTATTTCTAGGAAGGCTTTAGGTTTTTCCTTCTTTTCAATAGTTTATTTGCGTGTGGGGACAATGACAGCTTTTTTCTGCCTTTGACAAATATGACTCTTGCAGCTTGCATTGCTGGGGGATGCTGGCTTGTGCTTCTCCTGAGTCTAAGAACTCTTTTAGAAGAATTTTAGTCCTCAGGATGGTAAATCCCAAATTATCTTCCAGGAAATGATGGAAATTAGAGGGTGAAAGTAGTAGCTAACACCTTCAAGAAAGAGAGATGAGAAGACATTGGGAAGCTAACATACTGACAGACCACCTGTAGAGTAGCTAGTGCATGCTGGTCACCTAGGACTGCTTCAGGGAGAAGGCTGACAGCACTCTCCACCCATGAGCAAAAATCAAGTCTGGAGTGCCTTGCGTCTTATGTAGAGCAGGAGGAAACTGCTTCGAGTGAGAAAGAGGTGGGAAAATTACTGGAGAGAGGGTCTGTAAATGTCAAGTAGTTCTGGACATCCAGGTAACAGTCGTTGGCAGTCATGGTATCTTAGCAATACAGAGCCTGGAAATTGCCACAACCCTTCCTCCTTGGGGCCCTGGTGACATTCTAGTCACTGCTCAGGAAGAGGATGCCAGCCTGGCCCAGGAAGAATATGCCAAGCATCATAGAGGGATAATGCACATGAATCTTCAGTAGTGATTCTCGAGTCCAAGATGATGGAGCAGTGTCTCCTGTTATCCATGATATCAGAGACACATTCAGCAGACCCATTAGATGAAAATGTGTATCCAACAAATGACCTAGTACAGTTGGGTATGACTTTTGCCACATGGAACAGCTTGAGAAGGACTTAATAAAGCAGAAGGTAATGGCCACTTTTGGATCATGGAGAGGGCCCGGGGACAAATGAGCTGTTTCTCAAAGAACAGTGCCAGTTCATTGCATTAAGCATAGATGCAGTCTTATGCATCTTAAACTTAGCAGCCTGTTGGTAGCCCAAATATGGATTTATGTCCCTCTGACCTTTGTTTGCATTTGACTGACATTTAAAATGAGAAGTTCTCCAGGAAGATATTTGTCTTTGTATTTCCAGTTTAT
The DNA here is from genome assembly GCA_034782735.1 of Sagittarius serpentarius. Taxonomy (NCBI): domain Eukaryota; kingdom Metazoa; phylum Chordata; class Aves; order Accipitriformes; family Sagittariidae; genus Sagittarius; species Sagittarius serpentarius. The sequence continues at coordinate 18,974,724 of JAVKLA010000024.1, read as the reverse complement.
AATGTGCTTGCTTTAATTATGTGTTAATCATAAATGAAGCATCAGGACTCTGATATGCAGATGTTACAAAATAACTCTAATTACTATGATGAAATATGATAGTTATGTATTTGAGTTAAACTAAAAACTTCATGCTTGTTTTAGTAAACTTTGTGAAATTTGTAGGATTTCTCAAATCTCATTATGTAAACTGATTATTCAAATAACAAAGCAGCAGGGAATTACACAATATAATGACCTTCCTCTAGTTAATGAGTGTTGTTATTTGTGAAAAAAATAGTGTTGGTTTCAGTTATTCTGTTGCTCTGTTCTTTGGCCTTCCACATCAAATAAGAAATGTTCACTACATTGAAAAGTATGGACAATTCTGAAACCAACATACAAGGCTAAAGAATGAGAGGACCTACTTTAAATACAAATACAAGTTTTAATTACAGCTAAGCCTAGATGCATGTGTATGTTCAAACACAAACACAGGTGCACAACACACAAACATACACTTTCACTGGGTTAGCATTGTTGCAGTCCTTTTTAAGGATGTTATGTACATAAGCTTTCTGTATCCAACTACTTGAGACCTTCAATTCATAACCCAGTGCCTCCTGTTCTTGAACCCACCTAAGTTTGTCAGATGAGCTAAAATTAATAATTATGGTATGCTTTCTGCATTAGCCTGCACTAAAAAATTCTCAAATAGACAGATACGTGACTTTAATTTTTCTTGTATCATGAAGTAGTGGCTAGGATTTGCAGTAAAAGGGAGCATGTCTCCTCTTGAATAAAGTAAAAAAAAAAAAAATTAAGTGAAAAAAGCCAATTTACTGCACATTAAACTCCCTTTTCTGATTGTGCAACACAGGAAATCTTGACTAGAGGCTCAGAGGAAGTGTACCGAAAGCTCTCTGTGTTTACATGATGTTGAGTCACCATGTTTTCCCTGCCTCAGTCTTACTACCATTTTCAGTGGGGAAAGGCTCCCTGAGTTAGTTACAGAGGTCAAACAAGGTGAGACTTCAGGAATGATCAATAGGTTCAAAAAAGCACAGTGGCTGGAAAAAAGTTGCAGTTTTGGTCAGAAAGGGGTTGACAGGAATCTATCTGTGATGTCAGAAGATAGGAAGCCAGAGTGGAGGGTAGAAAGAAATTGGAAAAGAATTCAAATTATCAAGGACAGGCATGAGTCAAGACGATGGAAGATGAGATCCTTTACAAAGACAGCATACGAGATCATGTAAAGTAATTTTCATGTTGTTGAAATAGATTTTTTTTTCCAGTTTTTTCAAAATAAACAAATGTAATTGGGTGTGACTAATTGCATGTTACTGTAACTAATATGCCTTAATTCACTGTAGTTCTATCCATCGTAACATCTGCAAAGCCACTGAAGTTTGGGAACATTTGCTGCTTAAAATTCTACACTGGCTGCTAAATTAATGACATGAAGATGTTTTATAAATTCTTGCAGCTATTAGAGAAATCTAATTATTGAAAAATATTATCAAAACAGAGAGAATGTGCTGTACGAGCACTGGGACACCAGGGGAATTAAATCATTTTGCTGAGTATACATAACATATCACTTTGCTGCCTCAGAATTGCCTCAGAGCGATCAGTGAAACGACTAATTTTTCAATGAACAATGAAATTGAACAGACCTACTGGGTCCTCTAGTGATGTCCTTTGGTGGTATAGGTAAACATATCAAGTAATATTGTCACGTATATACCAAGTTCTCACTTAAAATCAGTTAGATTTCCACTGTAGGAAGCATATTTCAGAACATACGTCCCCTGAGTCTTAGAAGCTGTAAACTAACTGTCAGTAAAACTGTATTTGTAGTTACTTAGCTACTATTTTCTTGAGCACTATTAATTAATTTAAATTAGTCTTTTCCCTCTCTCATTTTTAGCCCATGCAGTTTTAGAAATTTACTCACTCAGCTAATTAAATTTTAAAGGCTTTCAGTTCCTCCAAACTGTTGAGTAGTCTTTCTTTGAGCTCCATGCCATGAATTCATCTTTTTTGTTTCTTTTTTAATTGGGAGAATCAGAACTCCAAACTCCAATTTGCTGGTGCCTTATATGAATGTCAAGACTTACATCTTGACTGGATAACTACTGCCAGATCGACACAGAAATACTTCTTTTCTCTGTCTTACATTACAGTTACAGCAGGAGTACAGAGGGATGGCAAATTCAGAGTCACCTTCTGGTCTACATTCTGATCCACCGGTGCCTCCAAGTCTTTCAGCACCTTTGTATTTTCTAACTAGTAACTCCTCAGTTTTCATTATTAATTCCTCCATGGAGGTGTTTTCATATTCTAGTACGAAATTTTATCCTATTTCTCTAATGACTCTCTTTAAGGCATCTAATCCTTCCTGACTGTGCTGTATCTTGAACAAATGCCATTAGCATACTTCTAGTCTTTAATAGTTACTCTAATGAAAGTATTAAAGAAAAAAATCTCCAGAATTGTTCTAAAACTTCCTTCTAGCACAGCAGTTCCTATTTCAATGCAATATAAACACCTTCTCTTTAGCTTGTTTCTTGCTTTCTTTGCTACTCATATTCTCCAGTTTCACTAACAATTTTCTGTATCCTTGTATTAGATGTATAGTGAATGATTAGTTTAGATCTGCTGTATTTCTCTTGTCTAGAAAATAGGCAGGTCCAGACAGGGAGATACCTGACTAGCCAGGTATTATGTGGCATTGCTGTTTTCTAGCTCATTTGTTTCCACATCTTTTCTTATTTTTCCCTTGCAGTCTTCTGGTTGCTGATCCCTGGTTTCAAAGCCTTAGCACAGAATGCATCAAGAAAGAAACAGTCCCTGGGTTCATGGAAGCTGGTACACAGTTGATGTAAGCAACCTCTCGGGACAGGAGCAACTGATAGGAGACATAAGAAACTTCCCTGTGGTACGGCATCTCCAAACTTTTAACCTTTTACACAGATTGAATTTAGCCCACTAATACTATACACTAGAAAACAGATCCAAACTAACTCTCAGTGTTGAACACGCTGACAGGGGAGATACCTGAATTCCACACTGAATCCACATGTAGCTATGGATTTTCTGAATATCTTATTTGACACTGCAGTGAGGCAGAACCCATGATATAAATGGAAATCTATGGATGCTCAAAAACTGGGCGCTTTTTTTTTTTTTGCCTGATGTCCATCTGCATGACACATACTCATTAAAAATTCCTGACTCATGAATACTAAGCTAATATACATCACATAACTTGAGTTTTTAAGTATTTTACTTAACTGTTTCTCATTCTTCATCATTAATCATGTGAGAAGAATTAATAAAAGCTTTGTAAACTACAAAGGTGGTTTAAGGTATATCATTTTATTGTGGTATGGGTTTTTTCAAAGGATTGAGGGAAGCAAGGCCCAATGAATCACAGTGAGATTTAGGTAGCTAGTCTAACCTATCTTCTTTGAAAATCCCATCTTCAACAAGATCACTGAAGTTAAGAAGTCTTTGTGACAGATCAATGGGAAGAGCTATACACATATCCTTGGGGCTCACTGCTGTACAGAGAGAGTCTACAACTTCATTATTTCCCTATCCTGAGGGCACAATCAGCCTCTGTGTATTAAAGATACAGGCTACAGAGAGCTGTGGTCAATCTCAGAAGAGACGATTGCTATTTTCTTTAAAATTCTTGGTGCACTAATTCTGAGCTTCTAAGGACTTGATGTAAAAAGATTTGGTTTAATTTGGAGCTAAAAAATATCTACTCTGCTTTCATTGTACCATTGCAGGATGTACCAATCAGCAGCAATGGACAATCATATTCTGAAATTCTTCAAAATTTATTTTAGATAGTATATATCTGTAACTCTGCTGTCTTACTCACACATTTAAAAAGCCTATTGTCTGTGAGTCTGCAATAATAAATTAACTTAATAAAAAAGACAATAAGTAGCTGTCTTGTTTATGATGTGATTACCAGGAAGGACATATTTTGTATAAATAACATTGCTGGAAACATTTCTGTAGTAATGGAGGATGTCCCATAATTTAATTTTCATTTCATAATTCAATTCCTCCCCACCCACTAACCTTAAATCTATCATATATAACTTTGTATGTTATACAATACTTTCTTACTGAACAATATCAAAGAAACACGTCACTTGTTTCTCTAAACTTTTTTTGGAGGGAAAAATAGTTCTGAAAATTCAACTTTCTAACTAATTTTTTTTGTTTCTTTTCAATAACCAGGTTTTATCAACGTGTTCTTCCCTATGATATTTTACTATGCTCAGGCTATTTATAGATAAACTAATTGTACAACAGAAAGTTCAAACTTATGCTTGAGAAAAAAAGATAATCAAAATTTTGGCAAATGACATAAGAAAATGTAGAAAATATTTTCTACATTATATAAACAATTTATTATTGAAGTTTATGCTTGCATTAGCAGATTAAAAAAGTATATAAGTATTTCATAATTCAGGTTTTATGATGAACTTTGTAGACTAAATAAGACCAAATGTTCAGCATTGGAAAGAATGTATATTTGTTTTCCTTTCATAAAGCTGCTGAGAAACTGAAAAACTACAGACCAGTCGCTAAAATACATGGCTAGTAAAGACAAGATAAAAATATAAGGTGGAAGTCAAGAAATGGGAGTTGAAGTAGTTCTGATCTGAAAGTAATTTTAGACTTGGTTTTGGTATGGTTTTACTGACTCCAGTGACAAAATGAAGTGCTCACAGAGTAAGAGCAGTTGTGCTGAAGCAAATGAGGCTTGAATCCTTCATGCACATCATCAAATAATTGCTTACTAAATTCTCATCTGTAACTTCAATCCCTCTGCTCGTGACAGGTTGCACCAGTTGTCCCTGGGGACGGTTTAAAGGAAACCTAAATGCAGAATGCTATCCACAGATTAGTTTGGACTACATTGCTTTTATTAGTCATGAAGATATCTGAGGAAGATAAGTTTCGGCTCCATTTGTAGATCTGGTATCCAGGTGTCTGGGCAGGCAGAGTTGTTTCTGTAAAATGTAGAGATTTGACCCCAAAATATATGAAATTTCATTATGCCAATTAAATAATTTCTTTATCAGAAAGAACTGCATTTTAAACACTGTACCATTATAAACAGTTCTTTATAAATTATATGATATTTTATTCCAGGTTCAATATCTTCAATACCCTCCCACAGATTTTTTTCATAGATTATGGTATAACTGAAGCACATTTACTGAACAAACTTGGTTCCTGTTTTGTCTTTCTTTGGATGGTGGCAGGTGTAAGGTAAAGCCAGGGGGAGCCCATGTTTGAATTTTAGTTCAGATCAACTGTGAGTGCTTTTGAATTTCTTCTCCTGGTCATCCCTATTTTCTTTGCTTTCGTTCCCACTACAGAGTTTTGGAGTGCATGACCTGGTTTCTTTTCAGATGAACCCACAAACTCATGAGATGAACTCATTCTTTTCAGATGAAACTGAACTGGAGGATGCTCAGAAACTGTTAATGGGCCACAGGTTAAGAGTGGCACAAGTCAAGGCCGTGGACCAAACTGGAGCCTAGCTTGTGAGACTCCCCACAATAATCACGTGTAGTGTGTTCGGTGCATCCTCAGCACTGACAGTTTCACCTTTAAGATCTGCTCCTTTTGAGTCACAGTACTTTCTAATGTGGATATAACCTCTTTTGTGAATGTAACCTTTATATTGAAGGTATTGTAGTTCAGGTGCTGGCCAGTTACAGACTCACTGACAGTACAAAAGAGTACACTGCGATAACCAGCTGTAATAGATTTTCCTATAGCAGTTCAGTGTATCTTAAATAGAAAGGACACTCCGAAGGATGTTACTGCTTTAATTTTTTTTTTCATTAGTTGTCTTCTCAGAATCTTGAAAAATACTTTTCTCTACCACTTTCTCTGAAAAATCAGTTTCCTTTTTTCATCTGCTGGAAGCTTCAGATAAACAAAGAATACACAATGCACTTCTTTTTATTTCCTTCTTCTTTGTACCAGTTCATGGGTCAGTTAGTTGATCTTTACTTTCTTTTCTGTGTCTGGGATTAAAATTTACAAGATATTTTGAGATCTGCAAGACTGGTATAGATTCTGAGACTAGGCTCAGAAGTCCCTTTTAGATATAATTTATTCACATCTAAGAATAACAGTCTTTTGGAAAAATTACATGTTAAGCTGCTTCAGATTTCAATTTTTTTTTGTCGTGGAACATAAATCAGTGCTTTCCAACTGCTTTCTTTTCAGTAAATTTGAGTGATGCTGAATATTTGAGATCGATAATATGTGTTACACACAGGATTAATGGTAACTTGTTATGTAAGATTAGGGTTGACATAAGCATGTGACAAGTTTGTGGCTTTTCTGAGGCAAGAACTTTATTCAAAGGAAACAGCTCTCCCTCTAAAGCTCTAAAAAGCTAGAACAGGGCAGGCAGAACACCATCACTGCCTGCAGCCAAGACACCGGACTGAAATGTGTAGTGCTCCATCTCATTTACTCGAAAGTGGTCAATGAACTCCAAACCAAAAATCTTATTCCAAACTCTCAGGCTATCCCCTTTCTTACTGAGCTACCTAGGTGAAGGTAACACTCAGTAAGGGGAGAGAAATACATGATAAAGAGTGCATATGGGGTTTAAGTACTGTTCCCATTAGCCTGAATTCTTATTGCTTGTTTAGGATTGTGAAAGGTCAATGCAGTATTTGGTTTAATGTGATGTGATGCGCAGAAGTAGATTGGTAATAAAAACAGATGTTATATAAAAAGTAAAGATGAAGTAAAGCAGCAGGGAGCATGGCACCAAAAATCTCACACTACAGCAGAAAAAATGTTTATTCTCCACATCTACTGTATAATCACTGAAAAATGGGAATACTAGTAAATATCTACAATCCTGTGGTTAGCAGAGGATCAATGTAGTACTGCTTTTGTGACAAGTGGGTCTTTAGACAGAAGAACAACCCATCCTCAAAATACATTGTAAGGCTTCAGATACTGGAGAAAGTTTTCTCCTAATAGTTCAAAGCAAAGGAGTAAACCAATTACCATTCAGGAGAAAGTAAGTGTTGACACAGGATATCTTTCTGGATAAGACCACGCTAGAGCCACTGCTCTGACTGATGTTTGCATAGGTTTAAATGAGTAAGCATTGCACTGACATGGGTATTGCCTGTAGTGTTTTCATAGCAGTATGGAGTTCAGTGCAGTCATGAAAAACTAAGCAAGAAACGGACGTTCTGTAAAACCATACTGAGCTCTCTGCAACTACGGTTAGCTGCTATCAGTAAGAATCATGAAGTTTAAATCTGTAGATATAGGTGTTGAAAGATCAGAACCTATTACCAAAACAGAAGTTTGCAGATCTTAACTGCACTCAGAAATTAGGAAGATAAATGTCCTGAAAACTACAGATAGAAAAAGCAAATATTCAGAGTTTTCTTCTGTTTGTCTCACTGTCAAAACATGATTAATTGCAAGAATTATTTAAAGTTTATGAATATTTGCATTTATAAAGGCTTTGTTAAATAATTAGGGAAGTTAATATATGCTTGAACAACTGTTTTTTATGAATAATAGGCTCATTTAGTCATTTTCACTATACATATGATCTCTGATTATATTTCTTTTACATTCATCTGGAGAAAACCATCTCTACAATGTAATTTTCATCAAGAATTTACCATAATGTTAATTTAATAACATTTTCTTGCAATAACCCTTCATCAATCACTATTTCTCTATGCTGTCATTGCCATTCTGCTCCCTAAAATTTGACATTCTTCTAGGAATAAAAACTTGAAAAAGCAGACATGAGTGATCCGTTCCAAGTCTTTCTACTGAGCAGCTGAAATTTGCTCAGATACAAGGGAAAAGCAGAGATGTTCTTTAAAGGATCAAGAGTTTTCTGTGAATGGTATATGAAAGGCAATATTCTCAAGTACAAAAAGACACCAAACAATGCTTCCCTGCCTGCACTCCCCCCGCCCCGAATGAACCAAACCCAAAACAAAAAAAAAACTCAAACAAAAAAGCCAGGACCAAATCTATGTACTAAGTCTTCTAAAGAAAAATGTTAGTTCTATACTCCCATGCATATCTGAATACTCACAATATCTTATCATTTCATTCAAATTGGAATAGCAGTCAATAGTTCTATAGTATCATATGATTTCTTTGGAGTTTATAATTCAGCAGGTACTTCTAGTGCCACTCTAATTTTTGAGGTTTTATGTCCCTTTTCTCCTATCAGATGCCATTTGGGAATGTAGATAAGTTACCCAAACATGACTTAGTGTTCTGTCTCTGTTGCTCCTCTCAGAATATTTGGTTGGTTTTTGTTGTTATTGTTGGGTTTTGTTTTGTTTTTCTGTTTAATATTAGTTTAAAAAGGCAACTGAAACGGTGATAATGAAAACTCTGTTCTACCTGCTGTGTTGCCTTAACACAACCTTGATACCCACACCGATCACAGATTTGAAACTGCCACAACCACAGCCTCTCATCCCAGAGACACACCTGCAGACTTTCTACAAAACACAAACCCCTGAAAAGTCACAATTCCTCATTTTGACCTGAGGACGGAAAGGGGTTATGGAATCTGGGAGAATATTGCAAGACAGGACATCCACCTAGCAGCCTGCTGCCTCATGACTTCGGACTTTAGGAGAAGAAGGTTCTCGTCTTGATAGATGAGAAATGGTCCATAAACCAGAGATTGTTAAAGCATGGCCTGTAGTGCAACACTTTTTCTTGAGTTGATATACTTAATATATCTAGCTAGCTGGATCAACCAGGTTTACTAAAAGGTTACTGGGCCTGCCCAGGCAGAGCAACCTCCTGCCTGCTGGCTATGGCCAGTAATAGAGCCATGGAGTGGGACTTTTTTAGAGGGTACAGGGGTATTTGGTTACATTTTTTTAACAGCTGGTGAATTACCTTCTCCACACATCAGTATTGCCAGTCACACACAGTGGTCAACTTCTAGCTTCCTTTAAGTTGACATTGTGTCAGTGCTGTGTTCTAACATGGGTTCTCATCTGAAGATGGCATTTTTCATCAGCAAACAGGTTTTTATTTAACCATTTTTTCAGACTTTCAAATACATCTCAAAACACATTTCCTTGAAAAGCTTTTAAATGAAAAGGGTTCCTCTAACAAATTGGTTTGTAAAATACTGAAATGTGTTAAATTCAAAACTTAACTGTATGCCTCAATAATTTTACATTGTTTCTCATGAAAAGTTAGCATTTTGCATTGCTATTTTTACTGGTGAAATGGATAGTTAGTAAAATAACTGGAATATGACTTTACTAGTTTATTTTACTTTTAAAATCATATTGGGCAATTGTTCCGTAGGTCTCTTTCCCCAAGTAACAAGTGATAGGATGAGAGGAAAAGGCCTCAAGCTGTGCCAGGGAAGGTTTAGATTGGATATTAGGAAAAATTTCTTCAACGGAAGTGTTGTCAAGCACTGGAGCAGGCTGCCCAGGGAAGTGGTTGAGTCACCATCCCTGGAGATATTTAAAACAGGTGCAGCTGTGGCACTTCGGGACATGGTTTAGTGGTGGACTTGGCAGTGTTAGGTTTACAGTTGAACTCAATGATCTTAAAGGTATTTTCCAACATAAATATTTCTGTGATTATTTGTATTTTAATGAAGCAGCTTGACACTAGCACAATGAAGAACACATAAGGAAACACGTCACCATCTACTGCATTACTGAAATACTAGGAAAGCACCTAAAGTAATAAATGCAATCATTATAAAATGAAAGATGATGCAAAATAAAAATTTTGATAATCCCAAAGGACATACTGGGCACTCGGGTACAAATGTCTTTGGAAAGCCATTTTGTAGGGAGGACAAAAATATATGGTTCGGGTTCAGGTTAAAGTAAAAATAATTTGAAAAGTTCACTATTTCCTGCAGAACTGAAATTATGAGTTTTGATGGATTTAATCAAAACAATCTCATCAAAATATAACCCCCTTTTTTTCTCTTTTTTTTTAAATTCAATATTCTTGGTATCTATACCTGTCAGGATATACCTTAATTAGGTCTTGACTGAGTGGATATAGCTAGTCTGTCTACTGACTCAGTCTTGATTCACTTATGGGTAGGGAAGAAGGTGCATTTCAGTCTAAAATAGAAACCTTTCCCCTGAGCTCAAACAAAACTGGACCCTTGGAGGGAGAAGTGTTAGCTCATTAATTTTTATTGGATTTCATTTTTAAATGTCTTTGCATGTCTGAATGCTGTTTGAAATACAACGGGGGGAAAAGGAAGTAAATAAGTAAGGAATCTCTTACTGTGGTGTTTCTAATTTGGCTGCAGCCAGGGAGAACTAACTGCAGATGTCACGTGAAAGCTTTCATATACTGTAGTCTGATAGTAATGCTGAGCACCTAAGTGTTGAATAAACGTTTTGGGGAATTTAATCTGAACAAAACTCTGAAGTTTTTATGGGTTCCTCAAAGCAGTTTAAATCATATGGGTTTAAAAATAAAAAGCCAAACAGCATGGTTTGGAGGGATATCAATAAATTCATACTGTCAAGAATTTATAGCTTTTCCTGTATGGTCACAATTTCTTCATAGAAAATTTATATTTCCATTTGTAATAGATGGTCCTTTATTAGATGATAAATTGACCCTTTCAGAGGGAGCTGGTGTCCTTCACTGGTCCTATAACCCAAGCCTAAGCCTTGGAAATTGTGTTTGGGCCAGCAGTGCATGATAGGAAAAAGGGCAGGGAGAGCCACGGAGAGATAAAAGCCACTGGAGGTAAATGCAAGTGGAAAATGGAAACATTTTTGAGAACGTCTCTTTGAAAAGTATTTCCTTCCTCAGTAACAGTCAGAATTCAGTTATCCCTTGGCCAGCTTATTGAAAATAGGATAATTTCTTCACTAAAATGTTCATATATCTGACCCTTAAAAAAACAGTAAGACATTTGGGCATTCTTAACTGGAAGGTAGAAGGCTTACAATTGTTCTTTTCAGCAAAATGTCTGGAAAAGTCCAAAGGATTAAGGAAACAACAAGAAAGCTGAAGAAAGTATTTTGAGGAAGTTATGATGCCTTGAGTTAGAAAGCAACAGATTTGTCTGAAATCTGGAGAAAATAGCGAAGGGCTTTACGTTAAACATGGCAGTAAAAAAATCCGTGTGAGATCTGAGGTAAGTGGAGAGAACTTTTGAACTTCTGCTTCCCCGGGGAAGGACGAATGATATGGTTTAGCTGAGGACTAAGATACCTCAGTCATGGGAATAACAGTACCTAGTTCTTGCCATTAAGTACACAAGATGAACATGATGCCACCATTTGCTCTTCTGCATAGATTCTAGCAGTAAAACTCTACTGATATGAGGTCTTCATATTTGGAAAGGAAGGGTGGCTTTGAGTGTAGTGTTTATATAGCGCAAGCTTACAATAAGATTTTAAAAGGTTAAATATTTCTATTTGAACCTGTAAGTGGTTCCCACCCTTGTGGTGCTTTATGCACCTGAATACTATGCCTGGTATATTTGAAGGGGACTCCATAGACAAGGTGTTTATTATTTACGTTCAGTGGCATATGTCACTTTACAAAATGGAAAACTGCCAACAAAGAGGAAATATTAATGTCTCTGAATGTAGCTAGGAAATTAAACAGTAAATGTTACTATTAAACTCTGTAGAAACCAGATCATAAGATCTTTACAAACTAAGACAGTACTAACAGAATGTAAGCAAGCCACTTTGGTGCAAGAAGCTTAAATCTAAAGCTGAACATGGGAAAACTCAGCCTCCATCTCATGCTTCCTTGGAGCCCTCAAGCCTGCAAGCAAGAGTAAGCAAATATATACACCTTGAAAAGAGCAGCATGGCTTGTTCCCCTGATGCATATTCCCCAGTTCAAACAATATCTTCCCTCATGTATTTCAGTGGGCAGCAATCAAGGCAGTCCAGTTTAATTAACTTTGTGACTCTTGCATAAGCACTAATGTAGATTCAGGGCTAACTAAAAAGCAGTGAGCTCACACAGCAGTCTTTTCCACAGTATTAATATAGTCATAGCTGCCTGCCTGTTTTCACTCTGTCACAGGAATGCACCATATATGAAACTTGTATTCCCTTGGTAAATCTGATTTAAACTGGCAAAAGAATTCAGAATTTATTATAGACAACAGATATGTGTGCTTGCAGACACAGACAGTAGGAAACTAGACTGAAAAAAGAACAAATCAAAAACTGCAGTAAAAGTGTAGCTTTAATGTAAGTTGGAAAATTCTCTTTGGCTGCTGTTACTCATGATGAAGTGAGTTTTCAGGGCTTTTTTTCTGATTCTTTAATACAACTATGAAAACAATTCCCAGAAGAAATGATTTGTTTTTTTCTTCCTGTTGATCATTTTCTGATACCGCCTTTTCTTCCTCCTCCTTAAGTGAACAAAAGCTGTAACCCGTCTTATCAGCCATAAAAGCCTCATCTTGTAACCTCTGCAAATCTCCATTTGATTGCAATTGATCAACACAATTCTTCATTATCTTCCCCTTTGATCTCTGCTAAATAGATTAGAAGTAACACTATGTGCTTCAACAGCTATTTTCTCCACTCTGTTCTTCTTCTGTAATGCTATGCCAGCGCTGCCTGCCTTATGCAGGAATTCCTATTGAATGTATATTACGATTTTTTCAGAGATTTTATTTCCTACTTGTTTGTGCTCCAGCACTCTTGGTAACCTAGGTCCTAGTAATTAAATCTACTCTACAGCTGGCATTTTAAAAGCAATACCACTGGCACTGTCTCCAGAGCAAATTTTGGTGGAAACAGTTTATTTTCATTACAATATCTTGTCTCAGGCTTGACCAGAGCTCCTGTCAATGTTTTCCCAAAACACTCTACCAGCTCATACAACACTGAGTGACAGACAATGGATCTCCAGTGTTATACTGAGTTTTGCAACCTGTAAGTAAAAAGTACAGTTCACCGGGATTTAGATGTTTTCATAGGAGAGGTTGCTATTACATGCGCCACTTCTGGCTATGGGGAATAGACTTCAGCCACAATTAAGTACATTTGAGTACATTTCTTTATTTATTTTTTTTTTCTCCGCATAGCCAAATTGCTGTTTCTCGTGCTTTGTAGCACATTACCATGGATGTCAGGTGCTGCTTCTGGCATAACTCCTACATAAGTCATATCCAACACTTCCATTTTGGGGCCAGCTGGCCTAAGGAAGTAACTTTTAGTTTTCCATGCTTTCATTACTGCACCTTGATGCTACACATAGGACCCTGTTAGTTGCCTTCCTCACAAACTTTTTGTTATTATTACTTGAATTTCCGCAGCAAACAATCATTCTCAGAGTTAACCTGAGTTTTCTTTGCTAGTAAAGCTTAATTTGGTCTTTGTTTTTTTCTGCCTCAAAAGTTCATAAAGCACTATACCCGTAATTAAGGTTTCCTTGTTTCCCAAGTCTTCCTTCACTTCCTTCCCTAGAAAGATCAGTAGGAAAAGATCCTGCAGATGCAGAACTGCACTGTCCTTGTGGTTTTTTTTAAAAGAGATGCAAGCAGAACAGTACAAGTTCACTAGACTGTTTTTTTCTGATGGCTGACAGCAAACATGCCACTGTCAATGCTAAAAGCAAGACTGAAGTCTTAAGTCTAGCTGCTGCCAAAATCCTCATTTATGGTTCCAACATTTTAACTGTGATTTATGACCTGTACTGAAGTGAGTATTCCTGATGCATATTCATGAAATGTAGTTATACCCTCTTCCTCCAAGATTTCACTGCTGTCTTCACAATAGCAGCTATGAGCATTTATCCCCTCTTTTTCTTCCTCCATTATTCTCCGAAACTCAGAAAGTTTACCTGGTTTCTGCCTTTCAGAGCTGGGTAGGCAGGCTGGGTGTGTTCACTGTCAGGAGGCTCTCTGGCTCCAGTTCATGCTGTCTGCTGGCAGGCGTGGGACTAGTTCAGTTCAGGAAACTCCATCTCTTTGCCTGTTTTCTGATGCAATTTTTCATTTGGGAACTAAATATAGATCCATTTCTGGCTAGAACTTCATCATGATTTAATGCTATTCTCAAGTTATAACACTTCAAATTGCTCCAGGGAATACACCCAAATGAATCGAACTTTACTGAATCATTCCCTGATTTTGCAGTTTATTCAGCTAAAATTCAGAGGCCTGGCTTCTTGCTGCACTGCTGCACACACGACAGGGACACAGCTTTAAGTTCACCATTTCTCTGCCAACTCCAGTTTTTCCTTTTCTTCTTGAAATACCCACTTGACATGTTCAATCTTCAGTTTAAACTAACAGCTCATGGCCACTACAGAGTGGAGAGGGGGGGCCATTGCTTTTCGGTTATCAACTGAAAGGTGTTTACATGTTGCAGTTGTTAAGGAAACCACTCTGCATGCTATCTTGTTTGCTGTTTGAAAAAAGCTTTATTTTCTTTTTATCTTAACATAATTTTCCTTTTTTTTTTGCATACATCCTCAAAACTAGATATAGGTGGTCTCATGCCTACTTCCATTCTCAATATTTGGTGTTTGGGATCTTTAAAGAAGAAGTCCAATAAGCAGAATTTACAGTAGAAGAGTTTATCACATCTATTAAAAAAAAATTGCGAGTAGAGTCCATTGACTCAAATTTACTCCCCTGCTGGAAGATAAGTACTCAGCCTCTTCACTGTGCTCCTCGTTTTATAGCCTTTAAGGGAACATATATTTCTTGTCTTCCTTTTTTCTGTATAGAAAATTGTCCCATAACAGGCTACTGTATTCTACTTATAAGAAACTCACCCAGATATCTACACCATTAAATGGTGTCCAGTAAGTCTTTTTCTGAGTAAGACATGGTTTTGTTCATCTCCAAAGAGGCATTTCAGTCACTGCCTGTTTCTGCCAGTATCTGATCTTTACTGGGTCTGCACAGTCCTCACTTCATCTGGAGGCTGTTTCTACACATTACGCTTCCCTATACCCTCACACTAACCTACATGCAACGTAATAGAGCACCTTTACTTCCCATCGCACCCAATCCCGTCCAGCATTACAAATCCGCCCCCCTCGCTTCCCGCCACCACCCTCACAGGCACCCGCGCCTGCCTCTCCCCCCCGCTCCCCGGCGTGCCACCTGCAGCACACCAGCCGACAGGGACCCCCCCTTCTTCACCCTTTTCTTGCACTGATGCTTCTGAATGCCGCTGAGCTCCTTCTGAAGACCTGTCTCAGACCACTGACCACGACGGGAATCCGCGTGTTGTTCCGCCCTCAGCCACCGTGCTCTTCACCTGCGGCCCTTTTGCCGCATCTGGCCAGTTTCTTCCCAAGCGTCGGCACATTTTCTTTGGGAATTCAAATGATGCGACTGTCACTTCGACTCAGCAAAGTAACAATTCCCTCTGATAGACAGTGTCTAACAGCTTCTCTCTAGCTGTATCACACCCTCAAAAAGTGAACCTGAACATCAGAAAAGTTTTCAGAAAAACAAGTAACAGAATGTTTTGAAGGCTAACAAAACACCAGACAGAAATATTTCCTGGTTGCTTTCTGATATGTTTCTTTTTATTTGCATGAAGTGCTAATAGATGTTTGTTTGCTTTAAAAAAAATTCTTAGGCACATGTTTTTTCTTAGTGGTTAATTACAACTTTCTGCTTTACCTCATGGAGGAAGTCTTTAAGTCATTGAAAATTGCATATTTCAAAATACAAAACCAGAAATTCACCCTTTATGTGTCCATATCGTCTATAAAATTTGTGCACAAGTATTGTTACAGTCTCTAAATATAAACTGAAAAGCATCCTGTTTTTCATTAAACTGTCAGTTCCCTGTTATAGCTATTTAACTTGCGGGTTTTTTTCTTTTAAAATTTCTTCCTCATAATAAGTTTTATCTTTTTGTAGTTTTACTAGACACAGCAAAAAAAAAAAAAGCACAACAAACCTTAAAGAAGGATTGACAGAACAATCTTGTATTTGTACAGAGTCCTAAGCAATAACTTTCACCATCTCTAACTGAAATGCAGCACTGGAAAAGCCAGATTATAACCGAAACTAAAATCCTGGCCCTCGCAATATGCTTCCCCAGAACTCCTTAAATTGTAAGGAGGAAACAGACTTCTTAAAATGTTAATTGTTATCTCTGTTTTCTTCTCAATCTAGCAGTGGACAGACACTGTGATTTATGAAGAGTTTTTGATAAAGTCATTTCATGACTTCCGTCACACAGATTTCAAGGTAGTCTGGCTCTGGAATTATTTTCATGGACTTCTCTTATCTGCTGTTCAAAATAATAATAATAAAAAAGCTACTTCTATTTCTTTGAAGTGAAACATCTTTTATCTCCTGAAAATAGCTGAAACATCCAACAGGAAGGGGAGGAAAATAACTGACATGTTGAGCTGAGTGAAACTAAAACAATTGGAAAGTAATTTACACTAAATTATTGGTTATATTGAACTTCTGTTTCTTTCCTCTTCAGAAAAAAAGAATCAAGATGCTTCATATCTTTCCAAGGTACCTCTGGCGTTGCATATTTCATTATCATGCAATCATTCCATTCATTTTAGCTGCCTCCTTTTCCTCCCTAGAACCCCAGGGAGGATTTATTTCTGGGGAGCTGTGAAGCATAATATAACCGCATCCGCCCCTCACACGTGGTACGCAAGGGAAGGGCTCACTCGCAGGGAGCAGGTTGTGCTCCACTGTGCCTGCTTGTCGCTCTGCCCCTGTGCTTGGGCAATGCCCGGGTGTGGAGCACAGCTGTGCCCAGTGGTTGGTGTGCCAGGGGCCCCAGGGGTCCCTGCACCCAAAAGTCCTGCCGTGATTCCTTTCACCTGGTGGCAAAGGCACCTGCTGCCAGCAGCCTTCTGATTCTGGATCCGTTCTGCCTCAGAGATGAGTGAAGTTTAATATCTGCTCTTGAATGTTTGATGACCTCCTGAAAATAAGCTGATGTTTTTCATTCTTTGGGTGTGAGATGCGTATCATGTAATTGGTACTAATCGGTCACCTTTGCGGAGATGGCAGGACCTCGGTAGGCATGCAGGTATCTGCTGCTATATCCTTCAGGGTTGTTCCCTTCGCCTTAGATCTGAAATACACCAAGATTGCTAGGAAAAACCCTTCTGCTCTCCTTGAAGCACTTCTCCTCAGGTCAACTACAATACTTGCCTCAAAGCTACAGAAGATTGAGTGTTGCTGCTGCCTTTAAAGGAACTGAGTATTGGTCAAGGTTTCTAAAAAGGCAATCATACATTTCATAGGAGGGATTGTAGATCAGTTTTTATTTTCCATTATAATTACAAAGCAGTAACCTAACTGAAGAGTCTCAGTTAGCAAATGAAGTTATTTTGAATCTCAGGGAATAATGCACAGACTTTCTAAACAAGTGACTCCCCTTCCTGCCCTGGTGAGCTTCAGAGATTATTTTTAGGGGAAAAATTTCTTGCCATAGTGAATGTGTACAGTTTTGTGAACAGTTTAGGAGAGTTGTTCTCTTCCACGTGGAAGTCCCAATAGACAAGCTGTGTCCACCTGCTCTGAACAAAGACAGCTGACACAATTCAGCCCTAAACAGGGCTGCAGGGCAGAGGATTAATGTAAGGGTTTTAATGGCTTAAAGCATGGTACATAGGCTTGTGAAGAGACACATTTCTGCAGAAGTATTGTAGCTGGCAATCAGCTACTACCTGTTTTAGATTATAAGCGATGGCCCTCTGATTTATAATATGTAATTTAAATTAATTCCAGCAAAACAACTTTTAATTCAGTAACAGGCAGGAAGAAATCATAGTTTCATCAACAAAACCATCTTTCAAGCCAGATAATAAAATATTAGGCCAACACGACCTCCATATACTTTGAACCATCCATGCACGCGCTCTCTTGATGATTACTCCTGGCAGTACTCTCTACTTTCTCATTTTTCATTTGTGTTGCTAGTTTATATCCTTCCTGCAACCACTTTGCCATTCTATTTTTTGCTACGTGGTTTATGACTGGCCACTCTTGCAGGTACTGTTAGAAAGTAGTCATGTCCCTATAAAGAAGAATACGTGGCAGACATAGGAGAACTGCCACATTCATGTCAATTCTTTCTAGGAAATTAAATTATTTTAAGGAATAGCAAATGCTGAAAAGCCTGACATCACGACAGTTAGGACTACTTGCTATTGGAAGACGAATTATACGTTAAGTATTGCACAGTTGCTGAGCCAAAAGACTAAAAAGATCAGTCTGTTTCGGTATTGTCCTCCTTCTTAAAAGTCTTCCTTTTTCTAAAAAATCTATGCTCCTCCTCAGTATTTTAAGATACCATAGATAAAAGTGCTCCGTCATAGATATATGAGTGGGGACAGGCATTATCAAACTGATTTTACAAATGAATAGCCTGAAACATGAAGTGTATAAAATTCACTGCAACCAAAGCTGAGAAAATTATGTGGTTCTCCTAATAACCAATTTAATGTCATTCTGTCGTGGTTTAACCCCAGCCAGCAATGAAGTACCACGCAGCTGCTTACTTACTGCCCCCCACCCAGTGGGATGGGGGAGAGAATCGGAAAAAAGGTAAAGCTCGTGGGTTGAGATAAAAGTTTAATAGGACAGAAAGGAAGAAAAGGAGGAGGAGGATGATAATAAATTAACAATTATAATAATAAAAGAATTAGAATACACAAAAGAAGCGATGCACAATGCAATTGCTCACCACTCGCCAACCGATGCCCAAACAGCGCTCCTCCCCTGGACAACTCCCCCAGTTTATATACTGGGCATGATGTCCCATGGTATGGAATACCCCTCTGGCCAGTTTGGGTCAGCTGTC
>JAVKLA010000024.1:18933403-18955875 GCA_034782735.1 Sagittarius serpentarius | reverse complement strand
GCTGTGTCCCCTCCCACCTTTCCTGTGCCCCTCCAGCCTTCTTGCTGGCTGAGCAGGAGAAGCTGAAAAGTCCTTGATTGAGTCTAAACATGACTTAGCAACAACTGAAAACATCAGGGTGTTATCGACATTCTTCTCATCCTAAACCCAAAACGCAGCGCTGTACCAGCTGCTAGGAAGACAATTAACTCTATCTCAGCCGAAACCAGGATGCATACGCATTGAACCATACTGCTTCTTTGAGACACTAGTGAATCAGAGCACCTAAGGCGCTCCTGTAATTGTACAATCACATGTTTTCATATGTAATGTTTTGTTTGATAATTACACAAAGGATGATGAGCCTGTTGCAAAATCCATTTGGATGTTTCTGTCAACTTTGTGTCATTGAAACATCATACAGTATTATAGGCATTTTAAGCAGCTGTTAAGTTACATATTTTTCTTTTAGAGAATACAGCGCAGCTTGATATTTTTTCCATTCTAATACTTATGTATAAAAGTAATTTTCTTTTCTCACCAATGATAATTTTTCTAAAAGGCATATTTTGAGGAACTAACAAGCACTTATCATAGCCACTTTCAAGCCTAAAAACATTCATGAATTATGCTTGCAAGAATGGACAAAAACCATCTTTTACAAAGATGAAGATAACTTGCAGAAATGCAGGACACTTCTGTCTCTGTTTATTGTCAGTCTTTGGTAATTTTCCTGTAAAGACTAAGAGTGGTAATAGAGAGAAAACAAAGAGAGCTAGAGTAATGGAAGGGACAGAGGGAGAAAGAAGCAGTTGAATTAATAAGGAGAAGACTCAAGCTACAGGATTCACATGATTAGTGATTTGATATAATGTAGAAAGTCAAGTATCAGAGTGTTCATACAGGTTAGTTCTTCTCAAGAGACTAATCTTCCTCATGCCAAGAATTCCCATCTCCAGGTCAACTCATAGGAAGCCTGAGGAGGTTGTTTTTCCCATCATATATCCAGGTAAGAGGCCCCGAAAACATTAGTATTATTATCATTAGTAACATTATCATTATAATTTAATCAGAATTGGGCAAAAGCAGGTAATAAATACATCAGTTATTGATAGAATCTCCTCTGGTGAAACAAGACAGTATGGAAAAGCATGCTTGAAAAAGACATAAACAAACTTTCCTCATTGTTTAAAGTGCCAGACATGTATTTTATCTTAATCTGGGTTTTGCTGGAAGATGAAAGTTGTGCAGAACACACATTCTCTGGAGATGGAGCTCTCTAGGAAGTTTGCTTTGCTTTTCTTGACAGCTGATTGATACCTGTAGAGTTAACCACATTTAAATGGAATTTATAAAGTCGTGCATGTCACAAAGTTCAAAAATTAATTAAGAAAACATCTAAAATACAATTTAGATAAATAATGAATTTATTAACTGATGCATTGTTGCTTGAAATTACAAAAAAAAATGTGTCATGAGACCCTGCATGTTCCTGGATTCAAAGACAAATTGACATTCTTTTCCTCCCCCACTTCTTTGTTTTTTAAATGAAGCATGTTACTTGTGAAAGTGTTCTGGTTGATGGAACTCTGCCAGTCTGTTTTATTATAACACATTTTTGTTCACAAAGAAAGAAAAGGTTATTGCACGTCATATCTTTATTATACTTGACAAGCTGTAAAGTATGTATCGTAAAAGGAAACAGAAAGTGATATATCAGATTACTTTTCCATTATCCACAACAAGAGCCGAGATGCTGTATGGCAAAACAGTGCTGAGTGGACACTGACATTCCATGGTGACTGGTTCTTTTTTGCGTTTACTTCCCAGAATAAAGAATGTTAAATACACAGTTCCACAGGAAAACTTGGAGACCTATGTAAGCCGTGTCCTCATCAGTGGGAAAAGCTATCACACCGCTGTGTGATACCCAACTTGAACTAGAGAGGAACTCTAAAAATAAGCAACTTCTTGTTACTCTGACCAAAGCCTTTAGCCACATGTAATGTGGCTGCACACAATTTTGTCAAAAACTGTGAAAAAAAAAAATTAAATCCCTTTCCCAAAATATGTAAATGAAAAAATGTTTTCAATTTTAAAAGAGTTTCCGATTAGTAATGTACATGTTTTTTGCAACAGTATAACAAAGACCTAATTTGATTAGGATCTCTGAATACTACAGTAATATTAGTACTTTCTGTATACTAAATTCGGGAAAAATTACTTTTATCTGCCTGTGAAATTTTTTCACTTACAGGGCAGACTAGGCCTATTTTTTTTCAATTTGATGGTAATTGACAGGAAAGAGTTTAATTCAGACACTGCAGGGTAAATGTAATCTCCATGCATATTCACCCTACACCCTGCAAAGGTAAAGTCATGCAGGTACCAAGTAAACTCATAAATTAAAAATTACCAATGTGTAAATTGTTCAGGACACTGGGGCCTGATATTCTAATTGGGTTCCTTTTATCTTCAGAACGATGTTTATTGGGCCTCAAAATTTTACATCTACATGCAGCCACAAAATGCAGTGAATAATTGTATATTACAATATTTTTAATACTGCATCAGGAGAAAATAGTAAAAGCTATGAGATGAAAAAGAGTTATTTGATCTGAACTCAGGGAAAACAAATGTTTTTAAAAAGGAAAAATTAACAGCAAAGATAAGCAAGCATGCTGTGTAGTTTTAGGACTGACAGATGCCCAGAAAAAAAGGAAAGAAAGACTGGACTTTTGTAATATTTCATCTGTGCAATGGAACATTTTATTAGCCGAGTTTTATGGCCCTGTTTGCAATAATGAGCAGGAACAGCACAGTGGCCAGATTAGCAGGCATCAGTGCTACCATAAATCATTTTAAAACAAGACAGTTCTTCAAAGGAACACTAAACTTGTCAGTGGTCCACCTTTTAAATAACATTTTGTATTAATTTTAATGGCACAAGAAGAGCTCTTAAAAGCAGGTATTTCTGCATGAAGAATCATATTTAAAATAATACATTCAGAATAGAATTTGGAGACAAAATCTATAGCCCTGTTATGTGAACAAGCCAGACTGTAATGATCTCTTTTGTACTAGAAGCAAATAGAAAAGAATTAGACAATTTTGTCATTTGTTTTGTTTGTCTTGGCAACAGGGCACCCTGGCATATCACCAGGAAAAGAGATTCATAAATGTGCAAGATTTTAAATAAAAAATGGGAACACATATGTTGTGTATAGACTGAAAGCACTGCAGAAAGTTTCAGGAAACATCTGCCTCAATATATTTATCATTATGTGAATCTGCTGTTGTAGAACCCTGAAAAAGCAGGACACATTTTAATCACGGTTATTTGTACAGTTCCATTGATTTCATTGTAAATGTTTGTTAACAGACAATACAAAGTGGTACAGTGAAGTCTCAAAAAGCCTGGGTCCACAACCCGATGTAAATCACACATTAAGGTGTGAGCCATGATGACAGGAGACAGGCCCTAGAACCATAAAAATGCTGAAGGAAATAACATAGAGTTTTCTTCCTGCCTTTTTGGATTCTCTGAAAGGCCATTCAAAGAAATTTTGTGAGAAAGATCAGAACAGAATTAGTTACTTAATGATTCCTTCTCTCCGCAAAACACAGAGGACAAAATTTATAAATATGTTTTATACGTCTTTCTTTGTGAGAACTGGTTCATTTTGGAAGCTCGAGTTATTCCTTAGGAACTTTTTACATGGAATCAGCTTCAAGAAACAAAAGAGAGAGATAAATTTGTGCCTTTGAGTCATTCGTTTTGTCAGCGTTAATCTTCTGGCTTTTTCAATGTGCTATGAAGTCTTCAAACACTTTTGAATGCTGCCTCTATATCATCTGAGGGACTGGACCTGTCAAACCTATTCAATCACATCACTGTCAAATGGACCTCGGGCACTGCTGTTCTTGGCTCTTGGATATTTATTTGCATGTGAAAGGACAAACTTGGCCTCTGTATATGCAAGATTTTGCATGCTATAATTTATCGTTGCACTTCATAACATTTACATTTGCAATCCAGATGCCAATATTAAGCAAATATATGACCTTGAGTACCATCACCTACCTGCTGGTTTCCACCACTTTTTTTTTTAACCTGATGAATGTAACTATATATAGTTATGTTCCCATTTTCAAAGGTCTCTTACTCCTGTTTCTATTTATGGACTAACAGGAGGTTTGATGGACTATAAGACCTTTTCATGTGAGGAACCAAGCTGTGCTCCTGTAGAATGTCAACTCCTTCGACCAGCAGAGAAGCAAAGGGAAGGCTGATTAGAAGGAAATTGCCTCTTTTCAGGTAGTGGGAACCCATTTTCAAACTTCTTACCTGACTGGCCTATTCTAACTAATGCTCATGTCCTCCAGTAAGAAAGTCACTGTATCTATGCCCATGGATTGTGATTTGTTTCTCCACCTACTTTGTTTTCTGCTGCTTTAATCCACTGGGCATATATGAGTATATCCTACAAGTCCCCAGCAGATGTCAACTGACTGTGGCCAACTGAGTTGCAATGAGTTAAAACTGTTGATCCTTCACCTTTGCTTACCCACTTAGCTGCATAGACTCCAAAAAGCGTGACAGCCACAAATCCAGAAGCTGAGCAAAGTACACAGATTTTTCTTCTAATGGCTGTGAAAAGGACGACCTTTCAGTAATGCTGCTGTAGGGTAAGATAATTTTTATACCAGCTTTGTGCTGACACAAATATTGCCTGTAGTGCTTGATGGGAGAGAATTTGGTTGGCCCTAGCAAATCTCTCATCTCTCCCTTTATTGTAGTTGGGGATGGAAGCTGTGAATGCTTTTCCAATTTGATATAGAGCGCACTGAACCTGCCATAATAAAAATATTTGGATTACTGACAACCTGAGAGGTTGGGATGCCTCCCTCAGCAATAGATATAATTAACCTTCACATGCAAGTAAGTATCACTCACTTACGTGGCAATATTTTGGAAAATGCGCACGGTAACCACAGTGCTAATGTATCATAATTGTCCTTAATCATGTGCTGATCTTGAAAACCTTTGTTGCTGCATTGCTTCACCTAGATCTCTGATGTTTTCTGCTGGCACATCTTGGTGCAGGAGTTTGAAGGGTTAGTGGCTGAAGGAGTTTGTGTTCTGCCAAAGCTGCATGGGACGGTTGCCTGGTAACGATACCTGTGGCATAAAAAGTATTGCATCAGGCATTTGCCTGTTCCTACCTCTTTTTAGGGGACAGCGAAGAATTATAGATATATTTTATTTAAGGAGCCTAGAAGATCTAGAAGAACTGTTTCCTGAGAAACGAAGCTGAAAAGGAAATGCTGTGAAGCCAATATGTCACTGGAGACTGCCTTCTGTAAACCGCTGCAGAATCAAATTAACTTCCATTTTAACACTCTAGACAGCTGCCATGGGAAAAAAACCTGCTTCCAGCTGCTTGCTGGGAGTCCCACCCCAGCAAGGCGGCCAAGTCCTTTGGGGAGCCATTAGGCATAAGGTCCTCCACGTTTTGGCTCCAGGGGGCCTTCCAATGTGTTTAAACATCAGCCAGCTAGACCGTATGTTGCTGTCTGCAGCTGTAACACTCACCAGGCACCACACCAGTCTCCTCTCTCAAGGGGAGACCCGACACCACACAGCAGCCCGAGAGCTGGGGGACAGGTGCTGCACAACTCCCACTGCCCCCACGACCCATGCAGCTCCCTGTGGCAAGACAAAATTACCGCCTCTTATCGACAGTACCTAAACCCACAATATGACCAAAGCAACATCAGTTGACCAGATAAGACCTTTATTAAGTCTCTGTCAGGACTGGATGAGACCTATTATTGACTCCTCATCTTCTCAGCTGTTCCACCATTTTACTATCATCAGGTTTATTCCTGTATCTATTCACTTGGGGGGGGGGGCAAAGTTACATTAGTTAGTAACTAATAAAAGCTAAACAATGCATAAGTGACAGAAATGCTCAGCTAGACAGAAAGTGTATTTTGCCTGCCCACTTAATGGCTGTCAAACTGCAATCTGGAAAACAGTGAGCATCTGTGAATGGTCTGAGGGTCCTTGTTAAAGAAAGACCTTTACAGCATCCCCAGTTCCACTTAGTTTGAGGATGGGCAGAGGTCTGCTGGTCCCAAGGGTTAAATATTACTTGAGCTTGGAAAAAAATGTACTGTACTACACAACCACAGAACAGCTGAGGTGGGAAGGGACCTCTGGAAATTGTCTCGTCCAACCCCATCACTCAGAGCAGGGTCAGCTAGAGCATGTTGCCCAGCACTTTGCCTAGTCCTTACCTCAGAGGAACTCTAGTCCACAGCTTTAACTCTTTTTAAGTATCTTTTGAGTCTTTAGAAGCTCGCTCTGGCTGACACCACAAAGCCAGATGTGGCAAGGTCAAAAGGAAGAGATAGGGTCTTCTAGATAAATTTCCTGTTTATTACAGTCAGAGATGTTTGCGTATTCATTGTGGCACCAAGTCTAATAACCTCTGGTTGATTACAGCAAATCTTTTAGGCTGACATTTTAATCTTGACTTTAAAACTCCAAGTGGCAGAGAAGCCAGAACATCCCCTGAACAAATTATTCTAATGATTAATTACCACTTATATTAAAAAAAAAAAAAGTGCAGCATCTGAGTTTTTCCAGGTATGGATCTTGATATGCATGTCTGTTAGATTAAAAAGACTTCTGTTGCCAGGATTTTTCCCCCAGACAAATATTTATGGAGTATGATATTCATATTTTTATACACTCTTGGATAAGATATATCCAGTAGCAGTCATATCATAGTATTCTATACAATTTTAATAATTATTGAATCACTGTTCTGCTGTGCTGTTTCTTAAGGAGATGTGATATGATCCATCACAGTGTATTCTATAAAGAACTGAAAGGAAAGTAAGCAGTGTTGATTAGCTCCTGTCAAGTAGGAAAAAAAAACTACTCTTGCAGTGAAGTTTATTCTCAAATTTCCTGTGGCCAGAGTTCACATTTTCTACATTTTGTTGTCATTAAATGGAATCTTAACCTTGGGCATAAAATGATTTCAAATAAGCTACTAAACACTGAAGAGGCAGAAGGTTGTGTAATGCTTGTATGCTCAACTCTAGCAAAGGTGTTTTATTTTTTTATTGCTAAACGAGTTTAATCCAGCCTTACTCATATTTTATAATTGCACAACCTGAAGGGTAAAATGTGTGCATGTCTGGGGATAACTATATTCCATCCAGTGAAATGACCCATGCAAGCAGAGCCCAGAATCCCTCATACCCTAGCACCTGTCACTCCCCTCTTTCCTGATTCCCTCCCCATGCCAAAATATTTCAATCACATCAACAGAATCCCAAAAAAGAAAGAGCTTGGAAATATGTTAAAGTTATGACAGCAGACTTCCTGACACAGTCTGCTAGTTAACCATGGTTCTACCAGTCCCAACTGCAGACTGCAGATTGATGGCACTAGCAATACGTTTGCTTTTAGACAGCCGGAGGCTTTATACAACAGCAATAGTAATTTATTCCTTCTGGAAACAACAGCAGGTGTAGAACATTGGCTAGCTGAATTCTTCAGAAATTTCTAACTTCTGAATAATGCTGAAATTATGATAATGTCTCAGATTGCTTTCTTATTTAAATACAAGGCCTATGCCCTTCTAGCTAAGAACAGATGCCTAAAGTCTTCACAGAGTTTCTCCCTAAACATCCACAAGCAAATAAGGATCTCACAGTTACCCCAAACTGGGAAACTCAGTATCAGACAGTGAGCGTAGCTGACAGCAGTCATCCTGTCATCGTTTCTCCATGCCTGAATACTAAGCGGTGATGGTTGTGCTGCATGTCTCTGGAGCACACGTGCTGCAGGCAGTTCTTGCGAGAGAAAACTCTTCAGCTCCTGCCGCTGCTTGCTGCTGGAGCCAGGTTAGGGGGCTGGACGGGATGCCCTGAGCCACCAGGCTAGCATCCACCTTCTCATGAAGGCCCCTTAAAAACAGTTTTCTGAATAAATAAGGTCTTCACTGAAGGCTCTAAAATTTCACCTGTGTGCCCCAGTGTTTATCATTTTTAAGAAAATTAATTAAGCTTCCTCTGGGCCAGTCTCCAGTGAGCACCATCTGACGATGGCCTGCGGCCATAGCCTGCCTCTCTCTCTCTGCCAGCTGCATCAGCCACATGCAGTACCACAGGTAGGCAAACACTTACTTTTGGGAAATCAGCACCAGCTAATTATTACTTACATTTTCAATTACAGGTGAGCAGGAGTAAATTTCTCTACCCCTCTTTGCAAATCCCCTTAAAATATCAGCACTGTTTTTGAGAGCTTAACTCTCTCCAGTCTCTGTACTGAGCCTAGTAGTTTACCATTAATATTTCTCAGCCGAGCACGTTACCCTCACAGCTGTGCTCTCCTGTGCATGTGGTGGAGGTGGTTTAAGCAAAAACCACAGGAGAGGAACACTGTAACCAGCCTGGAATAATACACAGCTGGCTGGAAGACCTGAGGCACTTAGCACTCACTGCCTGAGCTGCAAAAGCAGACATAAACGTTAGCATAGCTAAGCTCTTCCTTGAGGCAGAACAGAGGAATACACCAGGAAAACGTCTGTGAAAGGTGGCCTCCTAAGAGACCCACTTGCAGGTATTCATTCAAGCCAGAGATGGAGGCTGCACGCACTTGTTTACTTTCTCCCTGTTTTTTCCACACACACAAACACACACACAAAGCAGTTTTCCCGGCTTCAAACCCATTTCCAATTATCAGTATTTGGGCTCATCCCTAATGAGCTTTTTCATTTTCATTGACTGTGGTTCTTACTAGCCTGGTGGTACAACACCTGAGAGAAGAGGGAGACTTGATTCCTCCATCAGGAGATCCAGTAGAGAAGACAGAGTTGGCCGTTTCAAAGCAAAAAGCATAGCTGTGGTTCTCCTTGCCACTGACCCTCTACTTTTCCCTCCAGTCTTCCTGATTATCCAGAGACAACTTCTAGGCACATGCTTCCCTGACACTGAGAAACTGTCACTCATAAGGTCTCTCTCTGCTTTATATATACAAGTATACCCTATATTGATGACTAGCAGCAGAAATGTATGGTAATAGGCAGAGATGAATGTCCCGGTTTAGATCGTCTTCAGCAAGCAAAGCAGAGGGTTTCCTTGGAGTAGGTAAAAGAAAAGAAGCAGCAAACTGATGGGAGAAGTAATTCACTACTAATAAGGAGAAGGATCCAGAAGTGTTCAATCTCTATGTGTGCATAAAAAATAAAGAAGATGCTCCAATTTCCTTATTCTCATGAGAAATTCAACTGAAAAAATTATCAATTTATTATTTGTTTGCTTTACATGAATACAAAAATCCTGCCTTTCCTTTCTTTTTGCAGAAGATAAACAACAGAAGCCACGTCATGACTTGTCTGGAATCATCCTCAAGATGAACGGTGTAGGGAAGAGTACTGTATGCTGTACTAAAATATGTGGGGTTTTTTCTACTTCAGAATATTTCAGAAAATACCCATGTATAAGATCTAAAGCCAGCTCCCAGTCCATAACTCTGTCCTTGTTCATGGTGAGTCCAGGAGAGTTTTATTTAAGGATTTCCAAGCTCTATTAGAACTGCAATGTCAGAAACTTTATACTAAATGCAGTCAGTTGTCAGCACCACACATTTACATCTTTGGTGATGCTGTATCAGTAACACACAAGGAGAAACTTCTAAAGGACTGATGTTGATGCTGAAAGCTATGTGAATTTTTTATCACTTCTTGACAGCTGAATACATATCTTATAAAAGTTAAGATTTTTTATTTCTGAATCCTGGTTAAAAAAAACCCAGAAATTAGAGTCATTTCTTGTTTAGATGTTTGCTTTTACTCAGACAAATAGGTAGATGTGTTTGTATACAAAGTTTATTTAAATGCATATATACATATATAATATGCATATCTTTTAATCTGCATATATAATCATTGTAATCAACATTTTGGGTATACATTAACTATCACTTACTTGTATTTGTGTTTCTTCAGTATTTTGTCTTACAATATTTGTAAAAGAATCCAAC
Organism: Sagittarius serpentarius; assembly: GCA_034782735.1. Taxonomy (NCBI): domain Eukaryota; kingdom Metazoa; phylum Chordata; class Aves; order Accipitriformes; family Sagittariidae; genus Sagittarius; species Sagittarius serpentarius. The sequence continues at coordinate 18,945,830 of JAVKLA010000024.1, read as the reverse complement.
CTTGCTTCAACTATAGAGGCCTTGCTTTAGCAGAGCTAACGCTACTCTTGGCACTACTGACAACGAAAAGCAGATGGGTCCATACTGTTCACTGAGGCAGTGGCCCAGGACTACCACAGATCAAGGTTGTTACAAAATCATACCAGCACGGGCACTGTTTGGTAGCTGTATCTGCATCAGCTGGCCGGTGAGGAGGAGTTTCTGGCTTCAGATCTTCTTGGTGTACCATGTATGAAAAGAATTTGCCCACAAAACCACACTTTACTCATATAATTACTTTCCCTTTCCATCAGAAACAGTAAAAAAAGATCTAAGTATTAACTAAGACTGTGTTTCTCCTTGTTTCAGTCTTAGTTGGGTAAACAAGCAAAGGTGATAAACTTCATTGTCAAGAGGAGGAATTTTCCATCCAGCAAACCAGTACAGCAAAATCCAGCAAAGTTCTCCCAAAAGAGGCCTTGCCCTAGACAGCTGAGAGCTAGGTGAAATACTGTGAAAACTGGCTGGCGTTTTCACAGGTTGTTTACGGGGTAATAAAGATGAGATTCCCTTTTTCTTCTTTCATCCTCCCTTCTTTTTAAGGCTAGGCTGACAGGCAAATGGGTTCTTAACCTTACACTCTCCTTTTTCTCCCCCCACCGGCCTGTTTTTTTTTTTTTTATATTTGGGTTTTACATTATTTCCAAGTATGAAACAGGAGAACTGAGCAATCCCAGTGGCTGCTTTGCTAGATACTGCGCAGACTTGAAAGAGTCAGACTCTAACTCAGGCTATCTATGAAAGATGGATAAAAGAGTAGGTAGAAAAGAAATCGTTTCCTTCCCTGAGCCGTGTGTGTGTGTGTGTGTCTGTGTGTCTGTGTGTGTGTGTCTTGAGGTGTAGACAGCTTAGAAACAGTAACGGTTTTCCCAAGTCTACGCTGGAAATGTGTTACAGAACCATGGACTGATTCAAGATCCACTGTCCCACTCTTAGACTTTAATCACAAACCACTCTTTCCCTTCTTAGTATCTTGGTTTTGAAAACAATCTTTAGTGAGCAGAACACAGGCACAGCCACCCAGGCACATTTCTCTTCCTCATGACAGACAAATGTTGTTAAAATATACGCATATGGAATTTAAGTTTGCTCTTGCTCAAAGACTAATATGACAAGGGATTGGGTTAGGCTTCTTTCCTCCAAAAGAGCCTCAGGCTAAACCCCAGGACTGAGAGACCACGGAGAGCTGTGAGATAGCAACAAATTCTGGAAAGCAATCTACTAAAGACAGAAGAGTGTTCTGTTTTCCTGTTGGTCTTTATCTGCATTTATTAGTGTATTTTTTAGAGATTAACTGCAAGGATCTGACTGTCCAGCAAGTTCAGATTCCTTTGGGGCTTTGTAACCGCTCGCCCAGACTGACACAAAAAGATTTCAGCGCAAAGCGAGGTAGCTTTTCCCACATTTGATTTCTTTGCCCAGTTTGTTTTGCTGGGTTAGGTTTTCTTCCATCCTAATCTGTTTGTTTCAAGAACATTCTTAAGGATGTAAGACTTGTTCTCAGGGTAGTTTTGAGGTCTGTCTAACCCAATAGCCTGTCTTTTCAACAGCAGACACCTCACCAGAAGGGACAATAAACCCACTAATGTATTCTTCCTAGTTTATGCTAGAATTTGATTAAATCCTGTAACATAAAAGTTTACATCCTTGTTAAAACTTTCTTTCCCCCTGTAGCTTGCAAGTGTTTTGAATTCCCCTTTAACTTTTCATTCCTGGTTAAAAAATCAACATCAGAAGTAAGAATTTCCTGTCATTTTGCATTCTCTCCCGCTGTTTCCATTTTTCATATTTATAGCCTTTTGTTTATATATAAACCAGTCTAGACCTATTTCTCCTGATCAGAAATGTATCTTCCACCTGAACACTAGTTATTTAAACAAGTTTTTCACAGTAACATTACAAATTTTCTTTCATCTATGGAGAAATTCATTTGTTATCACAATGCCAGATTTCAAAGCAGGCAGGAACCACCTTCTCTACCCCGTAAGACAGCAGTAAGGATACACCATAAAAAACTATTCCTCTCTGATGTTCAGCATATCAAGGTTGCTACCCTTCAGATCCCATTCAGTGAAACTGAAGAAATTACTGAGTTTTGAACAACACAAAGTGATGAGTCCTTAGCATTACTTTAAATGTCCCAAAACAGAGATTTACATTTTAAATACTAAATGAAGCCTTATTTAAAAAGAAAAGGAAAAAAAAAAGTCAGCATTCTGCGCTCCAGCTGGGAAAACCATGCAGCATACATGCTTTACTACATGCTTTAGCACATCAGTTCCCCTGCCCAGCCTCTGGAAACAGCAGGCAGTAGTATGCCAGAAGGAGGCTTGTAGGCAACCATGCATCAACAGGGATCATGTTAGTTGCCATTAGCCAGAGTGACCTTCTAACAGTTTTTAAGCTGACTTAGGCAATGAGGAAACGAAGGATAGCATTAAATTATTTATTACTTTTCCTTCCCAGAAACCAAAACCAGCATCGCACTGTAGCTGTAGCTGAAAACCATGGAACACAAAGATTGAAATAGTCAGCTTAACGCCTATAAAGTCAGAAAACACATTTTCTTTCTTTGATAAAGGGAGATGAAACTAATGATAATACAAACATTTTTGCTTAGAGAAAACCAAAGTAAGTTAAGAGCAGCAGTCCTCTGGGTAAATATTCTAAATTCATAAAATTGTTCTTCAGCTTTCTAAACAATAAATTGCCAAAGAGCATTTCTTAAGAAGCTCTACAGGAAGAAATTGGCATAATTATTCCTTCTTAAACAAATAGCACAGGCACTCCAGCATTTATTTAGTTATGGAGGCTTTAAGCAATGTACTTTTCTATATTCATTAAACAGAACCTGAAGATCATGCATCTTCTGCCCAGAAACAATCAGAATCATAACAACTGCACTATATCTCTGAAAGGTAGTCACACAGATAGCCACCAGTTAAACAGATATTCAGTAGTTAGAGATTTCAGCTGTCCTTCATTAAGATGTAAGGCACAATGTCTTTTTAGTTTACTACATTCATTTAAAGTGATTTTAAAAGATTTTTTTTCTAAAAAAAAAAAGTTCATTCATAAACATCATCAAAATTGCTAGGTATAAATTTCCCAGTGACATAGATCCTGACTAACAACCAAAGTTTTATATTCATTAGGAAAATTTGTTTCTACATAAAATCATGGAGCTGACTAGATGAAATAAACAGAAATCTGCATACAAGACTTGCTATTACTGAATGAATTCTTGATTATTACACTTCCTTTAAAAGCTGTTTATTTATCCTTTTTGTGTTACTCATATGAAGTAATTCGTATTTCATATTACTTATATTGAGCTATCGATGTCGTCTGCCTGGACTTCTGTAAGGCCTTTGACACAGTCCTCACAAGACCCTTCTTTCTAAATTAAAGGGATACGGATTTGACGGATTGACTGTTCAGTGGATGTGGAATTGGTTGGATGGTCGCATCCAGAGGGTAGTGGTCAATGTCTCAAAGTCCAGATGGAGATCAGTGACAAGTGGTATCCCCCAGGGGTCCATACTGGGACCAGTACTGTTTAGTATCTTCACCGATGACAGACAGGTGGATTGAGTGCACCCTCAGCAAGTTCGCTGATGACACCAAGCTGAGTGGCGCAGTTGACGCAGCTGGGGGACAGGATGCCATCCAGAGGGACCAGGACAAGCTCGAGAAGTGGGCCCGTATGAACCTCATGAGGTTCAACAAGGCCAAGTGCAAGGTCCTGCACATAGGTCAGGGCAACCCCTGTATCAACACAGGCTGGGGGGTGAAGGGATTGAGAGCAGCCCTGATGAGAAGGACTTGGGGGAACTGGTGGATGAAAAACTGGGCACGAGCTGAAAATGTGTGATCACAGCCCAGAAAGCCAACCATGTCCTGGGCTGCATCAAAAGAAGCGTGGCCAGCAGGTCGAGGGAGGTGATTCTCCCCCTCTACTCCTCTCGGGTGAGACCCCACCTGGAGTCCTGGGTCCAGCTCTGGACCCCTCAGCACAGGAAAGACACGGACCTGCTGGAGTGCAACCAGAGGAGCGCCACAAAAACGATCAGAGGGATGAAACACCTCTCCTATGAAGAAAGGCTGAGACAGTTGGGGCTGATTAGCCTGCAGAAGAGAAGGCTCCAGGGAAACCTTATAGCAACCTTCCAGTACTTAAAGGGGGCTTATAAGAAAGATGGGGACAAACTTCTTAGTAGGACCTGTTGCAACAGGACAAGGGGTGATGGTTTTAAACTAAAAGAGGGCAGATTTAGGCTAGATATAAGGAAGAAAATTTTTATGATGAGTGTGGTGAAACTCTGGCACAGGTTGCCCAGAGAGGTGTTAGATGCCCCATCCCTGGAGACACTCAAGGCCAGGCTGGATGGGGCTCTGAGCAGCCTAATCTAGTTGGAGATATCCCTGCTCACTGCAGGGGGTTTGGACTAGATGAAATTTCAAGGTCCCTTCCAACCTAAACTTTTCTGTGATTCTATGATTCTATATGTACATGAATTAAATAAAATGCATACCCTTCTGTTAGCATAAATAGCACATTATAACATCTCTGGTACATAACTGTTTCCTTAATACATATGTCTGTGCTCCAGACATTTAAGTTTACCATTCCACAGGCCACCACATTCCTTCTTTGTAACCCAGCTCAGGCAACAGTTCAATGAATTTAACCTCATTTCCAAAATCTTGAACCAAGTAATGGTAAATCACATCAGGGATTATCTCTAAACCCTCCACCAGCATGAATATAGAGGGTATGCCTGAGAGCATCTGTGTGTCATTTACAAGGCCTGAGGTGACAAAGCTTTCATCAAGCATTTAAGTAATGGGAAAATAACACCTGAGGACTCTCACATAACACACACCTTTAACATACCTGGCTTAAACTAGCATTTTCCCAAGTGATTATACCAAGGACTTCATTGCAAAGGAATAAATCACTGCTCTTTCTTTCCCACTCTCATTTCTCTCTCTTGAGAACATATAATGCTGAAATGGCATCATTTCCACTAGAAATGTAAGGTCACACAAATGGGTGGACATACCTCCGTTGGCATATGTAACAGTCCAAGGACCTGAATAAATGAGTCCATAATACTAATTCCCTAGTTACTTTACGTAGAAGTGTCACAGCAATTTCTAAAAAAAAAAAATATAATTCAATTATGGGTTAAAAAGAAGTATATTTGAAGTTATTAAAAATCATGATGAACATCTGTCAGTCATAAAAATGGATCTATGATGCTCCAGTTCTGTCTTAAAAATGCTATTTACAACACTATTCTGCATACCAGCAATTAGTAATTTGTGTCATCTTTAGCTCATCTCACCTTTTGATCCAAGAGATCATTAATTAGAGCAACTCTTTCCATTACCATTTCAAATGGTTTTGTATGAGAAAAGGGACAGTTGAATTTTTTTTAACACAGCCAGGACTCAAAATTGTGATATTAATTATACCCAGAAACGAAATGTGCATCAATACAGCCCGTAAGATCTTCCTTCAGTAAAGCCTTCTGGTTTGTGAACACTTTGAATTATTCTAGCTTCGTGTCCTTCTCAACTGATTTATATGCACTTTGCAGGTTTTTAGGAAGTTCTAGCTTCAGCTTTTTCTTGGCAAAACTTTGCTCTTAAGGAAGCACAGCAAATATAGGAGTAGATCTGTTCTTTATCTAAATCAGCAAAACTCCAGTAGTAGGCAGCGTATTGATTTATGAGACTTGGGCATAGCCTGTAGTTCCTGATATTCTCCTCTTTGTATGATCTAAAGACAAATCAGAGTTAACATGCAGTAGAGATGTCTGAGAGCTAAATTTGTACCATTACCCTGACATTCATCACCACTTACTATGCCCTGTCCACCTTAGCATTGTTTCCAGATTCCATTAAGTCCAGCAAAATTTGTAATTAATGATTCCATTTGTTTTCTGGCACTGTATCTGTAGGGTTGCTGTCAAAGAAGTGTTGCTAGATTACACTTTTACTTATTTATTTACTTGTTTCAATCTCAACGGTTTAATAAGCCTGCATCACCTCCAGAAAACTGATGAAAGGACAGTAGGAAAAACATGTGCTTTGAGGGACACAGCTTCTGGTATTTTGTAGCCCTGCCTGCTTGTAATGCTCTGGACCTTGTGCATGTGCACACTCATAGAAAGAGCAGAACTCTGAGCATAAAATTACGGCAAACTTAGGAATTTTTTTTTTCAATTTAATTCAATTTTTACATTTTTTAAGAACACAGTGGTATTTAAACAAGTTTAGAAATTAAGGGTGGCTGCTTTCCCTACCCGTACACAACATGCACTTAATGAGGGAACATTCCAGTTCCCCACAGATGTTAGGGAAGCTAATATATGCCTTTAGATAACATGTGAGACTAGGAGCAGTGGTTTATATTCTGTGCTCTCTCAGACTCAGTCATCCAGAGAGGCTAAGTCAGCATTTCCGTTACTTAATGCCCAAGGCCAGATCTTCAACACCTCTAAAGGGATGTTTCTTCACTTCAATTTCTGATATATCTGCCTCTCAAATCTTCTTAAACCTTGGCTTCCCACAATTATGTATGAGGTTTTCTTTTCCAGGATGTCTAAAGTGTAACTATAAGCCTAGATCAATCACGCATTTTGCAGAACAAGTCCTCCTCAACACCATTTTTAGGAAAGGTCTTAAGAAGAGTTTTAACATACTTCTTAAGTGATTGCATAATTTATTTAACATGCCCGCTGTGAAATTACATATTCACTCTGAATATTTCTATAAAAGTGCATATTTTAAGAAATTTAAATATTGGCTAATTTTATATAGAAGCTGAGAGTAACGCATTATTTCTATTGCAGACACAATGAGTTGACAAAGCACAGTCTAAATCGCAGTATTATAGAATTTATATGATCTTTATATTTGGTAAAATCTTAACATACATATCTATAATATCATTCATACATGAGTTTGACACTTTCACAGCTAAAGAACAAGCTAGTGAAAAATGAGTGTAAATTTGAAAACACAAATGAAAACAGAGTTGTATCTGCAACCCACATACTGATCACAAGTATTCTTTCTCCTTTTCTCAAAGAACTGTCTCTGCGTATCATCCATAAAACAAATGGTGGCTGAATATTTTGTTTCATTTAAGAGAAGGAAATAAACACACACAGGGTCACTATGAGACTATGCAGGTTGATGCGATGTGCCAACCCACTGATGAAGCTATGGAAAGAACAGGCAGCTTAGCCTGGCATAAACCTCTGTGGCACCCATATCCTCAGGAAGGACCTGCAGCTAGTAAGCATGAAAGCGTATTGCCTCAGCAAATGGAAAGTATTTTCAAAGCGTATTAGGGAGTTAAGTGCTCTAGAGATTCCCTCATCTTTTCTCTGCGGTAGAATGCAGTATCACTCCCATTTTTCCCTCTCCATCTTTGTAGTGGCTTTTAGGAATAGCATTAGGGCAGCCACTACAAAAGATATCAAATAAGTGAAGAAGTGGAGGTGGGCAGCAGTTGTACTATAAGGGACCTTATTCTATGCTCATGACCTTGACCTCTCCAGATCATGACAATTTGTATATATAAAATGCTGAATTCTTGGCGTATTTTATGGGAGAAAAATTCTGCAATGGAAAAATGAGAGAAAACATCGTTAGTTCAAACTCATAATTTCTATTCCTCTGCAAGAAAATTACCTGTCAAGGGAATAATAAGGCCCTTCACCGTGCCTCTAGCAGTATAAAGTGTTGCCAGGAATTTAAGGGGGAAAGCTGAACAAGCTGACCTTATTTAAACTTCAGTCTGCCTAAATTCTGAAAAGCACTTACATCTATAAAATGGCACTCAGTGGGTAAAAGGGGAGAAGATTGGAGGAATGAGGTTTTCCTGTCTTTCCCTCTAAAATGCCAATTATTGCTGAGATTGTGCATTATTTGCCAATCCTGGTGAGTCATAACCTTGAATACCTAAATGCTCACCGCAAAGACTTGCTTTGTAACAGACTACATAAAGGAATCTAGCCAAAACCCAGACTTAATTTAGATTCTACCATTAATTTGATTTAAAACTTTCCTCCACTGGTCCTAGCAAAACTGCGCACAAGCAAATCCCCAAATAATGTGTCAGGACTGAACACAGCACACAAATCTAAGGTCCAACTCAACAGTTTTCAGAGCACTCCACCTCCAGAACGGTATCACTCTGGTTATGCCAAGCAAATCTGTCATCCAATTCCTGAATGTTGTGCTTTGATCCTTTTGTTTAGAAATTCATTGTGATGTTTCTGTGCTTGTCATGGAGAAATCCGGAGTGAAAAGGAAAATGCTGACAGCTCTGACTTCACTTGTAACTGTTGTGTTGTCTGTGAAGTCATGCTACTCAGCATGTTAGTGCAGGTGTGTATGCACTCTTCCATATTGATAACAGAAGGGGAGAAACCAGTGATCTCCCAAGACGCAGGAGTTAAACCTATTAGACTTACATGACCGTAATACATTGAATCAAATTGACTGAGCCTTAGCTCATTCATGGCCTTAAATATTCAACAGGGAATCTACACAGGAAAAAAAAATCCACTTTCTTACTAATAACCAGTCATAGTGGAAAGAGATACTGGGACAACCATTCATACCTAATCAGGACATGCTTTAAGTTTTTATAATTTCCTTGGCTACTATATGATTCTCATGTCTGTGGAGTTACTTAATGGAATAGTCCTTACTGTGATTAAGCCTATTTATTATTTATGATGTGATTGTTTCTTTTGTCCTCTCCCTTGTTCAAATGGCTTTAAATCCTTATCACGGAAGACACAGTTGGTCAAATTCTGATCTCAGTCAGACTATCATAAGCTGAAATATTTAACTACATCGAGTAAAAGGAATCATTCCAAATGTATAAAGGCACAAAATAAAAATCTGGCCAAGTATATCAGAGGTAACCAAACATAAAATTCATTGCTACATCCTCATGAAAACACAGCAAACTACAAAGACCAGTGGACCTTCTTGAAGAAAAGATAAATGAGCAGGTAACTGATCCAGAAACAAAACAAAATGAAACCAACCTTTACCAACAAACATTACAAAAATGCTGAACTACTCAGAACATAAAAAATATTACACACAGACAACATCTTCACTTCAAATGAAAAACCTATTAAATCAAAGCCCCGTGTGAACAAAAGGAGCTAAAAAGTAAACAAATCCCAGTCCTGCCAAAATAGGGCAAGATACTGAACAGACCTAGGAAAGCAGGTAGAATCTGGAGGTCAGGCAAAACATAAGTAAAATCAAACATAATTTTGAAAATATTAATTTCTAAACTTGAAAATTTAAGTCTATTTTAGGGCATACTTCTTAAAGTATAAAGACACTGTTGCTTCAGAACAACTGCAAACAGTTAATTGTGGGTTTTTTTCCAATGCAAAAACAGTTTAAAAAAAAAAAGGTTCTGCTTCTGAAAAGAGTCACTGCTCCTTCCCCCTCCCCATTTCCTTCACCCTCAAAACAAACTACATGCCGCCATTTTGTTTTGTTTGAAATTATTTAATTATTTTGTAATTCAATTTTTTGTAATTCAATTATTTTGTAATCTTTTGTAGCCTATACTTCCACCAAAATTTTAACCCAGTGTGGCTTATCTGAACTTTTGGACATCATCTACATACCACTGTACATAAAAAGCAGTAGCAGATTGATGTGAACTCTTCTGATAACTATGGCACTTAACAGGTAAAATACTATTCAGCTGCCTGTGGTTCTCAGGAAAAAATCACACAAGAGCAAAAGGCACTCTAAAAATGCCTTCCTTTCTTCCGGCTGAAACTGTCAGGCGAGGAGTTTTAGGTGTAGACATATAAAACTAACTCTGCAAAATGTTGCTCTTCTTGTACTCGTTAGATTGGTAACCAGCTTTCCAAGATGATGTTCCTGACTTTTCTGTGTCACTTGGCATAGACTGAAAAGATGGCAACACTCACCGACCTACCAGCAGATTTCTCTGGATTCCTGTAGCTCTAGATGTGCAGATGGAGTCTCTCAAAGTCTATCAAGAGACTGAAGCAGTGCCCTTGCTTGCTAGTGGGCTGCACTTCAGAGGCTGATATGGTTAACTTGTCTTCCTAATTGTCTAGAAATCGTTGACTGCTCTTGCTTGCAGACAGTGCAGAAGGTAAGGACTCTCCTTTGGATACTGCAGATTGCCTCAGTGTGAGCAGTTTTTCTGCCACCCATATCACCTGGCTGTGATGAACTTTTAAATCTCCAACATGTAGACATCTGGGAAATCTTCAGATGGTTAGTTATCTTGACGTTTCAGGTTCTTTGTTTCACCACAATCATTCAAAGATAAGCCAAAGATCAGGTCCCGACCACTTAATATTGTTCACTGTGGTTTTTTCATTCGAACATTGCTTCTTCCCTTTTTTTCCTAAAGTGTTTTTAAGTACTTTCTTTAATTTAATGAAAATTATTTGCTTGTTTCTCAAATCTATTTATACTTTAATATTTAATATTTTCCAGCTTTGAAGAAATGAAATAGTATAATAGAAGTATCACTTTATTAAAAGTCAGTCTAACATATTATGCATGTTTTGGACTGTTAAAAAGGCATAATGCTATCCAAAATTCATTCAATTCTTGTGTTTAATGTCCTACACAAGCTTTTAGGTCTGGCTTTTCCTAACTGTGATATTACAGTATATTCTATTCTTTCCTGTACAGCAAAATGCAAATTATACTGCAGTTCTTTTTTTCCAGATCTCACAGGAACATTTTTTAAAGCTGTCACTTTGATAATCATTTTGTAGAAGCTATAGCAACACAGAGAATTTTTTTTTTTATTCAGTTGATTGCGACAGACTTTATGAATTACCATTTATGCATAACCTTTTCATCAGCAACATTACAGCAACTTAAAATCAAATGATAACATATAACATATTATCTAACATCTGCACCTGGGTTTCGGGCAAAGCTGTCCTGACTGTTCTTCACTTGTAGAAAGCCCCAAATACAGCAGTTGTGCTTTCACACCATCATTCAGTTGTAGTGGAGGTCCTACAAAAAAGGACCTGCAAAAAAGTCAGACCTACACAAAAGGATCCTGGAGACCCCTTATGAAGTGTAGCTGAGCATCGTGTGATTTCTCTGTGATGTTATATAAATGGAGAATTTATGGACAGGTTATCAGCCTTATCTCTTTGCATGGCTTGTGCTACATGTGCAAGATAGGTAGCAGGTAGAGGACAGACTGACTGCTGCTTCTTATCTTTTCCCTGAGGAAATGGTCTTCCTCAAAAGGTCTAGGCTGCTGGTCAGAGGAAAACTGAGGGACAAAAGTTACCCAGTTCATCTTTTTCCTGTCATTCCTGTCAATAACATATTTGTTATTGGCAGTTAAAAAGATTTAGCCCAGATATGCAATTGGAACCTGCAGTTGCTAAAATGTCTGAAGAAGAATACACCCGCACTGGGTCTTCAAACAGAAATTATATAAAACCCACCTTTGCCTATTCTGCTTTTGTTTCCAAATACTTTCTGCTGAAGATCTCATTCTGCCACCGTGTCCTATCTGTTATAATTCCTTTTTCCACTGCTGGTCCCAGAAGAGCTGGTCACAAGGAAAGTAACACGTAACATGGTGTGATGGGTTTACCTTGGCTGGACACCAGCTGGCCATCAAGCCGCTCTATTACCCCCCTTCCTCAGCTGGACAGGGGAGAGAAAATATAACAAAAGTCGCAGGGACTGAGATCAGTGAGATCACTCAGCAATTATTGTCACAGGCAAAACAGACTCGACTTGGGGGAAAATTAATTTAATTTATTGCCAATAAAAATCAGAGTAGGATAATATGAAATAAAAAACAAATCTTAAAATACCTTCCCCACACACCTCCCTTCTTCTCAGGCTCAACTTTATGCCTGATTTCTCTGCCTCCTCCCCCACAGTGGCACAGGGGGACGGGGAATGGGGGTTGTGGTCAGTTCATCACACGTTGTCTCTGCTGCTCCTTCCTCCTCAGGGGCAGGACTCCTCACACTCTTCCCCTGCTCCGGTCTGGGGTCCCTCCCATGGGAGACAGACCTCCATGACCTTCTCCAACATGGGTCCTTCCCACAGGCTGCAGTTCTTCACGAACTGCCCCAGCGTGGGTCCCTCACACGGGCTGCAGTCCCTTAGGCACAGACTGCTCCAGCGTGGGTCCCCCGCTCGGTCACAACTCCTGCCAGCAAACCTGCTCCGGCCTGGGCTCCTCTTTCCACGGGCCACAGGTCCTGCCAGGAACCTGCTCTGGCGTGGGCTTCCCACAGGGTCACAGCCTCCTTTGGGCACCCACCTGCTCCGGCGTGGGGTCCTCCCCGGGCTGCAG
>JAVKLA010000024.1:18914341-18933303 GCA_034782735.1 Sagittarius serpentarius | reverse complement strand
GCTCTGGCTTGGGCGGCCCACAGGGTCACAGCCTCCTTTGGGCACCCACCTGCTCCGGCGTGGGGTCCGCCCCGGGCTGCAGGTGGAGATCTGCTCCGGCGTGGACAGACCTCCCCGGGCTGCAGGGGGAGATCTGCTCCAGCGTGGATGGACCCACCCGGGCTGCAGGGGCACAGCCTGCCTCACCAGGGTCTTCCCCACGGGCCGCAGGGGAATCTCTGCTCCCGTGCCTGGAGCACCTCCTCCCCCTCCTTCTGCACTGACCTGGGGGGCTGCGGAGATGTTTCTCTCGCATTTTCTCACTCCTCTCTTCGGCTGCAGTTGCCGTCGCGCAGCAACTTTTTCCCTTTCTTAAATCTGTTATCCCAGAGGTGCTACCACTGTCGCTGATGGGCTCGGCCTTGGCCAGTGGTGGGTCTGTCTTGGAGCCGGCTGGCATTGGCTCTGTCGGACACGGGGGAAGCTTCTAGCAGCTTCTCACAGAAGCCACCCCTGTAGCTCCCCTGCTACCAAAACCTTGCCATGCAAACTCAATACACATGGGAATATGTGGCTCTGTTAAGCATTTAATGTCCAAGTTTACCCTTCATTTTCTCCCATTTGTTCAGTATATGTTGTCCTGTAATTTACTGCCAAATGCTGCAAGTGTTGGCCAGATTCTGACAACCTCATTCTCACTAAAACACGACGTTGCTCTGAAAATGGCCACATTGACTTCCTCATTGCCAAATCCATACATAAGGAGCAACAGAATCTGGTGCTTCATATGTGTAACCAGAAATACCTTTTGCAGAAATCCTGCAGAATGGAGCAATCTTATTCCTTCAGTCTGGGACAAAACATTGGTGCTAGAGATCAGTAGTGGAAAGCTGTTGCTAATGAATACATTAGCGATAGATTGATTTCATGGTGTTATTTAGCAGACATTGCATCTGAATGGACCTAAGTTTGGGGCAAAAATTATACAGATCTGGGATTAAAATCACTGCCCTGGGATAGGCAGTCCTAGTCCCAAATCAGAAGTGTAAGTAACAACATCAAGGTCTCTGCTGGGCTCCATGGAGCTTGTCCCAAAGCTCATTGCACTCACTGTTTCTGGCGTTACAGCACCCTACTGCCTTTCATAAAGGAGAAGACAGGCTTAGATATTTACTCCCTTAATTGACTGGTATTATATATTTATAACTGGATTATTCACTGCAATATACTCTCTACAGAACACTGTAGCTGTAGTGTTATAGCAATGTTCTGTTTTCTAGCCACTGACAATGAGCAGTTTAATTGTTTTGCCAAACTAGCAATATCTACAATGAAAGAGCAGGAGCTAAAAGAAATTTTAAAGTGCTGCATTTCTAGGAGAGCTTTACTTTCTTTACATTTCTGAAGAAATTCACTAGATTCCTGTATGTGCCCACACTTCAGAAAGTATCGGAGGAAGGCACTGTTAATACAGCTGGAAACCTCCATATTAAGCAAGGAGCAAGTTTCAAAATCAGCAGCTCTGCAAACTTTCTTGTCCTGACTTAGGCAAAATTTAACCTCCTTACTAGCACTGCCTAGTTCAGAATGTACTCTCACATCTATAACGTGCTTTTGACCATGCCGCTGCACACCATTTTCCCCTCTTCTTTTCTGCAGCCTGATCAGGATGGCATCCACCTGAAATTGTGAATAACAAGTACCTCACGTGGAAACACATACTCCATTTTTCATTCATTTAAGCATAATACTTTGTTCCTGTATCAAAAAGAATAATGAATTCCAGAACTCATGTAGAAAATCCTGCTATTTCCTGTAAAAGGCAAATCTCATGCTACCTCACCCGTGTGCATAATAATCTTTTTACTTCATCAAACCAGAACTGATAGCAGCCATTTTGACTATGTTTCTCAGCAGCGGAAAAGATAGGTGAGCTTTGGCAGATCTTGCTGCAGTAGTTCGAGGCATGAGACTGCCCAACTATTTAACCCGGTCTCCTCTCTTAAAGTTATTGGTTTCTTCCCTCCAGCCCTCCAGCAAAGATGGCACGGGGGTGGCCATGATCCGTATTCTTCCAGCCATTGTTCAGCGTCAGCACTGAAGGGGAGTTTGCACTGTGGCACCAGCCCGCAGTTCAAAGCGGCTGGGCTCTGAGCGCACAAGACTGGTGTGGCCTTGCTCTGCATGGTCATCTGCACCAGTAAAAGGCTGGATCAGATTGCTTTGGTGCTGTGATTTAAAGTTTTATTTAGGAAGTACATAAAAACAAGTGTATACTACAGATTCTGCTTACGAACCTATTTCTTTTTTTTTTTTTTTTCAAATCAGAAGCAAGGAGCTACTGGCCTGAAGAATCTTGACACTAGATCTGGATTAGAAAAATTCAGGAGGTAGAGGTCTTTTGGTGGCTATTAACACAGTTAGATGGATGCAAACTTTAAATCAGGAAGGTGGGTAGAAGCTGGTAAGTGGAGAATGATCATTCTGCTCTTGCCGTGTTTCTTGCACTCTTTCCCAAAGCATCAAATACTGACTACTGTCAGAAAGTAGATAAGCAGTTAGATGGACACTGGTATTTACCAGTTTGACAGTGCTGTGACTGCATTCTTTTGTTATCGTTATCATGCCTGTGCTGGCATCGTTAGGCTAATATGAATATGCACAAAAGAACACATTTTGGTTTTTTTCCTGCTGAAATGTTTGCAGTGATTTGTGGCAATAAAGGCATGTACAACGTTACAGCATAGTCAAATATAATTCAAACATAGGAAAGATTACAAATGCTTTATATCTACTCTGGAGGTATAAAAATTAGCTCAAGCCCTTTCTCTCTTCTCCAGAGCCAGGAAAAAGCATAACCCATTCTAGGACTAATGTTATTTTAATTCTGTTCTAGAAATTAGGAAACAGGACAACTAATTTCCCATGTAACTGTCAGATAGAATTGAAACTAAAAGTATTGCTTGGGATATATCTGATTTGAAATCTAATGTGTATGACCTGTGGAAATGTCCTAAAAAGCTTTCTTCCAGAAAATATTATTTCAAGGCAGGCTTTAAACAGAATTATAAAAGACAAGATTAAAAAAAATATATGTATGAGTAATGGACATATTCATTCATTTCATAAGAACTGTAAATTAAGATTAAATTAAAATTTATCCATATAATGAATGTTGTTTGCAATTTCTGTAATTCCTTGTGAGGCCTAAAAACCCATGCTGTTGTGGCATCCATGAAAGCTTGTGCACTTTTGGAAATTTTTTATAGGAGCAGGCAGTTACAGTTTCTTCTGCATTCCCACTTTCTTTCATTTATCTAAGCAGGTATGGCATCTTAACAGAAAAATCCACATAAGAGTTTACAGCTGTGGTTGAATGAGGGCAATGACATACAAAATTAAATAGGAACAGACATATTGAAAAATAATATTTTCAACAATGTAAAATGTATTGTGTTAGAAAAAAATTGATAAGTCTTCTCTTTTGGTATTTTATTGTGTGGCTACCGTGCATGCCATTATGCAAAAGGACAATGATTCCTCCAGCCACCATTAACATTTTATTTTTCAAGTAAAAATAATCACTTCTCCTGTGGTTATTAATATTTTAACATTATAAATGTTTATTAAAACAGTCAAAAACTATGTTTTCTGTTGCTGAAAGAGCATGTAGACCAAATTAGTCCTGGGCAAAGAGTGTAAAACCATTTCTAAGAAAATTAATTTGCTCTCACAGTGCTTACAATCATGAAGATTTTTGTGTTTGACTTTTACAGCAAACTTGCTTTTTGGCAGAAATATATAAAACATTGAACTTTAAGTGACCTCTGGAGAATATTTGTAGAAAACAAACTGTGTATTTATAAACATAAATATTCCCTTCCCCTCCTCAGTTAATCAGGGTATGAAGCTTACCATCTGATCTGAATACACATTTTAAATCAACTAACACAGCACAAATTTCAGCTTTCAAATGCTTGTGATAAACTGCCTCTGCATAGTTTATGGACCAAGAAATACTAATGAGAATTTTTAAGATGTCTGAAGCCTACCAGTTTTGGGTTGTTTTGGCACTGCCTGTATTACAAGTAGTACAGCACAACAGGAGAGCCCCACAGGGTGAAACCGCTGGTGCTGAGAACCCAACACCCACATTACATTTTCCAGGAGGTTTAAGCTGGCCCCTTGATGAATGAATAACTAATGAGTAATCATCAGTGGCAGGAGCATGTGAAGCACACTCCTGGATCTCTTCTTCCAGGTGAATTTCTTTGGAAAGGAATCCAATTCATAGCTCTGAAACCACCCCAAGAAGCAGACCAAAACAGAGAGAAAGGGAACAACTGGAATTGCACTCCTGGTCTGAAACAAAAACAGGGCTGTACGTGCATCTTATATGGGCATTGCTTGTTGTCAGAATTTATAAGGTACTTCTATGCAAAATAGAACCACAAATACTCAATGTTTCTGTTTAGTATTTAATTTTCTGACCTAGTCTTAGGTATCATTGTGGGAGTCTAAAATACTAGCACATATACATAAAATACTATACACATACATATATTTCAAAGAGTGTAGCCGTGTACATGTATTTCTTTTCAGGACACACTCTTCTTCAAACATAACACGTACATTTATAAAACACATTTAAATGACTTTGTGATAAAGATTTTTTTCTCCCAATAAAGCTAGAGCACAGACTATCTTCCTTTTCTGAGAAATAGTGTGTTACTTTAATTTCACAGTATGTACTTTTCTGACACGGAGGAGAGATAATATAATAAACTTTCTTCTAGGAAGATCTTTAAAGTCAATATCTAAATCACTAGGGTTATACATTTCAAAAAATAAAAGCCCTGAGTTATGTCAGACAGGGATACAGGACTAGCTAAACCTTTAGAGTTAGCAGTATGGTAGATTAGCTTTCTAGCTTTTCACCTCTACAGAAGTAGCTTCAGATTCTGGTGCCAGTTTAGCTCACAAATAAAATGAGTTTGCAATTTTCCTGCTAATATCTAGTGGTTAGTCTCAAAGAACTGGTGCCTGGTCATGGACGATTACTAGCCCTAGTTTAATAGAAACTTATCGCTAGCGTAGCAGGGTTAGTGCAGTATTACTGAGGTGCATTACGTGGCAAAACAAATTCATAGCATCTATAGCTAACGTCAGTACTCCTAGTCACTAAGTCTTGAAAATAGTGTGCTAGCAACTCACCTTTTCATTCGTTCATTCATTCACCAATTTTCATGGCCCAGTAAAGAATTATCATGCAGATGGCATTTCCTTCTCCAGCAGAACAGATTTGAATCAAGCTTTGGGAAAAGTATAAGAAAATTTACTGTCTTGATGTACCTCTTCTGTAGATAAACAGTAGCAGTTTTAGCATTCCACAAGGATAGAAAATGTGTTAAAAGGTGTAAAATTATCATTTGAAGAAATAATTAAAAGTCTGCGAGTGACATTTCTTTCTATGTAGATACAGACAGACACACAGCCCCTATTTCCTAGATTTAATCCAGACATAGTAGATAATAAACATTAATCTCCATGTAAGCATGGAAGCCCTTCCTAAATGAAAACTAGCTAAACCATATGTTCTTGGAACACTTTTCTGTGTATGAATGTTGTGGGTTCAGGTTAGTAAATATTAATGCACAAAGTATTCATTTTACCAACTACAGATACATATTCTAAGTTTAGATATTTGTATGATAAAATAAAAAGAACCCAAAGAAACATAGCTTCTCTTTTCTATTTATAGAACAAAATGGAGCTCTTATATAACAACTGTATGAAAAGCATCAAAAGTTTTCACTTGTTAAATTTGTTACATTTCACATCCCCTTGGAAATGTCTTCTAAGTGACAAAGGTTGATTCTTTTCTTGAATGTTATTTAAAATATTAGCATTTTTATAAAAGCTCATTTGAACCTGCAGTATTTCTTTATGAAATGTAATATAATCAAATTGCTTATCCAGATCCACACTGCATTACTCTTTTTATAATGGTGCGATTGCTGCATTCATTAGAGTTATACTGGTATAAAAGCTAAATGAAAACAGTGAGGAATCAAGACCCTATTCTCTTTATTAACAGATCAGTTCTTGCTGGAAACAAAGCCTGAATGTTTTCTGCTTTGCATATTTTAAATTATCTGTACCAAAAAAGGGAATAATGTCTATTGCCAAGACCTATACACACTATTCATTATGTCTGCAAAGAGAGGACAGGCTTAGTTCATTAAAAAGTTGTTAAATTTTTTATTAGACTCTGGCTAGTTAATCCATAAAAATGAACAAACCACTTTTTCTCAAAGTTTAATAGCTTGCTTACATCATGCTGTGAAATACATAAGAATGCGCACAAGAGACAGCTTAAGTTTTGGAAAGTTTTATCTTTTCATACAGTTGTTTTATCATGTGAAACATAAATATATAGTAGACATAGGGGTGTTTTTAATTAATATCTTGAATTACGTTTAGTGTGTTTTATACATTATTTTGATCTATGATTTGTTCTGAGTGCCCTCTACTGAAAAGTAAGGTGAAGTGATTAATTATTTAGTACTCAAAGATATAATGCCTACAAAGCACATTAGACAGTTGTCCATTATTAAAAGATATATGTATTGGTATATGAAAGGCTTTAGAGCAAATTTATTCGTTCAAAGATAAGTGCATTATGCCTATATGTGCATATACATATTAAAAAATGGTATGTTTGTTCCTTCTGCTTCCCATTTTCTGAAAATATATTTTTTTAATGATCTAGAATTACATAATAGCAGAAATCCAGTGCATGTTGAGTAACAGACACCTCTTGAGAGCTTGCCCCCAAACCCCTGGAAGTCAATAAGAATCTTCTCATTAGTTCAAGTGGCTTTGTATTGTAGGTATTGTGTAATATTAATCAGTTGTTACACAGACATCTTCAGGACTGTTCTGTTACTGTAGGACAATAATAAATTAGAGAAAGCAAAAGCAGCAGATAGTTGAAGTTTGGACACTGAGAAACCAGTTATAGATGTATATATATAAGATATATGTATATATGTAAAAATATGCATATCTCTCTCTCTACAACAGTTAAAATGAGATGTTCATCTTGAACACTAATTGAAACTTTACTGTTCATCAAGCTTCCCATCAACTACAAACCATCCTGGTTCTACTCAATTGAGATTAAACACAATTCATACTTTAAAGTGCTGTATTATTGTGTTTTTTAAATTGTTGAATGCATCATTGTGTATAGTATTTTAATTGGTATTTTTTAAAAATTGCTCAAAAACTCTAGGCATACACACTGTTTTATTGGGATAGTATAGACATGCATTCCCAGTCTGTGTTTCAAAGGAACCAAGTCATCTCTCATATGGTCTAACATTGCTCGCTGCCAAAGGACAAACAGATTTTTGGTTGAGATGATTGATAAAACCAGTAAATTATGCTGCTTCCTCAGCACACTGTTTACGAACTGTGGGTAAGAGTGAAAGCTATCTGGTACTGCCGACCAAAATGAATGAGCTAGAGATCCCCAGCCAATAAAATGTAACCCCACACTGTTTCCATCATATTGTAATAAATATGATGTGTCACCAGCTCTTGAATCAAAACTAAGTGCCTCTGAACTTTACTGGACAACTTCACTAATTGTCTCTCTACTCAATACACTGTTCACTAATATATTGGTGTCAATCTCAGCCTCCTATTCTTGCCTGCTTTTCTACTTTAGTTCCTGTCTTATAATTACCTTTTAAGCAAAGTTTGTTGCTTATTTTGGTGTTTTGGTTTTTTAACTAGTCAGAGCAGGCATAACTTTGTGCATTCATGTGTCTTTTTTTTCCCCAGTTTACCTACTTTTTCTTTGATTCTATCTTTTCAAATGTTTTTCCATAGTTCCCCTGAAGAACCTCTTCTGGTTGGTAGTTCTCACTACTCAAGTAGCTGACTGACTACAACTCATATTCATGCCAATCTTTCTTCTATTTTACACTTTATTTTCATTAGATTTATTCACCAAATATCATGTAAATATTGTATACTGAAATTTTTTCTAAATGTTTTATAATAGATTCCTTAGATGTCGGTCTCCATTACGTCTGCATGCTGATTTTTCCATGAAAAGCACTTCCAGTTCAGGAGTTTTACCATCACTTCCACAAAAAATACCAATATAAAATAATTAGTTCACTAGCTCACAGTCTTACTGTTCTCTCCAATGAGCTCAGATTACCTTACTATTTAGAAATTATATAAAGTTATCTTATTTATGATGTGGAAAGATTGCTACCAAGATAATTACTATTTAGGTTTGTTCCTCATACGCAACGTGTATAATACATATACAAGCGCATTTGCAAGTGTGCAGACACACACATTTATTTTATTCTTTTATTAAGGCTGTTCCAGCCCAGCCTATTCCAGTTCACTCTTTGAACAGATTTACCACTTCTTAGAGGGCACATCTATACTCATTATAAGTAATTCCACATAACCGCACAGCAATACCAGCTGGATCCATGGATATGCTATGTGGGTCAGATTCTCATCTTCAGTCCAAACTCTGCTGCCATTCAGGCAGCTTAGCAGACTAAAGGAATTTCTGGTTCTTCCTAATTGCTCTAACACACTGCCATGCAACACCTGGAATACATGGGTTGAGGCAAAAGAGGACTCCCAAAGAAGGTAGTTCCCCTTAGTGAGCAAGGGCTGTAATTGCAAAGCCATTTTTTCTCCTTTTGCTTCAAAACCTATGTTTTTAAAGTTCATCTTCTCAGAGTTTTCTCCCTAAGGGCATAATTCACTCTTAAGAAAGGAACACTAAATACTCAGTGTTCACAGTTATTTTCCAGTGATTCTATCCTAAAACTGTGGCTTGATTTCTAAATTTTACAGTGAATGGAAGTAGGCTGTAATTAGAGTACTCCAGAGGTTTGTTCTCAGTTGGTTAACATAGGACTGATTTAAATCATCATTCTATTATTTTGTCATGATATTTACTGCCATTGGTGTTGTAAACCATTTGGGAAAAGCTCCTGTTTTTAAGAGAAAAAGTACTTGCGACAACTAATTATGAAAAAATGTAGGAGCGCTATTTTACAGGTATAGATATTCTCAAGGGACTTTGAAATGGTAAAGCATCCTCTACAACTCTATCATGTTCCTTCTCAGACAGGTATTTTGTGAATGAAATACATATTATGACACCTTCCTGTATGGACACAGAGACCAGTTATCAAGAGAAGCTGCCTGTGGAAGTTAGTGAACCACGTGTTTTAGAGACTCAGATGTACTAGGAAGAATGTTTGGCTCTGCTCCCACCCCTTTAACTTTGTGCCTCATTGGAATTTATTTATTTAAATATTGTTCATATATATACACAATGACTGAATGACAAGTTATAAATCCTGATATGAAATCTTGATAAGAATATTCATGATTCAGCCACATCTGAAACGTGTTGGTTTATATGCTTGAGTTACTACGGGGATACTCTCCTATATCCTCATCCATTCTGACACCTGTGTATACACCACAGGACTCCTATCGGTGTGGTGGGCCAATGTGACAGCATATTCAAACAAGCTGAAAAAATCTATTTTTTCCATAAGCATGTAAAAAAATAAAATTATAGTGCACTTAAAATAAAATAGCCCTGATATAGCCTTCTCAGTTAATAGCTGTGACCTCTAGGCAGGGTCTGCTGCTGTTAGTTTCCTCAATGCTCACACACTAGATCAAGAAATCTGTAAATATTTTACTTTGTGATACAACAATTAAATCAAGATGGGTAACCAGAATTTGGGGTGGGGTGGAGGGAATCAGCGTTCCTGGCATTTATTTTTGCAATTTGCAAAACCACAACTATTGTATAAGGAGGAGTCCACCAGGAAATCTGAATTCCCTCAGGCCAAGTGAAGGGGAAAAGACAACACTTCAAAGAGGTGCAGCACCCTTCTTCCAGTACACCAGACTTGCCCATTTTGTCTGTCAGAGGTGCAGAAAAAAATGATGCCATGGCCCTATGTGCTCTCTTCCCACCCCTTCTGGGAAGCCACGCACACTGCCAGCTCCCATCCCTACCAAATTCTTCAGTCAGTAGCAATTGCACTCTGCTTGCTAATGAAAGACCCCATAAACAGGTCTCTGCATGGTGCTAACACATTGTCTTTGAGCATTGTTTCTAGCTTATTCCCCTGACTGTAAACTAAAGGGAGAGCAATGATTAAGGACTAGGAAGAAATCATTGAAATGACTGATTACACAAAATTGATGTTTCAATTACAATTACCAGAGATACGTTCTTTTCTCTCACTGAAAAAAATTAAATTACAAATTATTAGAGAACGGAAAACATCCTTCTAAGCTTAACAGAATTTATTCACCATGACCTAGGCAGGAAACAGGCTATCTCAGAATCAGCATGCTATATCACTTTATGATTGGGCACTTTACTATGGTCCCACGAACTAGCCAAAGTTGGTCTAGCAGCAGTTGTTAAAGTACAAAAGACTTGAGCACGTCAGGGAGAATGCGATTAATTTTCAGTTAACTAAGGGGACCGCTTTGGTTGAGGATGGCCAAGGAGTACGGCATTCCTGCTGCCACCATCAGACTTTCAAATAACATATCTCACTGTGCAAATAGCAAACCTGGCTTGTAGGACATGTCAGGCACCCTGTTAGGGCAGCTCTCCTTTTTCTCCAGCAGAACAAGGGCAAGTGGCAAGGAGAGGAGGAAGACAGCAGGGTGAGACTGATCCACAGATGTGTATTGAATGGCATCTGCTCATTGTAAAAATTAGTTTTCTGAGTTCATTTTCCAGCATCTGCTGTGAACAAGAAGAGTGAATCATGAGCCACTGGTTAAGAGCTGAGAATTAAGCTCAGCCCTGACACAAATGGACATAATTTCTGTTGTGAGTAAATGGCATTGTACCTGCTTAAGTCAAAGCTGAATTTGGCCAGTAACATATACCAGGCTCCAAACTAGTTTTGACAGAGATAATTAAGAAATAATGACAGTGGAATAGTACAATGTCACAGGATAAAGGTCTCCTGCCACTCAACAAACACTGAAATGAGGCTCATTTATCATGAACGAATGTTGAGGTAGAGCTTTACTCTTTTGACAATGCTGAGGAGTAATTATTTGTTTCTATTATGTGGAATTAAGCGATTCATAAAGATGTAATAATTTTGTTCAGTGGCTATTGATAGCTTAGATGAACAGGTGTTCATTTCATAAATAGTTGATCTATTTTATTCTAATTAGCTTAGACAGGAGATGTCTTAATGTATTGTAGTAAAAGAGTGCAGTCCTTTAAAACAAATGTTTTTGCTATATTTGCACTACCACAAATTATTTCAGTGAGTTTTGTACTGCTCCATTAGGGCCTAATCATACATTCACCAAACAGGGTTGCTGTGAGAGGGGGATACAACATCATGGGCCACAAAATCCTTAATTTATTAGGCTTTTTAATGAAATAATTTGGAAGCAACATTCGGAGCTCTTATAGGAGGCACTCTACCATGACATGATCAAGTACAGAGGAACAAAACCAGAACAAAAATTATAATCACCAAACTAAGTACTTGGGTCTGGGTTCAGGTTGATAATAACTTCTGGAAATCAATAAGAAGCATGCTCATAGCCATCTCACTAGAAGCACAAAGAGACATAAATCCATTAAATGCAGACGAATAGCCCAAATTCATCAGCAAAATCTGGCTGCATTGAACTATTCTAGTAGCAAAACATACCTTATTTCACAAAGGCTTATAGTTGGCTTGTATTACCAGACACAGAGTATTTTGAGGAAGCTGGCTTTGAGGAAAAACTTTGAAAAGTCTGCTGAAAAAGACAAAAATCATTATTCTATTATTCTGAGTTCTTCAAACCCACCTACTTCGCAAATCATGAGATTATTTCAGCATGACTTCTTATCCACAGCTGAAGAAACCTTTCAAATGCCAGTCACAATAAATGAAACTAAGAGAAAGAAGGGAAGGTAATAGGAAGAAAAATGGCAACAGAAATTGTTAACATGCTACCATTCAATGGAATATGTCTTTTTAAGGCACCACATCACACATACATGCTCAAACATGTTGCCTCTCTGTGACCTTGCCTTTCTTCTGTTTCAAAAAGTAGGTGAAAAATGATAAAAATGAGAGGCTGTGTGATGCAGGTGACACAGCCAGCTGTCACAGAGCAGAGACAAGGAAGCCCTTCAACTGAGAAATGGCAGATATAAAAGGCTTATTAGCCTCAAAAATAGTTTATCTGGTAAAAAAACCTATCAGGGGAAGAAACTGCCTCCACACTGCTCTTCTCACCTCTTCCAACGTGTAATTAGCCATCACACTGCAGGAGTCATTGCTACCTTGCTCCACTGTCTGTCACCAGCCCGCAGCCACCTACCTCCTCACAGAGCACCACGTCTTCAGCCACTGTCTCACCCCATTTACGACTGAAGATTAGCCAGATGAGGTTTTCTAAGCACCGTTTAATTCCATCTAATGATAATTATGACCTTTAATGTATCAACTGTAAGGGCCCTGAGGGCACTGCCAGGCCAGACCCAGGCTCTGGAGCTCCCCTCACCCTGCCCACAGCCCAGGATTCCCTTTCAGCCCCCGGGGCCATCAGTCAGTCCCTGCCCCAGGGACACTGCAGCAGGGCCCGTCCCCAGCTTCCCACAGCCCTGCCCAGCCGTGGGCCCCACCAAGCTGGCCCCATGTCCTGGCCCAGCCTCAGCCCGTCTACGGCAGATGCCATATGCCAGGGGCTGGGGCTGTCTCCAGTGCCCCCCAGCTGCCCTGCTCCTGGCTAAGGGGTGCGATGGGCCCTGGCTGCCAGGCCTTGCCCTGCCAGCCCTCACACGGGAAGCCACCATCGCTCCCGGCTTCATGGTCCTCAGCGAGCTGCGGGCCCTTCCCACACCCTGGCAGCAACATACTTGTTCCTTATGTGGCCATTAATCAATGAAAGTTCACAGCTCCTTTGCACATAACTGATTAGGTAGGCCTTAAAATCTTCATAGCAGCAAATGGCCTGCCAGGCCACACAGCCATTCCCCCAGATGGCCGGGATGAGCTCTCGGGATCTGCTGGCTTCCCGATTGATTGCTTCGCTATTCCTTCCGCTCAAATAGCCACAGAAAAGACCATACCACATGCTTATGACTTTGCAGTGAAAAAAAAAAAAAAAGTATTTTATTTAATTACCCGCTAGTAGCTGAAAAGCAAACAATTCACAGTGGATTCAGGACTCTTAAACACCAAAAACTTCCCCATCTCATGTATCACTTACAAAGCATGATCTGAAATAAAATAGAATAGTAATCACTTTGCCCTCTGTCCCTAACCAATTATTCTCAAAGAATTATAACATATTAAATCTCTATAAATTATTCCATGCCCTACATCTTGTAAAAAACATTTCCACAAAATTGCAAGCGTTATTTGCTGCTGACTCTCAAAAGTTGCTTCAGCTGTCTGTGCAGGTCCTGTAGGACTCTCTTTGCTCAGACTTGTAGTCTTAAGTATCAACTACACCACTTAAGCAGAAAAAAATAAAGTAGTCGTTGCTCAGCATTTCTGAAAATCGAGGAAGCATCTGTTTGGACCAAATGTGGGGGGGTCTCTTTATGATTATGTTTTTTATTCATAGTGAATTAGAAGCTGGAAAAAGCAACTCAGACGATGGCTCCATTGTACCAGGTACTACGAAAGTATTCAGGTGAGAAGAGGAAACTGAATGGTAAAAAAAAGGAAATTTAAACTTTTTTGTGTTACTTCTAAAACTAAGATAGGGTTCCTGTTCATAAGCATTCAAACCTTACATAGGCAAGACAAATAAAGGACACCAAAAAGAGTTACTGTCCTCATGTTACAGATTTTAACTCGGAAACGAAGGGTCTCCCTCGAAGTCCCAGGGACAGCCTGAAGACTGGCAGAAAATGAGAACTTACACTGTGGCCCTTCACTGCTGTAGCCATGAGGCCTCAGTGCTCCTCTAAAGAGACAGTTCCAAATATTCAAAAAGCTGGAAGCTCTCTCCCAACCTATTCAACATTTGCTCTGATGACAGAATGATGCCAAGCAGTCACCTTTTCATGTCACAAGAAGAAAGGGTGTGATTTCATGTGTTAGATTCCTGTGCTAGCCTTTCACTTCACGAGCGGAGGCCCAATTCTGACCAAAATAATCTCATCTTCATTCAATTAGGATGCAAAGAACAGCAGCATTCCCATATCCAGCTGACATAATGTTTCAGTCTGTTATTATGGGCACCTTTACACAGCTCATGGCACCCTTCCTCTCTAATTTGCAGGTTAGGAACGTTCCGCTTTGACTGTCTCCTGGATTGCTGTATAACTGTAATAACGCCTGTCAGACATCTCCCTTTTTTTTTTTTTTTAACATTAGGAGTGAAAGGCACTTACTCAAAATTAGAGGGTTAAAAATATGCAGCTAAAGTAAAGCAATCTTTAATGTTTCATGGCTTATTTTGCTGTTTAAAAGGAATTTAAAAGTTAAGGAGATGCTATCAGGAAAAAAATGTATTTGTATCTTTGTTACAAACAAAAACTGTGTTTGTAACCTCATTTTTCACTTTATTCTTCTGCTCATAGCTTCTTAAAAGCTGAATGCTGAAATATTTCTTTTCCCCCAGCTCTTGCTTTTTTGGTATCCTCATTTAATCCTAAATCAAGAGACCGAGGCCAAACTCTCAGCTGAGGTAAAAAGACACAGAAATATTTGAAGGTTCCAGCTAAGACCCGTGTGCCATCTTGTTAAAAAAACAGAGTGAGTCCTTGTGCAAAAACGTGAACCGGTGTGATGTACAAGAAGCACAGGGGGGAGCTGTTGAAGACTGCACAAGAGAAGAGCAAATCATGGTTCTCCCTGAGTATATCGACAAAGCCTCCATTTGACCATGCCCAGCAGTACCCTCAGAGCCAGCCTCTGCTTGCAAGCACGGCTACAAATGCAGTCAGAGACCACTTTCTGTTGCAGACGTCTTTGGCATTGTACACTGCCACTCTAGCTGAATTTCAGACAGAAATTCACTTCAGAAAGTGGTCAAAAGCTATGAACTGTGGAGTGTACCATTTCTATGGCTATTCTTACACCTGCTTATTGTCACCTGCAGCAGAGAGAGTACTTTTGACTTGCTACTCACTAGACCAGCTAATTCTTCCTTTGCAAATTACTAGGGCTTCACTCATTTACACCAGATAATGTGTGGCCTTACACTTAGTTGTGCAGCTTAACTCTGAAAGGCATCTGAACCTTATCTGCCTTTAGGCTACCCATATTGACTAAACATCAAAAATCCTAACACTGTGTTTCTTAAAGGGTACATCTTACAAAACTGGGTGTTTATCCCATATTTTTCCAGTCCGAAGTGTAGTACCCTAAAAACTGGTTGGGTATTGCATAGACAATACGAGGATGTGAATACATGCAATTAATGCGAAAAAAGGAAATTTTCTCCCTTAGTCAATGTCAATCAACAGCAATCAGTCAAGCCAGTATGAACTTGCTAATGACCATCAGTCAGCATAGCAAGAGTGGATAAGGTCTGGTGAGATCCCAGCAGCTGGAACCCATGAGGCATGAGTGTACTGTGTCCTAACAAAACACATGTGGTGAGGCAGCCTAAGAGCACTTGCAAAGGGGAAATGGTCTTTGTGGATACAAGGTCACACAATGCAACTGCATATTTGTTTAAAAACTGCCAGGCTACTGAAAATCCAAGCAGTGGGGTCTGAAGCTAGAAAACAAGCTTTTATATCCTTTCGTATGCAGAAAAAGTAGCTTTCCACTGAAAGAACACATTGGAGAAAAATGCCATGAATCCTGATGTGAATTCACATTTCGGACTAAACTCCTCAACACAGAAGCGAAGAATTTCCTTCATCTGTAACTTGACCCCAACAACAAAAGATATGTTTGGATCTGGTTTAGCACAAGGTTGTCAGCATATCTCACCAGCAGAATCATTCATCTCCTAGTGAAACTTGTCTCTTAGTACTTAGGATGAGAAAAACTATTCTGTTGATGAATTAAAGTTTATATCCATGCTACTTACTGAGGAACAGGCTTTAGAGGGTGATGCATTTGATAAAGATACAGTGATACTACTTCTTGTGGCTGGTATTTTGGTATATCTAAGAGCATTTTTTAAAGTACTTTGGACAGCTAAGAGAGATGTCTCCAGACACCTACTTGAAAATCTCAGTCCTCAATTTTTTTTTAATTACTAATGTAGAATATACCTGTATGTGCTTTTCTGCATCTATGTACTTATCAATACTATCAACAGTAATAGAAATAAGGTGGTATGAACTTCACTGAAATTAAGTTCTTGCATACAAAGGCGAACAATATAAGAATGTACCAAAGTCTCACTACATAACTGTCATGGTTTAACCCCAGCCAGCAACTAAGCACCAGGCAGCTGCTCACTCACTTCCACCCCACCCAGTGGGATGGGGGAGAGAACTGTGAAAAAAACTCATGGGCTGAGATAAAGACAGTTTAATAGAACACAAAGGAATAAAATAATAATGATAATAATAATAAAATGACAATAATAATAATAATAATTGGACTGGAATATGCAAAGCAAGTGATGCACAATGCAATTGCTCAGCATTCTCTCACCGATGCTCAGTTAGTTCCCAACCAGTGATCCGCCCCCCCGACAAACTCCATCCAGTTTATATGCTGGGCATGACGTCCCATGGTATGGAATACCCCTCTGGCCAGTTTGGGTCAGCTGTCCCGGCTGCGTCCCCTCCCACCTTTCCTGTGCCCCTCCAGCCTTCTTGCTGGCTGGGCAGAAGAAGCTGAAAAGTCCCTGACTTAGTCTAAACACCGCTTAGCAACAACTAAAAACATCAGGGTGTTATCAACATTGTTCTCATACTAAACTCAAAACATAACACTATAACAGCTACTTGAAAGAAAATTAACTCTATCCTAGCCAAAACCAGGACAATAAGTAAACAAGCAGGGTGGTAAACTGATCTGTGGGTGAAAGTTTGACTCTATTATAATCAATGGCAAAATTGCCAGCAACTTCAGAGACAAAAAATTTCACTCATGGGTGGTGTGATACATCCATGGGCACAAAGACAGTCTGTAGAAAGGTTCAGAAATAGACAAGCTTAGGTCTCAGCCTTTAAATGCAGTCCTTACTCTCATTAAAATCAACTTCTGTTTAAGACCCTTCTTTCATCAGTCTGTATATGTACCTCCTGTTAGCTTCTGCTAGAGTTCTGAATACGTCTCAAAGATAAACAGACTGCTTAATTATTAGTTGCTGGTGCATGACAGAATTTTGGGAACAGGACTGTGAATGTCACACGAGCAGTAAATATGTTCATATTTTGAAGTCTGGAAGTAGGCATCAGTTGCCTTCACTGTAATGAAAATATGTACATACATTTTTATTGCTAGCAGGCCTATTGTCATGACATAATTATACAGATTTAGGTCCCTATAAGGGTTAAATGAGTCTTTAAATAGTACTACACAGTTCTGTGCCCTGACTAGTTATACTCTAAACATTCTAGGATTTGTCAGAACACTTTGCAGAAGTAACACAGAGTTTTGACAATCCTAATCTCAGGAAATGCATTGAATGGGGAATGATTTCTTTAGCATCATCTGGTATTTCTGAAATACCAGCTATATTTGTGAAAAAGTGTTATGGATCAGAATTTCTCGTGATGTAATTCTGTATACAACAGTCTATTACTTCCCTAAGATTTCAAAAAATACATGTGTATGAATTCATACGCATAAATGCATGAGCCTTCAAAATGCCAAGTGGATGATTTCTAGAAGTATCATCTTGTGTTTTTTACACGTATCTATACTATGTAAGGTACAGAATTTCAGAATTAAACCTGGAACACACATTTCTGTAATATTTCATAATTTACAGTTATTGATCAGTGGTTATAAACTTTGCAGTTTGAGTTATTAATTTTCAGGTACAGATAAAAAATCTGAAATCTGGAGGAAAAAAAAGCGCAGCAGTACACAAGTTAACTTCTCATGCTTATGAAACCAAGACGCCCTAGCAGCAGACTACAGGCAGCGCTGTTAAGCAAACTGCCAGCAGACTTTCTTTGAACTGTGCCTAATTGGAATTAAGTATTGAAAGACATACATATGCCATCGAAGTAGAAGAATTTTTCTTCACAAATATAAAAATGTATCAGAATTTCAGCTTAACAGTTTAACTCTTGTTCGGCTATGCAGCCAACAACTGAAACAACCACTAGCAGTATATGCTGTACTGATTTTTAGAAGTATGTTCGAGCACACGCAGTACCTGGAACTTTTTTATCTGTAAAAAACCCCAACTTTACAGAACTTGTTGAGGAAACAGACCGGACAAACGTAAGGTTACTCTAACTCCTTTACAAGTCAAAGAAATAGCCGAAGTCAACTATTCCGTAGCTCTGCTGCTGAAAAGTGCAGTGGAGATGGCGATTTGGTTAACGAAGTTATCTGACGTTGCTCGGCAGACCGTACTGAGGATGACGCTGCCCAGGTCACCTAAGAAATAACGTTCCGGGAAAAACGACCGGAGCGGTGGGGAATAAACTCCGCTTCGTCCTTCCGCCGCGGTGAGCGGCCGAGGAGCTCCGCGAGGAGCTCCGCACGGAGCTCCGCACGAAGCTCCGCGGGGCCCGGGGGTCCTGCCGCCGGGAGGGGGGCAGGACTCGGCCCGCCGGCGCCAGCGCAACCCCCGCCCCGCCCCGCTCTGCCCCGCTCCGTTCCGTTCCGCTCCGCTCCGCTCGCCCCCGCGCAGCCCCTGACCGAGGCCGCCGCCCGCCCCGCCGCGCTCCGACCGGGGCCGTCACCCCGGGAGTCGTCCCGGCCGCCACCGCCCCTCGCCGGGCCGTGGGGCGGGGGAAGGAAAAGTTTTCCCGGGGGACGCCAGGGCGC
>JAVKLA010000024.1:18849248-18913016 GCA_034782735.1 Sagittarius serpentarius | reverse complement strand
GAGCCGCGGCGGGAAGTAGCCATCCCTGCGATGAAACTTGACAGAGCGCCCGGCGCTTTCTGAGCGGGGTTTGAGATGTTTTAGCCTCCGTTAATGGCTGAGGACGACAGGAGAGCTTTCTGACAGCCAGTGGAAACCTGTAGAGTCAGGGCAGCCCTCCGGTCCGGTCCGGTCAGGTCCGGTCCAGGACTCGTCCAGGAAAAGGTGTGGGGGGGGGGAGAGGAATTCGGGTTAATTCAAATATTCCGAAAGCAGAAAAACTGTCGGGGTCGAAACCAAGATTTTGACTCCTAACGGTGGTAACTTTGGTCACTGATTTCTGGATTGTCAGGACCTTTCGGAACCGGCTCTGCGTTCCGTGCAGTACCCTCTGGACCCCTTGCTTTCCATGGTACTTGTTTTTAGGACGGGGCTTGAAAATTAGTCCGAGTTCCGTTCTTAATTTCTGCCAGAAGGGACTGATAACCCGTTCTGTCTGTCCATAAATGCAAATGGACAGCTTGTATTATGGCCAACATATACCAAGCGTGCAGTGCAAATTAAATAAATCAGCACCAAGTTATGAAAAGCAGCAGGTCCCCAGCATGTGCCCCAGCTGCGCTGTTGCTAGCGCCGCAGCTGTTACTTTTTAATTTTTTTTTATTTTGTTTTCTTCTAATGCCCACAGATTTTCCTGCAAATTCCGGGTGATTTGTAGTATCTCAGAACAAAAGACTGTTGTCTGAAAGAGGAGCGGTTCTTCTTTCAGACCCCGGTACCTGCACGGTTCTCGCAGGGCTTTGCGCTTGAGGCGAGCGCCGCGTTTCCAGCCGGTGAAGGCGGGCGCGTCCCGGGGCGGTAGCGGGGGCGGAGCGGGGAGGGGGCGCGGGGGGCGGCCCGGCCCGGTGGGGCTCGGTCCGCCGCCGGGGCAGCGGGGCGCGGGGGTTGTAGCGTGCTTCCACCGGCACGGATCGTGGGATTGTTGTGCTTTGTAAATGCCAGCTACTGAGTATATTCCGATCCCGCCCTGTGATCATTGTCGTGGTCCGCATCGTAGAAGGTTGCATGAAAAAAAATTACCCTACGGAGCCTGGAAAATTTGGCTCCGCAAATCTTAGCTTCTCTGTATGGTTTTCAGAGAGTACTGCACAGGGAGTCAGTATTAGGTGTCATATAAAAACAAAGTTGAGGTATAAACAGGTGAGATGGGAAGGATACAAAAATGTCCCACAAGGTGAACCAAGGCTTGCTGTTTAGAAAACGTGCGTCTTCAACACTTGCCTTGATATTGTGTTGTGTACAGTAACAGGAGCTTCATTTTAGGCATCTCTTCAAAGTCAACGATCTTCTTGGTTTTTTAATTTGTAAACCCTAACTACCTTGCAATTGTTGGATTAGGAAAAAAACTGGTAATTAACAGACCAAGGGCTTGAACCACTGGGTCCCACATCTCAGCTGAGTTCCTAAATCTCATTTTTTCCTCCTTAAAAGGAAACCATTACTAGATGGTGGGTGCCGACTTTATTGGCATGCACATTTTATTAAACATTGTCTCATTAATAACACTGCTAAAGAGCATATACTAATAATTTCTTCAGTGGAGGAACAGACACATGGTCATTGTTGATAATTAATATTTTAATATGTAAACACTTGGACAGACAAGATATAAATATCATTCACATTAATTTTATCAACTGAAAGACTGTAAATACAGTTTAGGCTGAGAGAAATGTGGTCATTGAAAGGTGAACCATGCCATATCTCTTCTGCTCTTCAAATGCACGTGGATAAAGTTGATGTTGTCCACAGTGTTGAACATCCATAGTTCCTGTTCAGTGAAGGTAGAAACGTCAAGTGTTCTTCATCATCGCACTGAGAATGAAGCCGTAAATGTTTCTGTTTTCCTGAATTATCTGTCTCTCATACACAGGGTGGTAGCATTTGGTGTGAGTCCATATCATGTAGCCGTATCCTTCTGTGGCTGAGTAAGTTCTGCAGAGTTCTGGTGTCATGCAGCTGCAGCTGTATGGTAGAGAGGAGGAATGGCTAATTTAGCCCTATCAGTTTTGCTGTATGTCCCAAGTGATGATCCGGGAAGCGCTTTCCCAGCATATGCCCATGCTGCGTGATATGCATCATGGAACCCATTCAGTTATTTGCTCCCTGGGGCTCCAGCTATAGCAGTGTGTTGGGAATTAGCTGCTGCCACAAGCAGTGAAGTGTGTGGAGTAGGAACTACTGTAGTAAGACTAAGAAGATACTTGAGTTGTGAGGAGGATTTCTGGAAGATGTGGAGAAGATAAAAGACTGTGAGAGGGTTATTACAGAATAATGTTTTATTGTTGTATGTTGTTATGTTATAGAATCACAGCTAAACTTTCAATGAAAATCCAAAAAGCAAATAGTCCAGGAGATGGTATAAAGAGGAGAGAAAGGAAAAATAATAATAGTTGACTATACAGAGATAGCATAGTCTCTCTTTAAATGTTGGGTTCATTCAGTTTTCCTCATCTCAAAAAGAAGATACCTACAAGTGTCACAAAGGTAGCATAAGTAAAAATCACTAATGAGATTTCATTTGAGGAAATAAGTCTAAAAAGGAGAGGAGATCCATATTTGGAAAGGAAAGAATAGTGCAAGAAACATTTCAGAAAGTAAAAGAGTAGACGGTAAAAAGGAAAGCAGACCATTTCTTTTTAATACAAGAACAAAAACATGCCCTGGAAGTCGAAAACATTTTAAAGGGCAACTAGAACTGCTGTGATATGGTTATGTTGGTGGGTGTGATGATTGCTTTCTGTTCAGCTAGACCATGAAAAGCAGCCAAGCTTCTCAGAGGAATCAGTTAGTTGAGACAAAAGATGCACCACCCAATCACAGGCTCAAAGCAAAATATGAGACAATATTGACCTCATGACCCAAGAAGTTTCACTGGCAAGCAGAAAGGCTGGGTACTGATTTTTTTGGTAGCGTAAGTGTCTAAGTAGGAGAAAGAAGCATAACAAGGATAACAGAATCAAACACAAAGAAGAGGGAGCCAGAGACGCAGAACAAAAAATGGAGAGTATGGCTTTGGGAAGGCAGAGTACAACAAAGTGAAACAACAAAGCAGAAAAGAGAGCTCTTCAGGTTTGCTGCTAACCAAAAAAATAACCTCCATGTGTTTGATTCTTCTTATTCTCAGAGAAATAAGAGTTTGGACATTCTTTGTGGACAAACAGGATTACATCAAAGAAATGGCTGATTATTCAATATTTTTTTCCTCTCAATGACACCACCACCACCTTAGGACCCTCAATTACTGCTCACTGCTTGGGTCAGGAAGGGGTAATCATATTTAGTGTAATGGATAATTAGTCTGTGGAACTCATAGCAAAGAATCTTAGTGAGATAAATCATTTTGTAAATTTCTAAGAGCTTTAGACAATTAGTGAAGATAGACATCTGCTGTTACATTTTCTGCCCTGGTAATTACAAGGACTATTAATTCTCTCATCTCAGGGGAATGCTCAAGTGAAAAGATTAGGAAGCTGTTTACATTTATGATACCTTTATATAGTTAGAGGACTGTGAGCTTTCTTCTGAAGGGTATAACATTTTTGGCAAAATGCTGAAATACCTGTGCAACTGTTTTGTTTTTATTTTACACCTCCTTTATTTCCAGTAGATTTGGGCAAAATGATTAAGATTTTTGTCAACTAATAGGAAGAGTTCAGGCGGAAAATAAATGGGAGCTGGATGTGCAGGATTGCACCTAACAAATTTTATCTCTAATCCAAGTAAATTATTTTCTGGAAGTGTCCAAAATTCATATATGCAGCTTGGTTATACCTGTATTTTGACTCAGGTTATCTGTTTAATAAAGGACTCTAACTCATTTTTGCCAGTTAAGCATCTCTCCTCATTTTCAAAGGAACCAAGCACATCAAAGTCCCAGTTGGGAGCATTTCTGAAGGTTAAGTCAATTGTACAGAGTGTAATGAGAGGAGCTTGGGCATCCTGCTCTAGGGACACATGTTTAAAATTCATTGCATGTCCTCTGCAAATGGTGGACACTTTCTGCTGTCTTTGCATTCTTTTAGGCCTGCTGGTCCTGCAGAACTTCACTATCTCATTATCAGTTATCATGGGGAATCAATGTTTATAACAGAGCTGGGAACCCAATTGCTTCCCTGCCAGGAGGGCATATTTTAGCCATCTAGAGTGCGTAGAGAGTTCTAGAGAGTGATGTTCGCTCTTGTTCTTTTGCTTGTCAGACAATGAATTTTTTTTAAGTTGACCATGCAAAAATCATCAGCTTCTACAGGGTCATCTGTTATTCATCTAAACATTCTACTTACAATTATTTTATTAACGGAAAGGTTTAACCTACCAAGTTTCTAACCCTACCCCTGATTGACAGTTTAATATAGAAGTACAGAGGCAGTAAGAAAACGCCGGAGCATGCTGCACGCGGCTGTTCTGTAATACAGTCTCGCTCTTCCCTGAAGACCAATGTCTTGGGTCCTGCTGCTGTAGCTGGCACGAGTGTCCCATTGGCTGTCAGCTGCTTCCCCGACAGCTCTCAACCTGCTGATGGCAGCTGATGGTTTACATTTAGTCCTGGTTCCTTTAAACATGCATGTGTGCATGCACCATTGCATGCACACATGCACGCACTCACACAGAGTATAAGCTGTAGGTATACTTACACTGCCTGGAAACATTTAGGGGGTAGAAAGAACAGATTTACCCATTAGTGTGCTTGCAAGCTCTTCTCAACTGTGCCAAAACAAGCATGAGGGGACCAGACATGGCTTGAATGAATGTGAAGACTACTGCAATCAGTGTAGGACTGTCATTCAAGAAAGGAACATTTTTCTTCATGACAAAGTAACTGTTGTGTGAAACAGTTGAGCATTCTGTTATAGAGAAATGTGATAAAATTAAATAATAAACATTTGGACAGTTAACAGACCGATCGAATTATTTATGATACAGCTCATCACCTGATCAGAACAAAGTTATTAGCAGAGAGAAATATGGGGGGGGGGGGGGGGAAGGTGCAGGGTTACTAAAAAATATGCTTTACAAAATCAGTGTCAACAAGCTGCGAAAACCAGAAATGCATCTAATTCAGCAGTGTAAAGGCAGAACAGAGGGGTAAACATACCACAGAGACCAGATTTATTTACAGTAAATGTGAAGGCAGTCACAACAATGCAGAAGTGTTTAACATGCAGACAGCAACGATACACATTAAAAACAAGAGCTTTACA
Organism: Sagittarius serpentarius; assembly: GCA_034782735.1. Classification (NCBI taxonomy): domain Eukaryota; kingdom Metazoa; phylum Chordata; class Aves; order Accipitriformes; family Sagittariidae; genus Sagittarius; species Sagittarius serpentarius. Next base: position 18,907,776 of record JAVKLA010000024.1, on the reverse strand, counting down.
AAAGAATCTTCCTCCATACGCATTTTGCAAAGAAATACAGATGAAAAATACAGAAATGTTTATAACAGCTGGAGGACACATCTGTAATGATGAAGATAAAGAGACAGTGTTTTGCTGGGTCTCATCATATGACTTGTTTATTATGTAATGCTGGGTAAGAATAAACATAACCATGACAATTCAAAAATGACACTTGAGCTGCGTGAACCTTGTTACAGCTATGGTATGCTTATGATTAATGGCAGTCCAGTGGGCTTATGATGTGTTTTCATTTCGTTTTCTTGTCTGAAAGAGGATAATGAGAGTTTCTTGCAGATGCTCACAGAGACATCCTTGCAAATGTGAGAGCAGCACGGGACCAAGCCCAAAGCTGGTTTTTTGTTTAATGAAAGGCAAAGTGGGCAGACATGGGTTGAGCAGAGATGGGAATTACCTCCTATTGAGATTAAGTGAGAGTTAACAAGTAGAAAAGTAGGTGGGCCAGAAAAAGCCATGGAAGTGGAGACAAATAATTTACATTTTGTATATTAGAGAGGAGAGGCCAATGTTCAGTGCAACATCTTTTTCTTCCTGCACTGCAGACAAAGCATGATGACCCAGTCAGGCAAAAGTGAAAGCCATCTTTAGTTACATACAGCACACAAATCATGTACTGAGGCTCATGAATACACAGCTGTTGTGGCAAATTCCTTCTGGTTTCTGGAAAACAGAAGGTATTGTGGGCTAGGAGAAGGCTAATAAGCTTTTGGGAAATACCATCTATCTGCTGTACATGTAATCTAAAGTCTTGTATGTGGAGTTTGAAATGGCAAAAGAGGGCGTTCCATTTGTGGGCAGACAGATATAGATTATCAGATGCATTCATGACTAATATAACTTAGATAAAATGATTTTGACAAGAGATTAATAATTTTATGTGTTGTAATCATGTAGTAAATCACAGTGATACCTGACTTCATTTGATTCCCTTACTGTCAAGAAACATGCTATGATAGAGCTCTGTTAGCATTAAGAAGTGATATACCAGCCAGTAGATGGTGATGGCTGTTTTGAACAAATTCAGACATCAGACTGCATTAACAGCCTAGCAGGGAGCACTTCACAGTAGAGCTGGACCAAAAAAGATTTGAGGAAGATCTTCAAAGTATGTTTCTCCATGAGAACAGGAGAGGAGATCACATGTAGACTTTTAAGTGAAAGGCTATTTTTGCTGTTTGAAATTTAAGTAAGTCAGGTGTTCTGACAGGTTCAGGTTATGAGAAAAAATACAAGACTCTGCACCTGCCACTTCATGAGGCCTGCTGAAGCATTATATCCCCATCTGCAGGGATCTGGATGAGACAGAGGTAATTGTGGAAGATCTGCTAATGCTGAGTGAAAATGAACACCAGCAACTTCTTAAGTTCTTCTGATTTCCCCAAGGAAAACTGAACAGCAGAAATGATGGGTTGGACCAACTGGTTCATACACACAGGGATAAGGAAGATTTATTGGACCCAGACCTTTTATAATTGATAAAGCTCTTGCTTCTCTCCAAATCCTAGAAAATCAGAGACAGTAATTTGCCTAATTGAGCTGAGTCCTGATATTCTAGACACAAGAGTTCCCTTTAGAGTGGTCACTATGGAAAGAGTGCCTTATGGCTGATAAACAAAGGAACAAATAAAAAGTTAAAGAAAAATATGTTTGAAAAAAGTTGCAGAGACATTTTACTTTAAATATTTAAGAGAATCAAGATCAGATATAGACCAAGAGGTGGGTCAAAAGAGAATATAACCCCCTTTTATTCCAGATGTTCCTTTCCCCTGTTTCTTCACTGGCAAGAGTACATTCTCTTTAGTGTGGTCCCCATCAGTCACGTGCCTGCCTCTTATACCCGTGGGCAGCTATGTCACAGCACTATCTAGTCTCTCTCTCCACTCAAGATCATGGGTTTGTGGAGTATGCTTCTCCAAAGTTAAGCATCAAGGGGCTTATGCTGTCAGGGCACTGACTGAAATGTGCATGAACTTAATTCGGTTTGGAAATGGAAGTCTGCCAATGTGCATGTTTGCAAATAGATTCATGGGCAGAACTTTTCTGAGGCAAGTTTCAAACAAACTGTTGGAAGCCATAGTACAGAAACTATTGCTCAAAACATTCCCTAGCATCCAGGAAAAAGATGGGGATGTTTCTGCCTCTAAAAACTTAGGTAGACTTTGAATTTGTCACCAGTTCTACATCTTTAAATAATACTGACACGTGCGAAGTGCAACCTTGGTCTGATGACTCCCCCATCGTTCAGAACCCATTTCCCAACCAGGTTCCCTTGGCAGGGATGTGAAGAAACTCCTAGTCTGCAGAACTGTTTCTTAATGTTTTGTATTCTTAAACCAAACTTCCTATAAAAAGGTATATAGACACATCCAGTCTAACATGCAAAGGGTCTGGGAAGCTCCATTTCACTGCTTTTCTACAGATGATTTCAGTCTTCACATAACAGCAAATCTCTCATAATTTCTCAAATGAGAGACTGTCAGAAGTGAGGAAATAAAGCAATATGCTTTTTATGTCAATTTATATAGCATACTGATTGTTTTTTTAGCAATTATGGCAGTAAATGTAATTAAATACTTATTTTTATAATGAACTATTTTTTGGTCAAATTCCTGGCAATTAAAATATTTCATGTTTCTGTTTAATTATTTGTTGTATTATGAACTACAATATGTGAGGTTGTTTATTAGTAAAATATAAAAAATGGAGACTATAATTTGTACCACTATTTGTAGAATTAGCTGATTTTCTCTGCTCTTGAGACTTCAGATGTTTTATGTGATTATTTTAGAGCTATAAAACATACACTTTCTGTAAAGATTTTGGGAGTGACTTAGAATTTGAAATAGTTTAATGGAAATACAGAAAAAAAGCTTAGAGAAAGTTGAAGTACAGGAGTAGGTGTTGAAAGGAGACACCAAGTTATCTGAAGGCTTGAAAAATGTCTTGCAGTGAAAACCTTAAAATAGAATTGGCTAGAAATGCTTTGATTGAATGTTTTTCAGCTGATAGTATCTATTTATCAAATTGAAACTCTGCTGGAAGGAATCAATTTTCATATTTTTGGTTTTGAAATGTTTCCAGCAGTTTCAAAGTTGTTAAAACATCCTATTTGACCATTTTCTAAATGAAAAAGAAAATACAATTTTCAGTTCTAAAAGCCTTCCTCTCAAAATGTAACCTAATTATGCCAGCCATGTCTAAACAGAGCTGGCAATATTGCAAAAGATCCAAAACGGAATTGTTTTCTTTTTCCTTTTTTTTTTTTTAATTTCTGATAGATCATCGACATTTTCAAGAGTTCTACTTTTTGTCAGGCTTTAAGAATGGAAAAATATTTTATCCAGCTTGATTGAAATTCAGCTGGTTCAATTTATCAAAAAAGTTCCTTCAGTGGGGCATACCTCTGTATTAATACATTAAATTCAGTTATGACCATGTATTGGGTTCACATGGCAAGGTTTCAGTAGCAGTGGGGCTACAGGGGTGGCTTCTGTGAGAAGCTGCCAGAAGCTTCCCCCGTGTCCGACAGAGCCGATGCCGGCCGGCTCCAAGACGGACCCACCACTGGCCAAGGCCGAGCCCATCAGTGACAGTGGTAGTGCCTCTGGGATAACAGATTTAAGAAGGGGGGAAAAACCTGTGTAACTGCAGCCAGAGAGAGGAGCGAGAACATGCGAGAGAAACATCTCCGCAGACCCCCAGGTCAGTGCAGAAGGAGGGGGAGGAGGTGCTCCAGGCGCCGGAGCAGAGATTCCCCTGCGGCCCGTGGGGAAAACCCTGGTGAGGCAGGCTGTGCCCCTGCAGCCCGGGGAGGTCCACGCCGGAGCAGATGGATGCCTGAAGGAGGCTGTGACCCCGTGGGAAGCCCACACCAGAGCAGGCTCCTGGCAGGACCTGTGGCCCCATGGAGAGAGGAGCCCAGGCCGGAGCAGGTTTGCTGGCAGGGGCTGTGACCCCGCAGGGGACCCACGCTGGAGCAGTCTGTGCCTGAAGGACTGCACCCCATGGGAGGGACCCACGCCGGGGAAGTTCGTGGAGGACTGTATCCCATGGGAGAGACCCCAGACTGGAGCAGGGGCAGAGTGAGGAGTCCTGCCCCTGAGGAGGAAGGAGCAGCAGAGACAACGTGTGATGAACTGACCATAACCTCCATTCCTCGTCCCCCTGTGCCACTGTGGGGGAGGAATTAGAGAATTTGGGAGTGAAGTTGTGTCTGGGAAGAAGGGAGGGGTGAGGGGAAGGTGTTTTTAAGATTTGGGTTTATTTCTCATTATCTTACTCTGATTTTTATTGGCAATAAATTAAATTAATTTTCCCCAAGTTGAGTCTGTTTTGCCCATGATGGTCATTGGTTAAGTGATCTCTCCCTGTCCTTATCTCGACCCAGGAGCCTTTTGTTATATTTTCTCTCCCCTGCCCAGCTGAGGAGGGGAGTGACAGAGTGGCTTTGATGGGCACTTGCCATCCAGCCAGGGTCAACCCACCACAGACTGTTCTCTGGCACTGGCCAAGTAACATGTAAGAGCCTCTTTCCATGCTATTAACGTCTGTCATCTGCTGAAACAGAAGGGCCACAACCAAACCACCTACTAAGAATGATCATTGGCCTACTGTAATTCCTTTTCCATGCCCAGGAATTGGCTGGGAGGGCATGAACTGGCCCAGTTTAAAACCATCCCAGGGACTGGTACAGGAAGTTGAGTTTCAAGTCCTGTGTTTGTTTCCTGGCACAGTTTAGTTTATTTGTATTTTGTATAGGCATGTCTTATGAAGCATATCATATCCTTTAATCTCTCATACAAAGACATGAAAGAAGCAATGACTGTAAATTAGAACTACAAACATACGAATTAGAAATACAGATCTGCAACAAAGTGATTAACCATTGAAACAAGCTGTAAACTCAGCATCTATTAATGTCTTCTCTTGTCAAGATAGGACAGTCTGCTGCAGAACATGCACAAGCCAAGTAAAAATTACTGGGCTCAGGAAGGGTATCAGGGTAAACAGTAGATTAAAACAAATAGCCTAATAATCCCTACTGGGAATAAATTATCTAGAAAAATCATACGCAAAAGTATCATTTTCTTCTTGTGTTACATTATTATAGACATAATTATGCATCCATTCATTTTATGGAAGCATCTTAAATCAGAATTTGCCATATGAATTTCTCGTTAAGCTGACATGCATATTCCAAGGGCTACATTTTGACATTTAACCACAGGCAGAAAAGGAGGCTGCCTTTCTCAGGACTGGCAGGAAATGGTCAAGGAAGCATACTTCGGTTCAAGGCAGGGCAGCAGCTCGTGCCAAACTCTTTAAACCAAGAAGCACCTCCTCTGCCAGTTCCCCCATGACACTGGCCAGGATGTATATGAATCATAGAATCATAGAATTGCTTAGATTGGAAAAGACCTATAAAATCATGTAGTCCAATCATTAACCCAGCACTGACAAGTCCCCCACTAAACCACGTCCCTAAGCACTACATCTACATGACTTTTAAAAACATCCAGGGATAGGGCCTCTACCACTGCCCTGGGCAACCCGTTCCAATGCCTAACGAAGTAAGGCTGAGCAGAACCGTATCTTTCAAATCTGCAGACTACAAACATTTTCTATTTGCTTTTGCTGTTCTCATGCATTTTCATGTTTAACAGGCCTTAAGTTCAGTGTTTGTTACTGAAAGATGTATCTAGATATTACATATTAATAAAGAAAATGTTCCCAAATTTTCTACTGGAATCTTCATCTCTCAAAGGGACCTGTGAGGTTCATACTGTTCCATGGAGCTAATACATACCTAGAGGACTATTTTTCTTTCTGTGATCCTGTAGAAAAAATACGCTCAAATTCTGGTTGCACTTTTCCACTGATTCAGTTTAGTAGGCTGTAGCTTGGAGCTATGGATACAAAATATTAGCTGTTAAACTGTCAAAACTTATTGTAACAAGCAGCAGCAGACATTACTTGAGGGACATTTAAGCAGGGATTATTGAATACTTTTAAAGCATACAAAAGGCTCTTTTCAACAGGAAAGGGGTTTTTTTAGTTATATTTTATAATATTACATGATACCAGAAGAATCAAACTGAAACATGTCACATAGAATAAAACTCCTAATTAGGGCTCAACTGGCATTTCTTGTGATCCACCATCTCCTAAAATACAAGTCTGTTCACAGAATTTCGTTGGTATGAAACCTGTTCTCGTATCTTTGGTCATGCTATTGGATTTGCTAACTAATTGTGGCAGAAAAAGTCAAATATGGGGCGGGCAGCAGGAGTAGCTAAGTGTACAGTATGGGCTCTGTACAGCTCAGGGCATTGTGTAGGGTATTCTGAAGCCAGCTGCATTTTCAGAGCAGAATTTCAGATACGGATGTATATGTGCTGTCTTGGTCTAGTGCAGTCTTCGTCCAGAGCTTAAGATTTAACCTTAGAAGTTTTGTATTTACAATAGACTATATCCTATCCCTATTTATGCCACTTAAACATTAGGTTTTAACATGTTTCTGAAGCAGTTAGCACACAGATTCAAAAGTTTTGCAAGTCCTGAAGAAATTTGTGTATGAGCCTGGTGGTTTAGAACTGGTCTATCTTCATGCACACTTACAGAAAATGTTGACTGTGGTTTAACTTTTTCAGCAAGATGTGTTCCTGAGCAGACACTCTTTGACAACGATGGCTAGGACTATTTGGGACAATTTGGGTAGTCTCTTACTTCCTGAGACGCCTGACTTGAGTGCGTGGCTAGTGCTACAGATACTGGCCCCTGGCCCGAACCGCAATTAATGGAGTATTTGTGAAACAGATATGAGAGAATGATAACATTTTAAAGGTACAGGCTTAGATATATTAAAAAAAAAACAAACCAAACCATTAAATAGGACTTTAAAACTCTATGCAAGATAATGATCAAAATGCTTCTATCTCCTTACCTGTGCCATTTTTAATTTTTTTTTTCCTCGATGTTTGTCTGTCATGGTGATCTTTGTTTCTAATTCCTTGCAGACATCTCAGTCAGTCTGTTAGCAGTAGTCGTCAGCTTCTGCGGGCTCGCCTTGCTGGTAGTCTCACTTTTTGTCTTTTGGAAGTTGTGTTGGCCCTGCTGGAGAAGCAAACCTCTCACTTCCAATGCCAGTAATGTCCCTCCGAGCAACTCCAGTGCTCCTACGGAGGTTTTTGAGACCAGTGAGAAAAAGGAAGTTAAGGAAAATGGGAAACCTACAACAAAGGTGCTTGAAGCGGCATTGAAAATTAGCCACACTTCACCTGATATACCAGCAGAGGTCCAGAACGCACTGAAAGAGCATCTGATCAGACATGCACGCATGCAGAGGCAGATCACTGAGCCCACATCCTCGTCACGGTAAGTCAGGGCCGGGCGCGTTTGTGGCACGTGGCCCGGGAACAGGTAGAGCCGGCACGCTCCGCTGGAAATGTCCAGGGTCCTGGGTTGTTCACTGACTTCTTAGCAGTTACGGGTGAAAGAACAGTCACAGGAAGGCAAAGCCTCGGTGTCCTTTGAACAGAATATTCTGAAACAGAGGGTGTACCTTCAGTTACATCATTATTTTAACATACGAAGATCAAATCTACATCTTCTACTACTTTGTGAATACATATGTTGGTACTTTACGCATTTCCATTTTAGGTTTCGTGTATGGGAAAATCTATTTCAGTGTTATTTTTTAAACTACTGCAAGTCTAGCTTTTCACAGAGATATTTTTTATAGATACAGCAGTTGCTTTTGCAGATGAAGGTTTCCCTCTCCACTAAATAGATGACAGATTTGTTGTTGATGGCACATTTCTTTAAGTCATGGTTTGCCACTTATGAAGGAATTAAAATCCCAGTCTAAGCATGTAGATTCTTATGGACTGATCTTAAAGCAGTACAGATTCTATATAGATCTTTAAATAAATTACAAGCATGTAGTATTCCTGAAGTGATTTCTTTTGTATTACAGTACAGGACACAAACTTTTATTTTGTCTTAGTTACTGCTTTATATTGAAAAGTAGTGAAGATGTGTGCAGTGACCTATAGTTTCAAACAGAATTTTCTTCAAATACTGTCAGCAAATTTAATGCATGGAAAACAGTGAACAGCAGAGATCACTTTCTACATAAAAAAAAAAGGGAATGTTTTATAAACAAAGAACGGGAAAACGAAGGCTGAAGGAGGCACCTCAAGTATTGCATAACGCCATAAGTTACAATGTAAATACAGTAGAGGAAATAGCTTTCCCTTAATAAACCGTTTCCTACAGGAACACGTGCTACCAAAACAAACAAGCAAAAGGCTTATATTCATGATAATCACTGGAGGCACAAGATTGGAGAAGACGTGCACTTTACATTTAGGGGGCACATACTTTGCTTGCCTTCCGTGAGTCCCTAAGACAGCGTTTTGCCAGCTCAATGCGCTCATTGGGGCGGTGAGTGCTTTTCCCCAGCTCTTCCAACAGCGTGGAACAGCCAACAGGCAACCACAGGAGGCTCCCAAAAAATGAGAGCACTCCAGCCAGGGGAGGTCTAACTGACTTTAGCAGCTGAACCATCTCCTGAATTATGAGACGGTACAGCTGGCTTTAAGCCACATTGCCCTGGCTATGCCTGCTCCAGCTACTGTATCCACCTGCTAAGTGGGGGAACACAGTATGCAAGCCACTCTCAGGAACATTTCCAAAATACTGGGCCGACTACTTTGAAATTGTAACTGTTATACTAAACACAGAGGGACCAAAATTGATACACCTTAGCATGACAATGATATTACACAATCACTATTACCTAATAGGATATTAGTTGGAAGAGTTTTATCCATCATGTACCAACAGGTGCATCTGTAGGTAATCAGACTGTCTGACTTCCTGAACAGAGAGAAGAAATAGCTGGCTGGCAAATGGACTTGAATAGTCCCTCTGGTATTACAGGTGAAGAAAGAAGTTCCAGGGACATGATCCAGAGCTACTTCAGGCTGTGAAAATATCCCCACAGACCTCTAGAGTGATTTGGACTGGAATCTAAATGCATATAAAATATCTGTGACGCCAAGGACAGTTTTACAAAATTAAAGCCTGCCATCAGTCCTACTCTTTTTGCATATGTTGGTAATTTTGTAAGGGAGCTTTTTCTTTTTATCCTCTCTAGGTTCTCAGGGTTCAGTCTCTCCTGAGAGGGACAGTTCGTTTGCTCTGAGTAACCCTGATTGTCCCACCTTAGCCAGTTAATAGCAGGGTGTTTGGAGACATCACCTTCCTTTACAGTTTGCTGAAAAAGTCTGCACCCTTGCTACAAAACTACCCAGAAATAGCCCTTTCTGTGTTTGTAAATGCATTTTTTCTATACCCCTGCCTGCCTTAAAGGAGTCCTAACCTTCTGACAGCCCATATTAATTACTGCTGGCAAGAATTTCATGTATGAGATGAAGGCTGGATATTTACACCAGCTTTCTGGATTACTCCTCCGTTGAGTTGCAGAATGTTGGATCACAAAATGACTAAAACCTGACTCTGGTGTCCTTCATTGGGGACCTCTAAATAAAGGGGAGCCATTAGCAGGCATGGCGGTAATATAACTTTCTCTTCCACCATCTTCGATGCAGCACTGCTTTGTTGTGTGTGATCGCCCTGAATGATCCAAATGCACCATCTCCTAAATGTATTCTTTTGACAAAGGATCTAAGAGAAATGTTTGCTGTCTGAATTTTCTCCACTGCACTGATCCCACCTGAGCTGGGGCAAATAAAAGGGTTGTAACCAGTTCTGTGATAGGTTCATGCAGCCATCAGCTCTTAATAAAAGAAATGGAATCATATTAAGTCATTGTAATTGAAGAATAAGGATTTTAAGAAGCCATTCAGAGCAATAATAAAATGTGCCTGATCACTTTTTATAGACTGTACATTTAACATGAAGACACGTTACTGTAGGGAAATGATGCATTTCTGCTTAATTGAGGCTATATCATTTTTATAGTTCCCGACAATATGAAAAGACCTGCTTGTCAAAAAAAAAAAAATCTTTTTAGTCCTTGATCCCAATTAACCAGTAAACTGTGATAGAAGAAGTCCTGCATCAGTGGCGTTCATTTACAAACATTTTTGCTCTGTGTTACTGAGAACCACTCGTCCCAGTACTTTGTGAAATTATTCTGTAGTATAGTTTATTGCTTTTATGATACTCCTTTCTTCAAATGTTCACTTGTATTTTTGAGGGACATGCTTTTTGCTCTTTAGCATTAGGTGAGAGAGGACCTTGTCATTTAGCTCTGCAAAGAGTAAGTCAGTTCCCAGAAGGCACAAAGGCAAAAGTGAGGTGCTTGGGAATGTTAAGGTTAAAGAAAAACAAGCAGGTCTATTGACTTTAGTGATTGCAAGGAGGAGACAGCAGTCCCTGTTCTGCCTAAATACAAGTGCTGGTGTCCTTCTCTGGATTTGGTCTGAAAGATTGGTCTAATGTCATCTAGAAAAGCTAGGCCAGAGCCACCCCTCATAATCTGTAGTCATATAAATCAGCGTCCTATCCTTCTCTTTTGTCGTACCTATGGCAGTCTTACTGAGTTAGAAATCAGCTTCATACTAGCATTATTCCTATGCAAGCACAATTTTATATTGGAGATTTACATACACATTTGCTGCCACTCAAAAGGTATTTGTTCTAAGTTATGGAGGGCAAGTCTATTTTAGTAGCGCTATGTGTAAGAGCCAGCAGAGGACCAAGTACCTGGATTTGCACACGTTAGTAGCTTCACAGGATTTTCACAACCTGGTTGCCTGACATCCTTGTACTTCATTATCACAGTCATTAATTCCTTTGTTATTGCAGAACAAAGGAAGATAAATATGTTGCCATGACAACAATGAAGCATCTTAATAATTAACGGACCAATTAGCTATCTTGGTGAAACACTGTGACTCAGAACAGATACTAGGCGCTGTGTAATTAGGACTTCTCTTACTAGAGCAAAGGCGCTGCTGGTTCCCACGGGGAACAGCCGTACAGCTGCACTGTTTTACTTAGTGATCTTGCAACAATGACTACGTTCATTAGAGGATCTTACATGCATAAAGTTTGAAAATTTGAAAGAAGGTTGGTACCTTAGAAATCATAGATTTCAGTTGTTATATGTTACTTTTACAAGCATTAACCCAGATCATTACTTTTACAAGTATTAACCCAGATCTTCATAAATGCGAGAGAAGTCGAGGAAGAGAGAATTTGTCATGTATTCATTTTCACTCAAACTGGAAATGCCATACAGTCATCTCCACTGTTTCCCCTGCATAGGCAGTTTTCTCCACCACTTGTCTACGGCAGGGTTTGAACACGATTATCTGGGCATCTCAGTACTACAGCTGCAGGTGTGAGGAGCACTCAGGAAGGCCTACCTGCACAGGTTTCATTAGCACAGATAGAAGTAGCGGTAACACGTCTTCCTGGACTTCATTATGAGACAAAGATACTAGAGAGCTAGTGCCTAAATGGCTGCATGCCCAAATGTTTATTGCCGCTACATTTGGGTGGAGCGCAGTTCCTTCCCTGTGTTCGGCACACCTATGAGGCTGGACTTCTCAGAGGACAAAGGCACAAGGACAGCCCTGAAACTCCCTGAGGACAATATTATACTTTTCTGAGTATTAGGGCCTTTCCACTCCTCACTCCATTCCAATGTGGACACCGTATACTATGAATTCAGGGAGTTTTAACATCTAAGAGAAAAAAAATCTTGCAACTTCTCTGTCTGTAAAAAAAAAAAGGTAGAATGTGTTACGAGCGGGGTGTGTTGTTCATCTAAATTTGAGATCAGAACACCTGGATTTTTTGGAGCTACTTCCAATCTAGGCTATGAAGTTCTCCCTCCCCTATTCTTGTGTTATGCTAGGACTGCTCCCTGCACCTAGCAGTACTGAAACAGTCAAAAGGGGAAACATTCTCCTCTATTATTTAATGGCTGCAGATTACCCTCTTGTATCTCTGCTCACCTGAACTGCAGTAGTTTTGTGCTTCATGCCTTCTGCAACCACTTCACTTACAGAAAAAATACAAATATCTATGAAATGAGTCCTGGTTGCTTTCAAATGGACAATTTGCATTTCTGATTTAAAGAAAGAAACGCACAGCTGTGACACCTCTTGTTTTCAGAACACAACACCACAGGGAAACCAAGCAATAAGGCAAGGCTGCATTTGGCATTAATAAGCAATTGATTGCAAAAAGCAGAGGAAATTCTGACAATTAAATTGTTTTTTAATGGCAACTAAGTATGCTCACAGGAGGAGGTAGTGAGCTTTTCCAGTACAGATCGTCGGGGTAGTGAAGTACCAAGGAAATGTGAAAATGTCCCAAAACTAAACTGGACAGTGTGGTCGTAAAGGCATCTGCTGATAATTAAATTCTATGAAGCTTTTTGACCAGTGTTTCTACACTACTGTAAGGCTGTATGGCATGCCAGGGCTTTGACTTCACTCTTAGTAGGAAAAGCACAAATTTCCATTGATGCTCATGAGTCAAGATAAGCCCATAAATACATATGCTTTTGCAACACTGTATTCAGAACCACAAGGATTTAAACATACTGTTTCTTGCTAGGAGTACAGGAATCTGCTTTCTAATACACTACACGGCAGAGTGTAAGAACAGAAGGGAAAAAAACGATCACAGAAAAATGCTGACCAAAACTTTGAAATGTATTGCAGCCAGAACAGAATGTTCCCAGTGTGACTGGAGAAGGCAGCCTGTACCTCAGTGTAGCCAATACCGAGCAGTTGTATATAAAATGTTGTAGAATGGCAAAGCACTATGCTGAAAGCCTCCAGACGTAGGTCTGCATGGCCTTTCCAGGCACCTTTCATGGTGATCAGTGTGAAGGTTGGTAAATATTTAAATAGAAAACCACCAAGGAATGCGTCCAAAAACTAGGAAGTACCAGTGACAATGCCGCGAGTGATTTTTTCTCTGCCTGACTATACTTTACTCAGGCCCTAGCACAGTGAGATCAGGCAATGTTGGAACTGTCAGCTTGTTCTGTGAAAGAACCTGAATTCAGTTTCAGCTCCATAGCCTGAAAACAAGCTTATAAATGTGTGCATTGCCAGGACACTGGGAGTCTTCGGGCCAAGAAGTTCATTCTGAATGATCATTTCCTCTCAAGGATGTTTTAACACTTGCAAAATATTTGTGGGGGATTATTTTAAAATTGTTTTAAAGAGAGAAAGCCTTACTAATTTGGTCTTCTTGTATTTTCTACATAGTAATAGTCAGGTCTTTTCCCAGAGATAACCATGGCTTGTTTTGTGTGTGTGTGTGTATGTGTGCAGGCACAATTCTTTCAGGAGGCACTTGCCCAGGCAGATGCAAGTGTCCAGTGTTGATTTTAACATGGGAATAGATCCAATTTTGCAAAGGGGAGAGACAACAACCAGCATTGGGAGAATAAAACCAGAACTCTACAAACAGAAGTCTGTGGATTCTGATGGGCAACAAGAAGATGTGAAAACATGTGGAAAACTTAACTTCACTCTCCGGTATGATTATGAGAATGAACTTCTGGCTGTCACAATTGTCAAAGCCTTAGATCTGCCTGCTAAAGACTTCACAGGAACATCCGACCCCTACGTTAAGATTTATCTGCTTCCAGATAGGAAAAAGAAGTTTCAGACACGAGTTCACAGAAAGACATTAAATCCTGTCTTTGATGAAACCTTTCAGTTTCCTGTAGCCTATGATCAACTCAGCAACAGGAAATTGCATTTCAGTGTTTATGATTTTGACAGATTTTCTAGACATGACATGATTGGGGAAGTTATTCTTGATAACCTTTTTGAAGTCTCAGATCTCTCCAGGGAAGCCAATGTATGGAAAGACATCCACTGTGCCACCACAGTAAGTAATGTGTTCCAAAAGCATTAACGTGGTATTTTCGTTTTGCTTTTGTAGTTTGTGGCAGAGCATCCTGCTTATCAGCAGAGTCTGGAAGAAAAAAAAAGTTGTCAATATTTTCCTTTGAGCATAGAGAACAAGATGCTTAGGAAGCTATAAAATTTAATTACGAAAAAAATCTTCTGGGAACATACCGTCACCCTTATGGCTCACTGTGCAAATATAAATTAGGCTTATTAATTAAATACTACATCACGAAAGTCACTGCTTAACAAGAACAATTAATGTTATCCTGTTAGCAAAATATCCTGTCCTGCAAAATGACCATTTATTTGGGAACAGGGCCCATCCTGCTCTTGTTAGCAGATTTTCATAAGTTGGGAATCTTGTGAAGGAAGAGAGAGCAGCTAAAAACTCTTGAAGTCTAAAATGTTCATTGCTGGCTGCCCTGTGCTTAGTAGATGTATCTGTGTTGCTGCTGGTTGCTAGCAAAATTCAAGAGGCACAAGCAAATAGAGTTAGGAAACAGAAAGTATTTGTTTATTGTTGTGAGCAAGAAAAGGAGATCCCTGCAGGGATGATAGGATGGATGAAAAGCTTCCAGTGGGAAAACCACAAGTCTCCAAACATTGTCTTTATTAATCTTGAAATCCAAACTCATCTTCGCTGGCTGGAATTTGGAGAGAGGTGGAATTAAATGTTTTGGGGTTTTTTTTCTATATTGTTTTGTTTTGTTTTTTAACTATTATGCTATTTATATAGAAGTTTTCCCATCTCTTTTTCTGTGGAGATATCCAAAACAATCTGAGTCATCTCCGGGTTTGAGTATGGGCTGGACTTCCACAGCAGGGATGAACAGAGGACGGAGCAGTACTAGGCTTCAGTGACAGAAGCTTCATACCATCCCTTCAATAGAGCCAGAGACTTCCCGTGCCTCTTTTCCCAAATGTTTTCATGCTCTTTATACCTGCTTGACAGGGAAGTCTAGGACTGCATGACTAGGAGGACAAAGAGGACTTGTATTTCCTCACCACTTTGAGCATAACCAAGGTGTTTCCTAAGGAAGAGGAAGTATTAGGGAGCAGAGCATAGTGGAGACAGTTTTCAAATGTGAATTAAAAAAAACCCAGCTATTTATTTTAACTTCTGGGTCTACCAAACTAGTCTGAACAGCCTCCGGCACACCTCCAGAAAACCGCATCTGTATGTGCTTAGTGTGATCAAGCCTCGATTTCAGGCAAATTTAAGAACTGTATTCTCAAGCTTAAAATTAAATCTGTGTTTAAGGTCTTGGAATAATAGCCCAGTAACAATTTCTAAAATTTATTCTAGCTTTGATACTATCTTTAATACTTTAGTAATGATTTACATGCTCACTGGTCCTTTGCCACAGGCGTGTATGTGAGATTTTTAGGTGATAACTAGAATGGTTTCAGCAAATTAGAATCCCCGGACTGTTCATCACTGGTTTTGAGCAGATTGAAATACCATACTAAATTGTGCAGTTGGGAGAGATACTAATATACATCTGGATGAAAATAGTTGCTAATCTTGGCGCTGAATTCTAATTCAAGTTTCTTCCTCACTGAGGATTCGTACATGCTGTTGTAGTGCTTAATTCACTCTACTGGTGTTTTACTATGTATGAAGTTTAAGAGAAAGCATGAAGTTTTTGGATTTCAGCCTTTCAGCCAGGATAGTTTACAGTATTCTCTGTGTGTGAATAAGTTGTCTTCCCTTAAACCATTAACAATAAACACGTAAAATTGAGATACCTTCTAGTATTGGGTAACCGCATCGGCTTTCACAAGCCTTACACTATTCTCAGAAAATTATGCAAGGAACTGATAGAATTGATTTTTCCTGACAAAATGAAACCCTTCGGTAAGATGTCCTGTTCCTACATGTGCAATGTGCTGCCTTGTGTTTTACTTCATCTGTTTCATGTGGATTAAAATTGGTTAGTAATAAAGGGTTCTAGTTCTGTCATTTCAGAAACTGTAAGATGAGGGAGCCAGTCCTGCACAGGAGTAAGCAGTGCATAAGATGTTAATCAATGTGGAATTATAGTCTTAAGCACCAGATCTAAAGTTTACCAAAGTCACTAACTAGCAAATAACAGACTAATGCTTGCCAGAGTCAACTGGACATGGATTAAGCCTTGAAAAAAATATCCAGCTGCTTCTACAACTGATGAAAAATAACTGCACTGCAGGCAAGCATGCTTTGGTGTTCATAAGGAGTCTTTAAAAAACAAAGTGGCTGTCTCAGCAGGAAGGTCCTTACTCACGCACTAGAGCACAGGAACCAAGATGCCATTCTGCAAATATATTTCTCTCGTGCTTTTTCCTTCTTCACCTCTGCTGTTTTGTTGCATGTTCTGTGAAGTTTATCAGCCTTTTGTTCAGACATGCTTGTTACACCCAGGGATTTGCTTGTGCTGTTGCAAAATGATAGATGGTAGAAAATGGTAGAAGTGATAGATCAGTCAGTCTTTTTGGATTGGTCCAAAATTTAAAAACCACAGCAGAAGTAGCCTCTCCTCAGCTTTCAGTCTTTTACATCTCTTCCATAGTCAAGAATTTTCTATTTAGAAGGTACAGTGAGGATAAAAACCATTTCTATTAGCTGCTTGGAAAGAACCTATTTTTATGACACAAGGCTCTGCAGTCTCAGAATTGAACACTTACTACACAGATTTACCAAAAATGAACTACAACATTTTACCAGTGAAGGAAGTTACCACAAGAGATCAGGAGATTCTCTGCTATGCAAAGACTCTGTGAGCAGTTAACATTATTTTTAAAAGATTTGCTTGCACATCCATAAGGAGTTTTTATTTGGCACAGGAAATAAATACACAGTCTGGGGAAAAGCAGACTGAATGGTTGCACTGAGTCCTTTTGGCCATAAAACCAATGACTCTGTGGGAATCTACAGTATGAATACTTTTTTTGCTCATAATAGTAATTTGAAACTATTTTACAGAAGTGCAGGACTGACCCACACACATGCTCATTTTTATTCTTACGGTTTTCAACTGTTGATATTTATTCATCTTTCCTAGTTTGTATTTTTTTCTTTGATTTTTCATTCATATCATTGTTTCTTTGTTATATGTTGTTTTGAAAACCTACAGCTATCATGTAATATGTAGCATGTACCTGTTGTAAGTGCTAAAGCATTTTCATTTCTTACAGTTAAATTGTCAAGATAAATTTGGTGTAAAATTGGTTGTGGAAAAGAAGTATACTAGATATCTGATTATATTAATATCCCCAAATTTTGTTTATACATGGGTGATTGAATTTTCAATAAATAATCCATCATTTGCTTCTGTTCATTTGATTAATTAAAAAAAAGAAAAACGCAAGAGGCAGCTTTGGACCACCTGTGAAGGTTGTTCAGTATATGGGAATACTGTAATTCTTAATACACTTCAAGAAATTAGTTCATAACATCAGAGGCAAACAAATAATATCAAATGGATTGTTTAGTTAACATATCTAGCTTCTGTTTTGGTGAAGTGCTTGTGAGTTTTGCATACATTTCTGAGGTTTTGTTACAGTCAAAATATACTGCAGACTTTAAAAAAAGAAAACTCATTTAATGGAAATGCTAACAAGCACTTCAGTGCAAATATTCATTGTTGTAAAACTGTTTAGGCAAAAAGACCACCTCTTGTGATCTAACACTTTCTGGATGTAAATGTTTATTAACTTCCTACTATACTTTTTTAAATGATTGATTGCTTTGGAAATCTCCATAGTTCGCTCTTTCATAAGTGAATAAGAACTGGCACACTAGACCTTACTCTGAGTAAAGCAACAGTGATATAGAGCTGACAAAGATATGTCTTAATGGCAGTCAGACTTTGAGGCCACATTATAAGGACTGTCCTATTTCTTAGTGTTCAAAGAGCAGCACTATCAGGAAACGTTTTGTCACCGGCAATGTAGTGGACTATGCCCTACAGTTAGCCATCCTCCTCAGAATGGACTTAGACTATTAGTGTTTCTGGAAACGTACATAAGAGCTTTAACACAATGTTAAAACAGATGTGAAAGAGTAAAGGCTTCTCAGTATAGAAATATTAATCATCTCTATAATGGGAACAGCCCCTTTGAAGTCAAGAATAGCTGAGACGTCATTTCTACTCAGGGCCAGTGATTTAAAGGATTCATGTGATCACATGCTGCTAGGTAGATGAGAGAATACTCTATGTCAGTCTTTACAGGAAACATGTTGAGGTTTTTCATTTAGGTTTGGGACTGCTTTAGGTCTGGGTGATAACTAGAAAAGATGATGGAGAAAAGGGTGGGTTTCTGTCCACTGAAAGCAGGGAAGTTTTCTATTATTATTGAATATTTCTTTTAATTTGAAACAACAAATTATTGAAATATTCTGCTTTGCTAGAGGCAAACTGCTACTTTCAGTCTACCTTAAAAGTAAGAAATATTAGCTGAACAAAGAATATGGTTTCCTCAAGGGAAGTTAATACGTCCGCATCCAGGTGGTACCGTGGTAGCTATGCTAAGGTGCACAGCTTGACTGACCTGCTGCGCCCTAAGTGCTCTCTGAGTTTCTCACTGCAAATAGTCTCTGCAGTCAGTGCATTGCTTCTTCGGAAGAGCATCTTTATGTGGGAAGCCACCTACATTTTGGTTCATTCACGTGCTGGTAGATGCCATGGTTAGTTCACAGAAGTACCTCTGTTCTCAGCTGTTCTGAAGCAGGAAAGGGCATCCTTGCTGCCTGGCAAGATGAAACTACCCACCGTGGTGCACAAGACAGATGGTTATGTACAGAGGGAGTGAGAAAAGAAGCACCCAGGAGGCCTCCCGGGGTGCTCTTGAGAGCATTCAGCCTGCTGGACCCAGCGTGCTATCTCAGGGAGTCCTCTCTATGCAATCAGGACTGCAATCAGGACTGCAGCTGCGCTTACCCAGAACAATCAGGATGGCAGGTGAGAACAAGCATTCAGCATCCACGGGCAGAAGACGCAGTCATTATAGAGCACCAGGCCCCACTGCTTCCATACTGTCTTCCACCGAAGCAAGAACAAACACAAACCTCATTGATTCATTTCCCAGGACAACAGCTCAATCAATAAATGGTACTGGGAGGAAGAAAAAGAGCTGGATTTGATATGCAAAGAACGACAGGAGAGGAAAATAAATATTAGCTGTGGGGACAAGGTTTCCAAAGCAAAATCCCTTTGAGAGGTAGTAGAATTAGCTCTACAGTTCGAGCTTTGTGTAACTTTTGACAATTTCTGTGATAGCATAAATACCATCAAATTCTAAATGCATAGATAAGAAAACAGACAGACTAGTAGCTTTCTGCGCTGCTCTTTCCTATTATTCATTTAACTCTTGATCTATATCAAAACCAGAAACATCTTAATACATTCCTAGCTAACTGTCTGAGGGGACAGGTTTCCCTCTTCTTTTCTTTCCATCCAACCCCCAACATTTATCGTTATGTTTTATTTTATCCCTGATTCTTGAAGCTTGAGGTCAGTAGTTTTTATTGGAAAGCAGGAATACACATAATATGGTTCTAAACAGAACAAGAAAAAATAGAGAGAGAGAAAAATCTGTCCTTTGGGGGAATTATCTTCCTGCAGTATTTGAGTAATCCAAAGGTCTAGTTCTGCTAATGCATTTTTCTTTAAATCTGCATACTAGACAGAAAAGCAATTTTCAGTGTGACTAAAGGAAACAGCTAAAAGTCTAGGAATGTGAATGCCTGAATAGCTTCTTTGATATCTAGAAAATTATTATTAGTTAATACAGATGCTTACTCAAAATACAGTAGGAAAATGAAGAGAAAAAAATTTGCAAATGTCTTGTTTAGGAATCTAGTACAAAATAAATTCATGCCACCCTTAGTATTTTTGCTATGCTACTCTCACATGCAATCTTTAAAACATCATTTAAATTACAACTAATAGGAAAGTAGTTCTGGATATTAAAATTCAGATTAAGAATTAAAGTTATTACTTACTTTGGATTATGATAATCTGAATGATAATGAAAGGAACAACAAGGAAGTTTTTGAGGGAATTGCATTTCTAATGCATTATTATTTATGCAAATACTTCGGGTTTTAACCATGGAAATTAATGGCACACTAGTAACCATAAAAGTGTATAAATTTTTTGTTCCTGTAACATTTACATAGCTCATTGTAAGAATCCATCATGAGTTGCTCTTTTAAGAATTAGTTCTAATTGCAAAACTTGAAAAACTAGTAGAAAAGAAGAAGAAACAAACACGAGTAAAAAAATGGCCTAGAGTTCCTTTGTGATCAAAAAAAGATGCAAAGGTGACACCTTATTTCACACATCAACTCCCTATAAGCTTTTTGCTCCTCCTAGCATAAGAGACCAGTTAAGATCTTGGATTATAGGAGGGAAACTACTGAAGTTCTTACACTGTCTGTATAGTCAGTAAATAATTTTTTTTGTTCAGTTCCAGATTATGGGTGGTGATATGTGAGAAGAAACTACCCTGAACACAGAAGGATCTCTGTCTAACCTCCTCACTGAATTTGCTGAGGTTCCTATCTAAAAGTTGTCTCTTCTATTGAATTTAATGGAAACAACTGGGAAAATTAATTGGAGTAAGGGACAGCAAAGCTTTCTCCAGCAACAATGGTTCTAAAAACTCAATCAGGGTACTTGATGCTCTGCTACAAGGGCTTCAAACTTCTCCTCACGTCCCTCCCCTGTTTATCTATATTGTGAGTAGGGAGCACAGCCTCTGTAGAATGCTGCTGCTTCTACTGCTCTTTCTTCTGGAGGGGGAGGTGACTCTCCCCCTGTACTCCGCTCTGGTGAGACCCCACCTGCAGTACTGTGTTCAGCTCTGGGGCCCCCAACGTAAGAAGGGCATGGACCTGTTGGAGTGAGTCCAGAGGAGGGCCACGAGGATGATCGGAGGGCTGGAGCACCTCCTCTATGAAGGCAGGCTGAGAGAGTTGGGGCTGTTCAGCCTGGAGAAGAGAAGGCTCCGGGGAGACCTTACAGCGGCCTGCCAGTACTTGAAGGGGGCCTCCAGGAAAGCCAGAGAGGGACTTTTTACAAGGGCATGTAGTGACAGGACAAGGGGCAATGGCTTTAAACTGAAAGAGGGTAGTTTAGATTAGATGTGAGGAAGAAGTTCTTCACTGTGAGGGTGGTGAGGCACTGGCACAGGTTGCCCAGAGAGGCTGTGGATGCCCCATCCCTGGAAGTGTTCAAGGCCAGGCTGGATGGGGCTTTGAGCAACCTGGTCTAGCGAAAGGTGTCCCTGCCCATGGCAGGGGGGTTGGAACTAGAGGATCTTTGAGGTCCCTTCCAACCCAAACCATTCTATGATTCTATGATAATTGTATGATTCTACAGGCATAAGTGTGAAAATGAGAGCACTGGTGTCCATTGGGTCTGATAACAAAAATAATAGAATAAAGACCTTTTTTCATCTGACTTTGCCAATTCCTGGACTGATTTCCCAAGGGCCCATAAAGCAGGGAAGGTGGACAGATCCTTGGTAACCTAATGGAAAAAATGACTAGCGCAAGACCTTTTTTCATCTGACTTTGCCAATTCCTGGACTGATTTCCCAAGGGCCCATAAAGCAGGGAATGTGGACAGATCCTTGGTAACCTAATGGAAAAAATGACTAGCACATCCATTCAGGTGGGGCTGCTTGTGTGGGAAGAGAATTACACTATTTGAAGAATATGTATTCTGTAGCTAAAAAAATCCATGTTCATCTGAACAGCTGACACACGCATTTGAGACTGGTGTTTTCTTTGTTTTATTTTGTTCTAGCATCACCATACCAGAAAATGGATTGGATAGTGAGGTAAACTGGGAGCAATAAAAATAGCTGAAGCTGGTAGAGCACTTACCACCAGTCCAGTTCCTTAGTTCTGTATAATGGCTTGTCTACACAAAAGGGAAATAAATGAAGAAGAGATATGCAGTGCCAACAAATTCTTCCTTTTGCATTAGTGCAGCTGTGCTTGATGCCGGTTTTTCTGTACCTGTTATTGGAAGTCAGTGTGGGGGAATCATTACGAGCACCTGTAAAGCTAGCTGTTAATTGAAATCTACGTTTAATTTAAGAAGAAAAAGAAAAACTCAGAATAGGCCTAGGGAAGAGAGAAAATTTCATGGGAATTACCTAAGTGCTGTGCAATTCTAGGTGAATATATGATACACATAAGACAATCTGAAGCATAGTTAAAAATTTACATGAACGGCAACCACTAGGTCCAGGCTTGTGTCTTCTGAGCTGTGTTTTGTTTGAGACAGAATGTAATGCAGACGTGATTGCTGAGGGCAGTCTGTGCCTTAGCTTCCTCAGACTTGCTTGTACTGAAGGGTTAATGTCAGATTACTTGTGTGAACTTAATTATCTAATGTATTATAAAGTGGGAAAAATACAAATTTTCTAGAACACTGGGATCCTGAAATAATTTAAATCCTATTTTTAAATCTCAATTAAAATCAATGATACTAAGGATCCAGGGCATTTAAAAATGTTACTCATGATAATCACTGTGGTAGACAAAGACTGCCATGAGAAGTTTAAATGCTGAGCCTTACTTCATTCAATATCTAGGTCTGAACCTGTGTTTTCAGCTCCAAATTCATGAACCTCTAGCACTCAAGTTAACAAAAGAAGTGTGTGTGTATAGAATGGTGATAGCCCAGACATTTTACCCAATACCCTGCCTCTGATACTATCAAAATATATGCATAACTTTAATCTTAATCCTTCAAAAGAACATTTAAAAGTTAGTTAGTCTTGGACTTCATCCTATGTGATTACTTTCCAAAGAATTTTTTTTAGTGATGCATTTTAATATCTTAATCCCCAGTTGCCCTATGACTTGTAGAGGTCCTAACAAAATATACTTCACTCAGGTATGAAGAAAGACCACCGATCTCAGCAGATACTCAGAGCAGAAACTGTGTAAAAGTACTAGGACTTTCTATTCTTTACTAACCAAAAAGACACTGCCTGCAAAACTGTCAGCAAACATCAGATGCCACAACTAGTACCAAATTAGATTAAAAAGATAAAATAATCAGAGTTGTTTAAAGGATTCTGAAAAAACTTGTATTTTAACTCAATCTGAAGACCATGGGAACTCCTAGTCTTTGGTGGCACTCTGTGACAGCCAGTTCTCTCCACCAGCCGGAGAGTTAAATGGTGTCTATGGACTAGTGCAGGGTAATTACTAATTTTATTTCTAGCCCTTTGATCTTACAATGAGTGACTCATAAATGTCTTTGATATAGACAAGAGTGTTTATTTGAAATAATACCTATTCTAGTCTACTGTAGAATTTATCTATTGAAATAGTGCATAGAGCAATATGAACGTTGTTCCACAGTAAGAAAATCAGACATTTCAGGGCAGCACAAGCCACATTTTTTCCAGGTATAGGTCACAGGTGTCAGAAAATGCCTGCATAAACATTGGAGTGGTAGAGATCCTCTTACCAATCCTAAAACCATCCCTTACCACTTCAAACTGAGTAGTCAGTACACAGTTACAGAGCTCTGGTAACTTCAATACATCTGCCCTTTGGACAGTCTGCTGTGCGGAGCAAAAAAATTCCCCTTATTTTTTGTCCAAGCATTTCTTTTTTCATTAAGGCATCTTGCTTATTCAAAAAGCACTGGGTCAAAAACACTGGGTTTGATTGCAGGGGATTTTCCAAGCTCTTTTTCAATATAACTTCAGTACATGGTGTTCAGAAAGGAAAGAAAAAGGACTGAGCATAAGCCTCAAATGGTTGCCATTTTGTTAAACACTGATGCTTTTCTCTGCTCTTCAAAAAAGTACAGTAAAGTACCCACCACATGGAGTTTTGCAAGTCTTTTGAGCAATGCTTCTTTTAAAGTATTTAAGTCATAGTAAATAGTCCTGTCTGTATTGTTTATCATTTGAGCTCAACCAAACCTTTGAGTGTCTATCCAATTTCTCTTAAAAAAGAAATAACAGAATTCTCAAGTTCATACTCCATCTTGCAAAAACAATTTTTTCTCTTTTCACCTGTACGAGTCATCTCTCTGAAGAAGAAGTAGTCCTTTTTATGAGCTGCCCATGGTGTTTTATGATCAAACTCATCTTCATCACCTCTCTCAACGTAGACCTTAAACTTTGAAGCACTGGATGTGGGGGAACTATACTTCCTTTTCAAACAAAAGAGTGAGGTCTCTTTGACATACAGATATGAGGAACAACAATCAGACTCTGAATTCAGAATGAAATGCTAGTAACAGAAGCTGTGCTTAAAACAGATTTCAGGTATGACAAAAACTGTAAAACATAACAGAGAGGACTTGCCACTTTAACAAATGAGTAAAAGAATTACACTACATTTGTTCAAATTTTGTTTATATTTTCTGAAATAGAAAAGTGAGTTTGTTAACGTACTCTGTGGCACAAAATTCTGTGCTCTGTGTGGCAAAGTAAGGGGTCGGGCTAAGGAGATGTCAAATAGCTGTATTTATCCTATGTGGACTGAATGAGCTAAATCATTTTGAAATCCTGAGAAATCTGAAATGCTGAAATCCTGAGAAGCATGAAATTTGCCCACGGTGCATGTTCACATGCTTATCAATCTATTAATTCTCAGAACAGAATCCCAGCAAAATGACTGAACGTGTGAATTGACCAACCTACACAAAAGTCAATATTTTATTAACAGTGCAACATGGACTTTAAAGCTATTCTAAAACTGCATTCTTCAATCTAAAGTCTGCAATGCAGGGAAAAAAAAAACCAAAAACCTTGAAGCATGTGCTTAAGTCTATCTTTACTCAAGAAAGAGCTGAAGTATCTGTTTCAATTTAGACAGAGTATTAACCCGAAGGAAGTCAATAAAATGGTTCATATAAGCAGCTGAAAAATGTGAACAAGAAGCCCCAGTCTGTCTCATAACTATAAGCAATGTATTTGTCATCAACACAGCAATCATTATTTTAGTATGTATCACTTAAAAATTCATCATGCTTGCCTTCTGATGCTAGAACAGCTGTACTATAAATCCAGCAGTTCTCAAACAAATTTTGTACTCTTGCGGTAACTGTAGGTTTGACAGATAAAATATTGAAGCTGAGATATTAACAATAAGCTTTTTAGTAGTAGTCAAAAGAAGTCCTTTGAGATCACATGAACGTGCCTGAGAGTGGCTGCCTTACAGAAGTGACTTCCTTACACACTCCTTACAAGCTCGTATTTAAAAATCCTGAATTGTTCTTAATATGCAATTTTCTTTGGGCTTTTTTGGGGTGTATGTAAAATCTTAGAAGAACAGGAACAATTTAGAACATAACTAACATCTCAAGAGCTAGACTTTTGTGGTATAAGGGTAATTGTATAACTGTGAGAAAAGAAAAATACAACTGATGGATCCTCTCTTCCTTAGATTACATTTCTCAGATGTTGTAGCATCTGAACTGTATAGCAACATCATATTGCATGAATTCACAGCACATTGTCTCAACACAAAAACCACTCTTTGTGAGGATTATTAAGGTTCATATGGACCTTATCCATCTCTCTGAGTATATTATCCTCCAAAAAGTTGCTGTTAAGCCAAGGAATTTTTAGGTGCTACTTGTTTGCTTTTCTTCTAGAACAGAACAACCCCTCAAAGCACAGGAAGAGTAATAAAGCTAGCAACTTTTACAAGCACATTCATCTTTTCAAAGCACTTAGGATAAACTTTTCGTACACATACTTGTGTGCAGAAATAAATCTCCTACATTAATTCCAGTGGCTAAAAGGCATGTAAATGTATGTGATCTAAATATCCCACGGGATTTCTTTCTATTGGGGATGATGGAGTCTGAGTCTTTTCAAGAACAGAACTTGACATTCTACATTCAGCAGACTGTGTGAATTCATTTGTGTGAATTCCATGCAAACATATCAGGAATCTAGAAAGCTTTGGCTCTGCTTTTGGTTTAATTTCTCAGTTTAGTAATTCTAGATCCTGTCACTAAAATGTTAACCTGTTGGTACTCGTTCCATATTTTATAGAAATAATTTCTGAAAAGTGTTTGTGACCTCATCAAAAACATCTGAGGTTGCAAAAAAGTCTGTCCATGTTAAAAAAGAAATTCCAAATCTTGCATGATCTGAACTGAATTGTTTGCAGTATGGTCAGATTTCTAATCGTTGCTTTTCTTTTTCAGGAAAGCATAGATTTGGGTGAGATCATGTTTTCCCTTTGTTATTTGCCTACTGCTGGGAGAATGACATTAACAGTCATCAAATGTAGGAATCTCAAAGCAATGGATATAACTGGCGCATCAGGTGAATCTACTTCTTTTTTAAATAACAAGGCAGAGTCTATTCAGGGAGGGGACAAACAGGAACTCCTTGGGTTTTGTGTGTTTAACATGGTTGTGAAATGGAAGTAGCAGGAGAATGGCTATAGGCCCTTTTCATATCTACTGGCTAGCTTTGATCTGGCATTCAGTATATCTGTTCTGAATGCCTACACCTTTCCTTTTTTATTGACAGCATATTGAAAGTAGTGTTTGCCAGGGTCACTAAAATCTTTGTAATATTTTGTCTTATCAACATGACATTCCTACAAAAAAATATTACTTTTATGCTACACATTTGAAAGACTTTGAGTCCAAATGCATACAACTGATTATCTCTTGCTCAGATCCATATGTCAAAGTGTCGCTGATGTGTGAGGGTCGAAGACTGAAAAAGCGGAAAACGACCACGAAGAAGAACACGCTCAATCCTGTTTATAATGAGGCCATCATCTTTGATATCCCTCCAGAGAATGTGGACCAGGTCAGCCTCTCCATTGCAGTGATGGATTACGATCGGTAAGCACAGTTTGCTTTCTGACCATTAATCTTCCATGAGAAGTTACCTGATCATTGCAAGTGACTCCTTTCCACCTTTGGGTCTTTTCCTGAAGAGGTTTAAAGCTTCCACACCTTTTAGAGCTCTGGCCATTTTATCTGTGTCATAAATAACTGTGACGAGGAAGAAACATGGCTCAGTCTTCTTACGGGCCACTAGCCTTGGCATACATTTCTGTCCCCATCTGGTGGCTGGACTATGTAAAAGCTTTATAAATCAGGTATGTCTCCCAGTTTAAAAAAGGCCCTCACACCTCTAATTTCTATTTAAATGGCAGGTATTTGAAATCAAAGAAAACTTGGATGACTAAAGAAGAATTAGATGTTAATTACCTCATTGAATTAAGTCATAATTTATTCTTAGGTTGACTCAATAAAGAAGCTTTGTAACCTTTGGGTTCAGCCCTCACTGATAACACATCTGAGCCTCAATTATCTATGTCCTCACCTAGAACTGACAGGAAGAGAATCCTGCTTAGAGTAGCTCAAGAACTGCAGGTTAAACTAGACAGTGACTGACAGAATCATGCCCGAGCCAAGCCTGCTTCACTCAAGTGCTATTAGTAATGAGCTCTTGAGATTGCAGGGCAAATAAACAGTGAAAGTCTGATTGAGTAAAACGAATCTTCAGATTGGTTTTCCTTACCATCAGATTTCTGATCATCCTCCAGCTTCTGTCAGGAAGACTTTCTCAGTCGAATGTGAACGGGGCACTGTGGTGCCATTAGGGGCGGAACAGCACAGCACCTCGCTCACTTTCAGTCCTCTTTAGCTGCTCCTTTCAAAGCATTTGCTAAGGGGAAGTTAGGAAACATTATTCTAAAGTACATACAGGCAAGGTACAGAAAATTGTTTTCTGGAGTCCCTCAACAAGTCTATGGCACTGCCAGGAGTATGAAGTATTAAGGTACAGCCTATTACAGCTATGCCTCTTGCCTTTCACATTTTTGACCGAAGTTCCAATGACAGCAACAGTTAGACCTGGGAAATATAGTGTGAAATGATCTCTGAAGGATTTGCAGTAGGAAATGTACTCCCCACCATTTTCCTTCACCTTCCTCTCCCACAAAATTTAAGCATGCTTTTCTGCTAGATCTTTTGGTGTATTATGGTCCTTTTCTGTCCTTGTGTCTTTTGAATTGTAACCTTTTAATGGCACGGGTTAAGTCTTCATTGCTATTTTTATAACAGCTAGAAGTACTCTGGTAGTGGCTGGAGGTTTTTGATGCTACCATTACAGAAGTTGATATTACTATACTACCACTAAAACTAATATCTGTAATAAATAATGTGAAAAATTTGGGCATGTATTCTGTGCTGCACTAAACCAGTAAACAGAATTATACATCAGATGTTATTAAAACTATTTTTATTAAAAAAATTCTGCCTTTCTGCAATTCTCAGAGTAGGGCACAATGAGGTCATTGGGGTATGTCGGACAGGAATTGATGCTGAAGGGCTTGGAAGAGATCATTGGAATGAAATGTTGGCTTACCCACGTAAACCAATAACTCACTGGCATCCACTAGTAGAGGTAAGAAGTAGTGAAATTTTCTCCTTCTCAGTATATTGAATGTTTTTGTCTCTCTCACACTTAGGTGCTTCTGAGAATCATGAAAATCAGTGCAGCATCTATGGAGCAGCTATAAGATCCTTAGCACAACCTAAATCTGGTTGCATGGGTTTATTGATTACTTACATGTGCCATTTCAGAAGTTTCCATGATGTGCTGATGGCATTGTAAGTTTAAATTAAGACATTTAAAATTTCCAGAGATTCTGATAAGGAGCTTACATTCACTTAGAAGAGATCATTTGCAAGCATTTCTAAAGCAGTCATTTCTTATTCAAAAACCTTTAGCACGAACAGTTATGTTGCTAAAACATTAATCTGAAACTGGCCTGATAATTAGTCTAAATTGAGGCAACATACCAGCAGGTACCTTCAGAGTTACTCAAACAGACAGTTTTTGGAAGCTTATTCAAATGCGTGGGAGATTATACCTACAAGTCCCTGGGCTTGGACTCTCCCTTCAGCCTGCTGTGGCCACAGGTTACTGGTTTTCTGTATGCAAAATGCTCACAGCTTTGGATCCAGAAAGATTCATACTGAGGCCTCAAAAAGCAGCAGGCCCTGTTTGGGGACACGGAGGACACACTGTTTAGCCCTTCCCAAAAGCAATCTCTGTAAAAAATGAGCTGCTGTCTGAGGCATCACAGCCCATTAGGTTTCCCCACTGTGTAGCACATGGCTGCACAGCACGTCCAGTGACAGGGAGAACAAGCCCAACAGCAAGGCTTCAGTAAAACACCTGAAGAAGAGTGTGAGGGTAAGGAAACGGAGTCAATGCAGCAGAGAAGCCATTTTAGAGGTTCATGGCTTTCTCTGGATTATGTAAATTTGGAGACAGAGGTACCACCCCTGATTGGTGAAAAAAAACCTCTCCTGTGAAACGAGTCAGAGGATTTTTAGGAGGACACTTTAGGAATTTTCTTCCTATTATTAGTTCTGCTGGAGACTTTGATCCAGAAAGCATCTAGATGTGATTTGCGTTCTTCTTTGAGGGAGTCTCTCATCCTCTGAAATGAGTATGATGCACAGCCAGATATGATGACATTTGTAAAACTAACACTTTTCTTGCAGTTACCTGGCCGAGCAACCAGTTTTGATAGCCAGGGATCTTGTTCATCACCAAAACCACCGCTCACACCCTAGGGAACAAGAGTGGATTCATCGTGTTCAGTGTCCAAAGCTCCCTTGTAGCTCACATCTACATAAACAGAAGGTTTGGCTTCCGCAGATGAACTGTATCCATATTTTTTTATTAAAATACATTTTTCCTATTCTAAGTCTTATATTACAGTTTATAATAATTTCTTAATGTATGAATGAAGTTGACTTGAGCCAAATATAACCCTTCCTCATACAAATTCATTCACCTGTTTTCTCACTGGCCTAAGTCCAGTGTCATATCCAAGCAGTGTTTTGATATGACCTATATCTTTGCATAGACAAAGAAATCAGAAAACAAAAATCCCTTAAGCAATTCAAAACCACTGCAGCTTGTAACACCTAATTCTTTTGAGGGACAGCAAATAGTATATAGCTCACGTAGTAAATTTCTTCTAAATTGCACTAAATCCTGTATGACTTCTCAAGATAACACTTCACACTGAATGTTGCATGAAAACCAACTGTTGTCATGTTTTGACTGTTTGGAAAATCACTTCATTCCTTGGGCAGGGAGGAAGGGCTGATCAAAAGCCCACTGAAGCCAATGAGAAGGATCCTATTGGCTTCACTGGGTTTTAGTTCAGCCTTTATGGAACAGGTCTCACAACAGGATCTATGCAGTTATAATCTTCCAGCAATCAAGACGCCGGCTGCCCCTGCAGGAACATGTTAGCTTGTCCAGCAAAACAACCAGGCACATGTGCCCAGGCAGGTGGCTGTTCTCAGTGACACTTTTGCTTTAGCTACCCACCGGCTGATGAAGAGCTAGCTCGGATGTCTCTGCATAGCACTGAACAGCGCGTGTACGGGTATCGTTGTGGAAAGCTAATGTGTCTGCAATGAGTTGTGTGGAAGTTGATGCAGCTCTGCGGAGATGTGGGTGCCTCCTAATGAGGTGCATCCAGCCCCTTCAAAGCAGCCCATTTGCTGCTGGCATCATGCAGTCCTTACCTGGTCTTTAAGCAGGTCAAACTGTAGATGAGAGAATGCTCTGAAGTAAAGGAATTGAGTTAATGTATTTTAGCTGTTCAGACAAATTGACCAAGAACTGCAGTTATGCACAACATTTTTCTGATTCTTGATTTAATATGGCAGTATTAGATCTCTTGGAAGTTATTTTGACTAAGTGCGTAGCTCATGTGGAATAGTTTCTGGTCCCTGGCTGGATGTCTCTAAAATTATATGATAAATGAGAATTCGAGTCATGTTTTGTGTCAATATACGGAGACAGAAATTGAAATGTAATAATTTTATAAACTAGTAAACTCATTTATTAGAATAAACAGTGACAGCAAATGCAAAAAAGTATTGGCTGAAGTGAGCTGCTTTAAAAACTGGAAGAGAACTACATATTATTGTGTGGATTTAGCTCTTTTTAACACTGCAGTTTACCTCAATTGGATAATTATTTTTTTCTTTTCTTTTTTCCGTTGTTTGTTTTTTCATTCTGTGAAGAACATGGCAAAGACTGCATGATTGGGACTGAGATTTTGAAAGCTGAACTGAAACTAGAAAAAAGTTGAGGTGATGGCTCTGTTTGTATCTTTGTAAGGTGTAAAGAAAACTGACAAGATAGTATTTTCCCAAACAGTGTTTTTACAGAAGAGAAGTGTCATACATGAGAAAAATGCCAGTGGAAGATTGGTTTATGATAATGGAAGAATTTATAAAAATTAATCTAGTTATGAAGGGAAAAGGCAGTTTAGACAGGCTTCTGAAGAACTGTTTTGGCTTGGTTAGTTTGGCCTGGTGACACAGAACACGTTTATGAAGATCCAGTCCCTCCATTCCGCTAACTAATCTCTAAGACAGTCAAATAAGCCTTAAAGTGTCTTAACTGCTCCAGGAAATTAGGAAGGCTGGTCTTAACATTGCAGGTGTTTCTAAGGCGAAAAAGGAGGCAGGTTTTATACCTCTCCTTCTATGCCTACAAACACAGCAAGTAAGCAAACAAATAAATAAATCTTTCAGTCATTCTTTACAAATTAAGAAAAAAGAAAAAAAAAAATGCTCCAGCCCAAGTTTTCGAATGTCTGTTCCAGGTTGCTATTCATGGCCTCTAGACAGACATAGTTTTTCCCAGAGAGGGTTGATAAAGATGAATACTGATCCTCCCTGCTCAAGATTGTATTTTTATCGCCATAAATACAGAGCAGCCTTGCAGAATTTCATTGCTCCGTTTGCTCTCGGTGACTAATTTTTTTAATAGGAGAACAAGTTCTCCTCTGCGGGTTTTTTTCCTCTCATCATTGTTATCATCATCAGATTCTGTGGCCTAGATCATTTGCATCATGATTTTGCAAGGCTGATATAGAAACAGATATATATATATATGTAAGTATGTATGTGGAGATTGAAAAACTATTTTATGTATACATTTATCAATATTAATTATATCAACAGTGGCCTTTGTGGCCAAGAAAATACTTTTTGTAATGTGGTACTGTAACAGTTAACTAAATATTCTTTGCACTTTTTTGCACCTAATATCCAAAAAGCTAACAATTTCACAATCAAATGTAGCATAAGTGTTCAGCAATGAGCAACATCTTTTTAAATATTTCATTGTTCTCTATGAGTATCCTATATGTTACATCATAAGTAGTAAGATATTTCAGGATTTCTTTTCTCAAATTTAAATTGTTGTCAAACACCAAAGGAATAATAGCTCAGTTTGTGCCCTTTTGTTGTGTTATTTTTGGTATTGTTAATAACATAGTGACTGACTTCTGTGTCTAAACTTGATTTATGGGTGCTCTGCATCTAGGAGAAATCAGACTGCAAAATTATCAGGACAACTAACTTCAAAAATGATCCCCTAATTAATTTAGTCCCTTATCAGTGATTAATAGAATTTATGCAAAAGATTTTATTTTTAAATTTTTTTCCACTCCTTTCTTAGCTGTCTCAGAAGACAGGGTATATATTTAGTATAACCAATCCATTGGCTTTAAAGCCTGGTTCACAAGTTACCCTCTGAGTGTACTCACAGAAGCACTGAGTAAAAGCTTAGCACAGTTTTGGTCAGTGAATATGTTGCTTTATGTATCTCTTTATTAAGAAATTTAAAATATTTTAATTTGGAGAAGTTGCAAACTCCCTGCTCCCATGTTGAATGTTTTTTTTTTTTCCTTATCTATATTTCTGCCGTATCACAAACAGTAGCCTAACTTGAGCAAAATCAAATCTGGCAAATGGTTGGTGTAAAACATATTGTAGTAATTTTACAACAGTTTGAAAAACTCACGTTCCTAAAAGCCTGAGTTATTTTTATTGAAATGATTTACTGGAAACAGTAACAGTACTTAATAAGAATTGTATTTTGCACTGTAGAGCTTTTTTATACTTTCACAACAGCAAACCACGGAATTGTACAGAGAAAGTACATGATGGATTAAGTGGTTCCAGGGGAGCTGTTAAATTTTTGTATTTATTTTCAATAATGCACTGTAAAGTGAAAAAGCCCACATACAAATATATCTAATGAGCCATTCTAGTCTTTTGGGTAAATATTGTTTTCAAGCAATTGTTTCCCTTCCCCACATTAAATAAGTTTTCAGGGACCATTAGATTTGCTCTAAGCAACCATAAAATTGTTATTAGGTCTATGCAAAATGTTAAGTAGGACCCTAAACCAGAGGTAGATTTAGGATTCTAGTGGCACTGCAGACAGTAGCATAGGTGAGCATATGCTCAATAAGATCTAAGTCACGTATTGTACTCCATGAGCTCAACTTTAGATCACTGTATTGTAGACTTCTGCTGATATGGCCCTTCCCCTCACTCTCAGCAAGTAACCACCTCTTTCCCCAGCACCTTTGTCTATATTAGGCTTCTGTTCAAGCAGCAGAGACCTGACCCTTATTTTTGTCTGCAGTGTTGAAAGCTGACTCCTGGCCTTAAATTTAGTAATATGAAACCTTTGGGGTCTTGACCAAAAGGTGTAGGATAGCTACATCGCTCATTTTCGTTCTACAAAGAGCTGTCAGAGAAGTAATTTCCCTTCTCCACAGTCCCTTGGGATCATCAGCTATTTAGAAATCAGTAATCCTGTCTGGTGTTTTGCTTCTAGCAAGCACTAAAAGAGCAATATACATATCTCAGGGATATGTATAGTGGTGAGGGACAGAGAAAGTGGCCAGAACCCATAAGATAAAACAAAACTTAGTATATCAGGACAAAAGTTCCCCTGTAGAATTTCTTCTTCTATATACAGAATTGTTTTGACATCTTATGTTTAAGTAACAAAACTATACTTTTTTCTCAAAGAATCACAACCACGTTCAATATTTTTAAAGAAAATTTTGAGCAAACATGAAATGTTTTCATTGGGTTGATTTTTTTCCATGGGAAAAAGCAATTACTTTCTAGTTTCTTTCTAATGATGCATTTTTGGAGCAATATTAAGAAAACTAAGTTTCCAAAAAAGACTTGTTCGATCCATCCATTTCTCCTGTTTCTCAGTTTTTTTAATTGGCTTCAGTGTAACCCTTTTGAAAGTTTTTAACATGATGATGCACAACAAATACATGATAGTCTAGTTCCAAGATTATTTTGCTATATCTTTTTAATCAATTAACTGCTTGTATCTTATAAACTTTTGTATGTACTAACTTTTTATTATACTCAATTAATTTAACAAGCTTTATACATCTGAAATCATTTGACTATATTTTTAAAGTGTGTAAACATTCAAAAGAAGGATGAATAACTATTTTAGAACTCAGTAGTAGAGTTGTTCTCCTGCTGAAAATGTCAAATTTTTCAGAGATCCATGAATGTGCCTGCAAAATTTGAAAATCACTTTATTAGAGCATGCAAAATCCTGGATTTGCACATACAAGTATTTGCACTTGCAAAATATATAATCATTATTATTTAGCACTTCTATTACAACAGAACACCCACGCCTAATCAGAAATATGTTTTGGTTTGTGATAAATACTGGACAAATCTGTACTGAGTGACAGTTCCTTGACCTGAAATGTTTGTATGACTTTATTTCTACAAATGAACATGCTTGAAAATTCTGTAGGTGTTAAATTATGACTTATATGTTAATTAGACAGTGAGGTGACTTTCAGACAAAGCTCGTATAATATCTGTTAGACCATCCAAAATGTGGAAAAAAATATAGTATATATGACAGGAATGTTAATACATGGTTTGATGGAAAAATTTCTCTCTCATTCACACCACAGCTGAGATTCAGTTTAACCCCTTGCTCAAGATTCACTTTCACTTTGCTTCCGACACTTGCCAGTCTAAACTGAGCTCTCTGGTGTCAGAGAATAACTAAATCATGGCACAGAGCAGACCGCGGAGCTAAGAAAGACAAGGGAAAAAGTGGCAGCAGACTCACAGATATTCAATGCAACTGCAAACACTCTGAAATGAAAAGCCTCCTTTCAAAACTGATGATCATTACAATGTTCATATCACTTGCCCTTTCTTTCTGTACTGTAAATCAGGAAGGGGGTGCTCCTGAAGAAGAGTCAGCGTTAGGCATAGGAGTTAATTGAGGTGCTGATCACAGCCATTTGCCATTTCCAAAGCAAATAATACCTTAACTTCAAAAAGTGTCTTTTGTGTACTCATCCAAATTAATAAATCTCTCCTGCCCAGTTCCCCTTTTCCTTTGCCCCAGCTGGAAACTGGCAGGTTTTTAACAGCGCGCAGGAAACCAAGAGCTGGAACTCTTAAGAGAAAGTGAAGCTGCAAGTGGGATTTAAATATCACAGGGGAATCTGGTCAGGAAAATGGAACTAACACCTTCAATCTTGTGCTGAGTGCTAGGGGATGCTTAATGATAGCAAGTGCTCAGGGCTGTGATTTTATGTTTTATCTGATAGTACCTCTACAATGTTGCTGTTGCTGGGAAACCTCTTCTTTACTGGCTTGGAAAGGAGAATGCCTCTGGTATCGCTATGTAAAATTTTTCCACCCAAGTATAGACTGTGACTCTTACGTTACGTAGGACTCAGTCCTCTGGAAGGGCACAAAGCATGTTAAATTTGCAGAACAGGAAAAATCAATTAAAGCCTTGCCCTGTACTGTCATGAGGACTATTCACTTTGTTGATACTAAGGACAAGTGCTCGTGCCTTACTGGTGCAAGGGAGGACATTTTGTGCAGTACCCTGTATTTCTAAGCCCGTGTTGGTGAACAGTGTTAGCACTGTTTGAAGACCCTCAGTATCAACATTGTCAAAGTATAACTTATAAATACAGGTTATCAGCGTACCGAAGCTCTCTCTGGTGGGAAAGACGTACCGAGTCCCTGACAGGTAAGTCAAGACAGTGTGCTCTGCAAGTTGCATCTGCAGGAAGTCACATAGCTGCTGTGATGAAAGTGGAGCTGCACTGTAATAATTTATGAACACAATATGTTGACTTGGCTATTGGTCTTGAATTAGGTGAGTTCAATAAGCAGGCTGTAGGGAAAAAAGAACAGGCAGAAAATGTTTGACAAGGGGGTGCCTCTTGAAGAAAGTGAATTTACAAAAGGTTAATGTCCATCCTGGTGGCCTGGGAGATTCTACCG
Source organism: Sagittarius serpentarius (assembly GCA_034782735.1). Taxonomy (NCBI): domain Eukaryota; kingdom Metazoa; phylum Chordata; class Aves; order Accipitriformes; family Sagittariidae; genus Sagittarius; species Sagittarius serpentarius. Next base: position 18,871,670 of record JAVKLA010000024.1, on the reverse strand, counting down.
ATGCTACACCCGGTCTGAAAAATGCATCTCATCTAAAATGGTGAAAACCCAAGCAGGCATAGGAAAAAAAGCATAGGAAAGATCAAGAGATCTGTTTCAGAACAGACAAGATTTACGTATGAGCAAGCTGGGATGCAAGGTGTTGCTACAGTTTACAGAGAAATTAGGCTGGGTTACTCTCCCATTAATGGATGGGAAAGCTTGAGGCAGGACAGATATGCATAAAGACTGTTATTTGCAAATTCTTTTAGTTCAAATATTTAAGTTTACATATTTAAGCTTAAATATTTAAATAGTATTCTGTTTTTAATTAAGTGGAGTATTCACAGACTCCTTGAAAGAAAAGTTGCAAATCCATTCAGACTGTCTGGGTTAGCACAGTTACTACAGACACAGTGTCCCAGAGCCCAGCGTAATCATAGGACAATTGTGAAATCCTACCTCTCCCCTGGGTAGGTGAGGTCAGGAAGCCTGACATGAAAAGAGAACTGAAGACAGACCAAGGCAAGGATGAGGGCACAGCTATTTCATGACAACTCCAGAGATCCTGATCCCAGAGGATTCAGAGTGCAAAGAGCACTGGTAGTTGCTCCTGGCACATCCTCCCCCTCCGGTCTTTCTCTTGCAGCATAACTGAGGCAAGAAAGGCATATTGCCAGCATGTGCTCAGATGCTTTCCTCTCTAGATGCTATAATGGCCTCCTATTTATTCGCACCTGGCATAAATTTGAAAATCTCCAATAGCTGAAAAATAGTTTTATATCATGTCACCTCTTCACATTTTTAAAGCTTCTGACAATCACTACTTGAATTACCAGTAGGAAACACCTCTGAAAATGCCGCTGTGATAACAAGGTACTGGTTTTGTTTTCAAGTCAAGCCCAAACTAATGTCACACAATGGTGGATGAGTCATTGTGCTGTTGCAGGTGCTAATTCTCGAATGACTCACAAAACTGAAGTCATAATTATGGAGTATTTCTCACTTAATATCCCACAGGTCTTTATGTGTGAACAGGGTCCCGGAACTGATGTTCCAGACAAATCCCATCTCCTCCTCTTCTTCCCATTCATGGAGGTTCAGCTGAAAAATAAATTCTTTTCTTTTGTCCTAAATTGTCACATAGTACTGGGTGTACTGTGGTTGTTTCACCCTGGGAGTGGCTGCTTTTTACTGAAAATCAGAATGATCAATAGAGGACCATTACTTCCCTCACCATGGTTTTCTAAGGCTTAATTGCGTAATAATAGTTATGAGGGAAACGACTGCATAGTTGAACAAGACATAGAACTGCCAGCTGTAATTAGTTTTGGCAAATGGGTATGTGTGGATGGGTGTGTCTTTCTTCTTTATGTAAATGGAGAGTTGGCTACCACAGAAAATGAAAAAGGAGATTTCGTAGACTCTCCAAAAAGCACTTTACTTTCTTACATTTATTCCTTTCAAGCTTTATGTAGTATAAGTGTTTAATGATCTTAATTATCCTTATAGCACAAGAATACGATTCATTTATTCAAAGCTACAACCTTTTCAGTTCTTAGTCCACCAAGGTAACTTTGGGCCAGAGAATCAAAATCACTAGCGAAAAACTATAGCTTTATCTTAGCCAACAACTGAATCTGCACAGCTGGACCTCTTCTGTATTATTCTGAAAGGAAACCTGGCACTAATGCACTTTAGCTACTTGCCAGTAGCAGACAGACAATTGTAGGTCATAGCCAGGTTTCGGAGAAGCTCTGAGGATTAACTTCTAAAATCTTGGGTCTGATTCTGCATGCCCTGCAGAAACAGGGCAGCCTGTGAAATCAAAGAGCCGTCCCACCTGAAGAGGTCTTGATAATAAGAAATCTGTGCTGGGAAAAGAGATTTCATTCAAATTATTCCAAGGCATCTTTTAGAATTTTTTGCCTTGTTTTCTGTACTGTTGTTAAAAACGAACTGTTTCTTAAGACAAATCTTTATAATTTAATCTCTAGCAGGGCAAAAATTGGTACTAAAGTACCAGTCTACTCATGCACTGAAAATATTATTGATGCAAAAAAAAATTAAGAAGTCTTTTAGCAAAAATATCTGTGGCAGCAAAATATAAACATGCTGACGAAAAGACATTTTACTTTTTCTGTGATTTTTTTTTCTTTTTTTTTAAATAGAATTAGAATACTTCTCCCTATTTTGGACTATATCAAGAAAAACACAAAATGGTAAATGTATCTAATGTAGCTTTGATATTTATTGAAATAATATAGCACAAAAAAGTGATTCAATTCAGCCTTTTAAAGTGTAGTTTTAACAATACACATTTATATATTTTGCATTATTACAAAAGCTTACCGAAATCTACTCACTACCTTATTTCCAATAAACAAGATTAGTAACACTCTTTCAAAAGGAGCTTTCTTTTAGGTCTGCCACTTGCTACTTTATATGGCAATTGTTCTTGTGTTAATTAAAATGAAAATTTTTTTTTAATATCATGGCAATAGACCATTAAATACATCCAGCAAAATTACTCTGTAGGTCTTTTTAACATGTGATTTCATTTCAAAGCACAGCATTACGTACTTGACCAGCCCACCACTGAAATCGAGGGGGAGCACTGCTATTGATTTCAGTTGGCTTTGTATCAGGTTGCATGTGATGATGTATCGTAGCATCTTATGAAATTAACCCAGTAAGAAGTCTCAAGGCAAGCAAAATGAATTCTCTTATACCCACCACGGATGTTTGTGGATTGCTGACAATTCAGACTATATTAAAAGTCTTCAGTGCATCTCTAGGGTATGAACTATTTTTGCAAATGCTGATTTTACTAATACCAGTAAGAAATATGAGCCTCAGCTGCCTGATTTGGTAAATAAAAACATCTGGTCTTTGTAGTCAGGCATGGAGGTCAGATGTATTTTTACTGGATTTTTCCTTTTTAATAGTGGCCTACAGATTTCCACATGATTCCATCTTGCTATTGAAGCTCAGAAGGTGTCTGTATAGACTAAACCTTCAATATGTAACATTTAGATAGTCTTGTTGCACATAAGATATAAAGCACTTCTTTTCACTATATTTCTATGGAAAGATATTGAACAAAATTCACTTTTGTTAAATAAACAGAAAAATGTTTCTCAAGAAAAGGAAAAAGTATAGATATATATTTCGTATTGTTTCTTGTTTCTTTTTGTTCCCAGCATGACTCTAAATTCTGTCTATTCTTCTCTATTTAGGTGAGTAGTCTCACAGTAGGATACAATGGACTTAAATGCACATGTCTAAGGATGGGATATAGCTAGTTCTCTACCCTACAAGTAGGCACTCCTGGCGTCCTGATTTGGAGACGCACTTCTGCCTTGTGCTCTCTCCCCTGTCTGGTGGAGACCACGAGGGCCTTTGTTCAGCAAACCGTGTGAAATTTTTTTTAAATATGACCTGCTAATCAAGTCCCTGGGAAGTCATGATGGCTTGGGCACACACCCTGAGCAGAGCAGCCGCTCAGGTGCTTTGCTGGCTAGGAACGGGGTGATGGGGGGAGTCTCACGGCTAGTCTATGCCAAAAGCACATCTCGGCACCCTCCACGCTAGCGTAGCCACACTAGCCAGGAGGACAGCGGGCAAAGCCAAATTGCATTTCTTCCTTGTCCTGCTCTGCCCAGTCCTCACCACCTTAGGCAGCAGGACTGCAGCGCGGGCTCCTCTGCGCGCCAGCCAGCCGCTCCTCTAGCTGCTGCAAGGGGAGTCCCAAAAAGCTTCTCCTTTCTTCTCACGAGCTTGTAGTCTGCACTCTGTTCAAGCCAACTGGCTTCAGTGCACTCCTCATGAGAACTGGAGCAGGGGGAGTAGAACATAGAAATTAGCCACATCTTTTCTTCAGCACAGAACTTTACTCTTTTCTAGTACATACTTGTTTGTGGGGAAGGCATTCTCCAGAGTGTACGCTTCAAAAGGTAGGAAGTTAAATTGGAGTTCCTGGCCACAGGAAACATTGACAGCTGGGGAAAAAAAAAAAAAAAAACCAAACCAAAACACTCAATATTTAAATACTTAGTATTTTGAAATATTAAAAGAAAGCACCCAATACAATGCCTGTCAGTATAAGCATCTTTACTGTGACAATGTGGCATTCTGGATTAGGCCCTAACTGGCCCAAACTCTAACAGAACTCCCTACCTTTAAAATAATCTTTATGATTAGATCAGAAATGTTGCCAAGTCTATGTAGCTTACAAAGAACTGCAGAGTTCTTCTAAGATTTTGTCTCTTCTTGCTATGTGGTGTTGGCTGACCAAGATCTAATATTAAATACCTGACTGTTTTAGTACCCTTTATTTGGTGTTCATGATGTGACTTTTTAAATGAAGTCTGTGATTTGATACCTAGCCATTGTTCAAGTCAATATCCTTGGCTTCTGCGTTATAGAGACAAGAAAACAAAACTTTTTGAACTTGTGTTACTGGCTTTTTGTATGCGCTAAATGGCCATTTGTGAAACTTGACAGCATAAAATTGTACTACTGATAGTAAATGGGGTTTTTTGCACTAGCCTTTGAGAGCTGTAACACCTTTCAGTATTTTTACAATGTATTCTCTAGAAAGTGTGAATCTATTTGTCAGTTCTGAAAAAAATATGTAACAATGAAACCTCAAAATATGTTATGAAGTGTACAGTTTGTGATAATTTTATATTAAAAATGACAAGAAAAAGAACTTATTTGAAATAATTTTATTCTATTTGTTTCATATGTATTTTGAACAAGAAATAAAGTGATTAAAATTATTCTTTTTTTTTTCTTTCTTACAAAAGCAAACCATTCAAAAGTAAATGGATATCAGTGGGTTATAATTGCAGGGATCATCTTTTCCTATTTATTCTCTCCCTTTTCCATGCTCAAAATGCTTGTGCACCTACAGCATATTCCCATTGACTTGATGCCTTAAGATCAAGACTAAAACAGAAAAATCAATTCATTTTCATTTCCATGGGTGGGAAAAGCAGCCTTCTTAACCTTTTGGCCCCAGGTTTAGCACCCCCGCCTATATCCAAGTATCATTACAAAATTATTTCTTCTCGAGGATGTGTTGTTTTAAAATTCTACACCATGAAGAGGTGTAGGACATTTTTGCCACTAGCTTTGCAGGGCTGAAGAAAGAATATCTCTGAATGAAAACAATTAAATCAAGCAGCTCCATTATTAACTAGTACTTTGTGTAATGCTTTTCACATTATTTTCCATTTCCTGCTATTTTTTCTGATATTGTTTACTGTAACCTTCAAAATCATTAGACCGTATTTTAAATAATGAGTTAATTATTCAATTGAAGATTATTAAAGTATTTAAGATCATTAAGTATTTCACTTAAGAGACTTAAGCCTAATTTCCAATTTCCTTGTTCCTAGTTGCCTAATCATTTAGATCAAACAGACAAGAACTTTACCACCATGAAAAGGAAATAAAGCCAGATTTGGACAGGGCTTAATTTATGTTCAAGTTCAATCGTTGCTAATGACAAGACGTTATGAAGCAATGATGGTCCAGCGTAGACAGGCTCAAGCATGTCAAATACTTTGTTGGCACTTAGCAGGACAGTACTGTTTAAAGAGGAGACCTAAGCTACAAGTGTTCAGTTTCAGCTGGATGTGATCTTTTTTCATTCTACCAGTTGCTCAATTCCATCTGATAAAAATTTGGAAAAAACCCCACTGTAGTATATCTGCAGCACTGGAGAATATTGTCTGGAGAAAAATAGTATCCAAGTTCAACATATAAGCAATTGCCCCTTGGCAGGCATTTGTAATTCTCCTGAAGTGAAATTAGATATATAGTATTGAGGTTCAAATCCCGTTTCTGATCTCTGCTGGCTGAACATTAGTCTATCCAAAGCCAAATTTCTGCTAAGATATTAAACGCAATTCTGTTCTCTGCTTCAGTTCGGGACTTGGTTTACATCTGTGATTGAAAGATTTAGTTTTCTTTGAAAAACTACTTGTCTTTTCCTAGCAAGGGTAATGTCATTCCAGTTTGCCATTGCCTTTAATCTTCATATTTTCTCTTTAATATATAAAATACTCATTTTCATTAGAGGGATGGGTTCTGATGATTATGAGTAGCATATTTTGTTTTGGAAAATTAGCTGTAATTCACATAGAAGCAATACCGCGTTCTCTATGATTTCATTGCAGTCTGTGCAACATAATTTCCTCTTAAAGTCCTAATCCTTCCGCTTCAGTCATTCCTGAATGTTTCTGCATTCCTTACAATAATCAAATTTACTAGCCCACAGAGGAGCTGGAGAACGTGCTGTTTAAAATGATGCAAGAACCAGAAGGGAAACCAGGAGCAATTTGTCCAGAAAAGAGGAGAAGAAAGGAGGGCAAACAAAGCTCTCGGAGGTTTAGCCTTCCTCTTGGTTCTGCTCCAATCAAGAAGCAAGAAATGAGCATTCTCCGGGGCAGTGTGGTGGCTTCTCCTCAGCTCCCCAGCGCAGGCAGTGCGGGGAGGGCTGTCAGGCTGGTCGTCCAGGGGTCTCCCCCTTCTCCAGGGCCACGTCCCCAGCCTGGCCCCAGCGCGGGGCTCAGGTTGTGCTGCACGGTGGGACGCCTTGCCCTTACACCTCTCCTGCACGCTGCTCCTGCAAGCGAAAGGGCTCACGACGCACCATGATACGGTTTTTTCCAGACTTCTATGTGTTCTCAGACAACCTTGTGGTTTGGAGAAACTTTGGTGGCTGTTGTCTCCCTTTCCAGCTTGCCTCAGAAATACGCTAAAACAGTTACATCGTATTGACTTCAGGAGAGGAGAATGGCTCCTGTAAGAAGTCACACTGTCCTACCCTTTAGCCCAGAGGAAAATAAACATGATATAATTTCACAAATTATTTAATATTCTACACGCACAGAGGAGCACTCTGTCTCAGCCAATGCACACTATTACCACAGCATTAAAAGTGACGCAGAGAAAATCTGGGATCAGAACTGAATTCACATCTCCTATCTTCCAAGCCACAAAACTACCATTCTTCTAGATGAATGTGAACTTTACATGGAATATATGAGAGTCTCCCAAACAAAAAGCTGTTATGCATATGGAGGCAGAAAATGAATTTTAAAAAAATATAAATAAACAGCAATATTATTTTCTCGTAATATTGCCTACTATGTCATTCTGAAAGTTGAATAAAGCTCTCCTGCTGCTACTGTTGTAGATAACAGAATCTGTTGTTTAACTCAAATGACAGACGCATGTATTCTTAGAATAAAAGGTCCTGCATGAACTCCGTTCTCTGTGCTGCTTTTATGCAGCTCAGTTGATCACAATGCTGGTTACAGTCATACAAAGCAGATTATTTTAAAAGCTTTAAGTCTATGGCAGTATAAAGACAGAAATCTTTATCATTTTTCACATTCTGAAGGTGGTCTTTTGGTAGCAGTGCAAGTGCTCTGATTTGCACATACACTGGCGTTGCTTACCGTGCCCACCATGCTTAACTTGCTCAGTCACTCTCCCCTTCAGAATTTTAAAATGCAGCAATCACAGCCTAAGCTCTTCTGCTGAAGTGGTGAGCATACTCACTCCCCCCCACGTGCTTTTTTGCCTTCTCCAGCACATATCTTTTATGTCCTCAGGCTTCACACTACATCTTTTCAAAAAACCGTAGTTCTCTTTGTGTCAGTGTCATACATGCCATGGAGTAGTGCATTTCCAGTTAAGATGACCAGCCAGAGTTTCCCATTTCAATTTCTGTCATAGTTTTTCAAAATAAATTCTCTTTGCTGTAATGCTGCTTCTCAAGGGAAATGGTGAAGAAAGTTGTTTTGCTCCAAAGAGTGAGATTGACAGGAGGTTGTTGCCTGTCCCAGCTCTAACAGAATTTCAAACACAGAGTCTTTGAGGATCAAAATTTTCTTTGGAGTGACTGAAGAAGACTTTCTGTAGGGCTGGCTGTTATGAAGCACTCACTGTGATTCAAGAATCGAGTCAAGATCTGAGACTTTACGTATTAAATACCATATGTGATGTTAAATAAAACCAAATTATTTGTAAAGTCTTTGCAATAGTAGGATTGGGGAGACATATTTTATTCAAAGCTGATTGTGTTTTACTCATTGAATATTAATCTTGTCAATAGTACAAAAAGAAATCCTAAAGATATTGAAATATGATAATGGTTTTGTACTTAAATATAGATGAAATGAACAGAAGTATAGCTCACATGCTCAGATTTTATTTAACTCAGAGTTTACATTTGGGAATTCTTGACATTCGAGCTTTTCTTTTCTGAGCTCTGTGTCCATTAAGTCCACAAAGAAACCTGCCTAATAAGCTTCTCTGCCCTTTAGCTTTGTTCTTTAGCGTATGTTTGTTAAAGCCAGCTTGTCAAAACCAAGTCATAACTATCAGTTTTTGACGCCCCTGAATTAAAAATCAATACATAATTTTTGTTAAGGAAACATCCTGCTACAATCCCTCTGATACCAAGTCAGTCTGAAACGAGCTAGCTAACCATCTTAGATAGTCATCCACCACCTTCCTTGTCATTAACAAATTGCAGCAGGACAGAAAAGTACCCATGCCCAGGTCCTTAAGGCCAGAGCCCAGTCTAGCCCAGCAGCCAACCTCCCAAACCTGGAAGGTGTCCAGAGAGACAGCATCAAGCAATTCCTCGCTGATTTTCCTTTGTGGATTGTGCTCCTGACTTAAATGTGCTGAGACTTAGACAAATAATGTCAGGCCTTCTAACTGGTGAGGTAGGCATGGGAAACACTTGGCTGGAGAGCATCACCTCCATGCAGCTCACTAGCACAAGGAACTGGGAGCTTAGTTTTTTCTGTGCGTACAATCAGAAGTGTTTCACAGGAGGAAATTGTAGCAAAACTTTGGTTTGGAGTTGTGGCTGCTGGCTAAAAAGTGGATGTAGATGTTCTAGGACATGTATGTCTGTTCTTTATTCCTAAAACATTATTCCTAAACCGTTGATCAGTTCTTTATTCCTAAAACTTGATAAAATCAATCCACTAAGGTTAAAGGCTGAGAACTGAACCTGTTATACAAGCATACAACAGTGGCAAGCATCAGAAAAAATATTCTCTCCTCTTCTTCCCGAGCTCCATGAAATCACTTATGTATTCAACATGACCACCCACTGCAATAACATAGGGATCATTCTCATTTTCTCACAAACATTTTCATTGGCAGCAGAAACTGGTTCACATGCTCTAGCTGCGGCACAAATACTCTTTAATGAGATCAGAAGAACCACAAATTCAACCACCATTCAGGATGTTTCAGAGAAGCAGCCTTTGGGGTGAGACAGAAGGAAGAAATCCAGGATAGATAAGAAAAAGAAAACAAAATGCATTGTCAAACTACACAATGTTTGGTTGCTCTCAGCTGACTCCCATTAGTTCCCTTTGCCTGATTTTAAAGTGACTTCACATAAATATCTTTAGCAGAAAAATAAATGTCAGGCAGGCAGGTAGAACCATTTATCTGAATAGCACTAGAACCTGGTTTCTAATTCTTTCAAATGAAAGAAGGAAAGCTGTCTGGCGCTACCCATCCATGGTGCCACATGGGGTCTTAGCTAGCTGATTTTGACAACCTGCCTCCAGTGTGGTAATACAAGCTAATTTTGGTATCTATTTTATTGCATATAGAACTCACAAGCTCTTATAAACTCTGATTGTCTTCCAAGTGCAGTGAATTATGTGTAATTCTGACTGACATTGTTGTCTGGTAATATTTATCTGTGTGCTTGCCTGCCTGTAATAATTAGATTTAAATATATACATTGAGTTCTAATTGAATTCAGATATGTAAGTTATATTATGCAGACAAATACAGGCTGCATACTCAAGTAAAATGATATCAAGCATAGCTTTCAGAAATCTAATTGAAAATCTGTAAGTAATGTTTTAAAAGTGCATGCTGTATGAATGACTGTGTAAGCATATTATGAAATTAAATTCTTTTAAAGTGTTTGTTTTTTTCTCCTACCTCAGGAATAGTGCATGTGGCTAGGAAGCTCACATCTAGATTCTTTCCTGTTTACCAGTGAATATGATCTTCTATGTTGTTTAGGCTAGAGACCCTACCACAGCAAGCTGTGGGACTGTACTGAAAGGAACTATGGTGGTGTTCCCTTTCAGGCATGTCACCCGATAGCCTTCCGCACCATTCCATCAGTTCCTTTCCTTAACCCTTCGTGGCTGATATTTAGGTAATGGGACTGAGGTTCACTTCTCTCCCCAGGGGCAGAATTTACAAAATCCAGGATCAGCCTGTGGAAGTAAGCGTATCTGTGACATTTCACTGTCTTCAGGGTTTCTCTTTTTCCTTCAAAAAGGAAAGCACATGTGATGACTCTCCTCATAAGAAGTTACTCTCTCCTGAATCCATCCAAATTTCCATTTGAAATGATACTTTAAAAAAAGCCAAAGCTTAGTGCTTATTCTATCTTTTCTACCTCCCTACCTGCATGAAGAGGAAGAACATGACATGAAACCCTCACTTTCTTCCAAATGACTGCAGCCCTGACATACAGCAGTTCTGTAAGGTAGTGTGGGACGCTGGTCTATCTTCATCCACTGTGTGAGCAAGACCATGTCCTGTCCTCAAAGCAACTGGCTACACCCATCTCCTCTATTCCACGCAAAAGCAGAGTCCCACCAGCACAGCCCAGAAACTTCTTGTCTCCCACCATCATTATTTTCAGTTGCAAGGGTGACTATCTGCCTTGCCCAACAGTATCTGCTCTTCTTAAACAACACTTCCAACCTAAAAAGGATGACAAGGAGTGGGCAAAAAAGGGGAAGGGGAAGGGAAGGAAATGGAACATACTAAGTTCTAGTGAAAGTCATGCAGTTTTGATTCTGTAAGTGTACCACAGCTGGGATTGCTTTGTTTTGTTCATACAAATTCATGTGCTCAACATTGCAGGCTGGCAGAGATTTCCAAATAATTGGTTTGTCCAAAGAAGTTGAATTAAAGAACAGAGCTATCTTTAAAACTGATTGTGCAAGGTGAGATGCTAAAGAGTAAGAATACATTGTTTCATATCTTCAAAAGCTTTCAGAGGTACAGCTGATTGTCTGGTGAATGATGACTCTTGCCAAGCGCTGGCTTCAGTCCTAGATTCAGGAGAAAGCCACTAAAAAATATTTTTCTAAGCTGAATTCAGGCTGCCTGCTGCTGTCAGTATTGGATTAGTCACCAGAATATGTTATTCTTCTTTTGGTCCACTGGCACAGGGCTTGATGATGTCAATATTAATCAAAATGCCCTAGGGCAAGAAGAGAGGAACACAGGCACATTACCTTCAGCTGTTTACCTAGGAAACAGAAAAACTCAATGAGTTTTATCATCCATCTTTTCTTGGTTTAACCCCTGCCAGCAACTAAGCACCACACAGCCGCTCACTCACTCACTTACATACTGAGCATGAAGTCCCAGGGTATGGAATACCCCTTTGGCTTATTTGGGTAAGCAGGGCAGTGTGAGAAGCTGAAAAGTCCTTCACTTAGTATAAACACTGCTTAGCAACAACTAAAACATCTGTGTGTTACCAACATTATTCTCATCCTAAATCTAAAACACAGCACTATAGCAGCTACTAGGAAGAAAATGAACTTTATTCCAGCTGAAACCAGGACACATCTTCAGTAGGAATGCTTGGTGACAGCAGTCAGACAAATTACTTTGAGTGTTTAGTGTCACTTTGTATTATTTAGATTTAATAAACCAATGAAGATTCTTATTTTGGATCATACATTCAAATTGCAAGCATTTTGATTCAAATACAACTATGCCTTCCAGAGAAGCAAATGAGATATACAAAAAGATATAACTTCTCTCTATGGTGATGAAAAAGGGTGTATTTTCCCCTGGAAGAGGAGAGTTCTTGTTGTCTGCATCCAAAGAAGAGTTTCTGAATATGCAGGTGGATTCATTACAATTCACAGTCCTGACTGTTTCCAAAACAACCCTGTTGCCCTCTGTGATGAGTAAGGCCAAGCCAATGTTGTTCAGTCCTTGTTTCTGAGGAGCACTGGAGCACTGGCACACAGTACTGCCTGCTGTATACGATCTGTAAAGGATTTTCAAACTGATGATAGATTTATTTATTGTCTATCAAGATTACTATAGCCTTTCTTTTAACCTTGGTATAGGGCTTTTGTCTGTACCAGGTACAAATGAAAACACAGACCTGGTCCTTTTGAACTGGGAGTTGCCAGATATCTCAGGCTTCTTAGGAATCCTGCAGTATTTGTTCTCAGGGAGGTTTTTTTGTTTTGTTTTCCAAAACCTCAGACTTTAGCCCCACATGAATGTGCTAGCTTTTAAGCTTTTATTAAAGCAGATGTTATCATTATTACTGGGCTGTAAATTTGAAAGTGCAACTGAAGTATACCTGGAAGACTACAAGTTCAGATACATGCAAATGTTGACATTCACCTCCCACAAGTACATACCACATACGGTTTTAAATAGTCCTGTAAATTTGTGACTATTTGGATTGGGAGTATTGCATTTACACTCCTGAAAAGTCTGTAGTTGCCTTCACTTTTGAACTAATATGGAAAATAAAGCTAAGGATTTGTTGCGTGGATCATCAAAGAGATCGTGTGCAAGTGTTTGTGGGATAGCACCTTTTTTATGAAAGGCAGAATTCAGCTTCCTGAGCTGTAAAGAGTGTGAGCAGAGCCAAAGTTATCCTATTCATTCCCTGTCCTACCCATCTCATGGACAAATAGTTCCTGTTCTGCTTATGCCTGAGAGTCTGAGACTATTTCTCATAGCAGTAGCCTCTGAAGCCCCTCAGTCCTCCTCTGCCTCCCTCAGCTGCATCAACTTCATATTCCTCAACCTGCTGAGCACTTATTTAACAAATATAGAAGTAGCACCTTCTCCTTTTGTCGCAGAAAAAGGAAAATTTTCCCTTTCTCTTCACTCCATCTTCCCTTGTATCCAAACCTCGGAACACTACAAGGACAAGGCTGGTTGTCCCGTACGTTTCCTCATGCACTACAGTCACCTGAACAGGCGTATGTAGATGAAGTAACTTGTGTCATGCTGTAATTAGGATGAAGAAATCATTCCTTTATTTTCTAAGAATGTTTGTGTAAAATCAAACCATCACCATAACTAGTGACTGGGTTTTCCTCTACTTGTCCCCACACTCTGATAATGTTGAGCATTACATATTGATTTCTCAATCTGTGATACTTATACTCCATGTTCTTTGTGACCTCTTGCTGTATAAAAGATTGTTTATGTTGTCGAATCTGAACAAATGCCACAGCTGAACAAAGTCTTTCAAACTCGTTTTTTTCTGTCTCATTTAACATAATGACAAACCGCTTGTTACTAATAAATAATCACGTTTTCTTCATTTCACACACACATGCTTAGAACAATCTGTTTCCATTAAAATGATCCTGAAGCTTCCCCTACAGTAAAACTCAGAAGACTGGACATGAAAATTGTAGACCTGACTATTACAGACATAGCCTTTGTTCTGCCTTTCCACTGGTCTCTTCCGCAGTGACTCCAGGCATCAAGTGTTACAAGAATGCCTCATTCTTTGTAGACCGATTCTTACACTTGGCACCCTACAAGTGGCAGCTACCACCAATAACGCTCGTGATCTACTTGTCTCAAAGAGTCTCTACACCTTTGCAGCATTCACAGTGAATAACAGATTGTTTATGCTTGTTACTCTTCTATCTTATGACTAAGCTACTCCCTGATTCTAAGGGGCTAATTAAACCTTGTCTACTTATGCTGACACTGCTGTCAACTAGGCTTAACTTATGCTAACTCCTATACTTGTGTGCGTACTTCAGTCATTCAGCACATTTTGAATACTTTTTGTTACTGCTTTTCTTCTTGCACTTTTTTACGTTTCACTAAATTTTTCACTGTGAAAGTATCCTGCAAAAAGACTGAATTCAAGTTTAGCTTAAAAATAAACTCCTGTGGACAGCACATAGTATGGAACTAGTTGCCAGCTAGTATACCTGGTGATGTCTCCACCAACTCAAAGAGCAGTGACCAGTTTCCCTGCTAAGTTGCACCAAAACAACTATATGTGGAAGTAGTGTAGATTACAAATTATAAGGTGATAATTTTAGGCAGCTCAACCAGAAAAAAAAAACAACCCCCCAAAAACCCCACAACAAACCCAAAAACCTTAAACCAGCACAATTTAACACTAGCCATGGGTAACATGATTTGGTAATGTGGCTGTCCCAGAAAATGTCCCAGAGAGGGCCTGGGACAAAGCAGTGGAGCAATCAGCTTGGATATGAAGAGATTCCAGTGACAGCACCCATATCAATTATTTCAGGACAGCACCCCTCATCTTTCAGTCATGTCATGCCCTTCCAGGAGAGACCCCGGACACAAGGACTTTGTATATTTGAACAAGTCCTAATATTCAGAGCAATTCATAATCTTACTTTTGTACTTGTCAGTGGTGAAAAGCTGAATAGCTCAGTTCACAGTGGCTACCTGGGCTAGGAATAGGAGTATAACTGTATTCTAGATGCAGGATTAATTCTTGAATGAACAATGAGAACATTTGCAGTAGTGAGAATTTGGAAGCTTGCAGTATTCCCACTGCCAATTTATAAAGCATAAACTGTAGCAGAGAGCCAAAAAAGAGTCAAAATAAAAACAGCAGGAGGAGAGAAGTTCTTGAGAAATAAAAAAGAAGGCAATCCTTTCTGCAGACAATTTTTCCCCTGAAGAGGACTGAATTTCCCCTGCTGTTCCTCCTTACATATAAACTGTAATTCCACCTGCAAGTCTTCAGCTCTGTCTATGTTTCTCCACAAAAAATACTACCATTTGGGCCAACAAGTACTAGTTAACGATACAGACAGATTCCCAGTAGATGACTAGTCCAAGAAAACTGTATCTAAGACTACTGAAGTTCAATTTGATATAGTTTGATTTGGTCAATAATATGAAAACAAGCCCTCTGACAAACAGCTAAACTGATTTGATGCCTTTTGAGAGACTTAGGAAAAGTAAACATATCCCCCTCGGATGCTTTCTTCAGACTCCCGTATATACCCAGAGTTTCTTCACGTAATCAACAACAGATGCAGGTAAAATGCTGCTTTAGCCATTTTCTACAATTAGCCTTTGGATACTTGCCTATGGTAGTAACCTTGATAATCACAGTTGACATTTCACTGTGTGCCTAAAATCAGATATTTTTTTTCTAGAGGAAAAAAATAATCTTTGCGTTCCTGGATGTAGAAGTGTTTGATAGGTCTTTTCTACCACTTAGTCTATGTGAGTTTTATCTAAGTTTAGCATCTTGTAAAAGGTGATAAGCACATTTTACAGCCGTGGACAAACATCAAGGCCTCTATATCAACAGTGCTATTTTAGCAATGAGCTTTTGTTAGTATCCTCAGTGCAAAAAGGTCTGCTGTCCAGTTGTGACCTTACTTTTACACAGACCCGTCTACTGAGTGTTGATGGATAATTTAATTCTGAACTCGCTGTAACATCTGAACTGACACCTACTTAGTGCTGTGTATCAGATCTGCCGTTGATATTGTGTTAGCTGAGCACGTGCTGTCCTTGAGTACACAGGGACACATAGACTTTTTGAAGACTCAGATAATTACTCTCAGTGGAAATTTTATGGAGGGCAATACTTGGAAAGAAGACGGGACCCCAGGCAAGAATTTCCTTTCAACGGTTTGACTCCTACCAGACAAAAATAACGTGGTTGTCCTTGATCTCAGGCTGTCCAGTGTGAGTACAGAGCCTGACTTGCCTCCTGGCTGCCACTGAGACGTGGGACCTGAGTGTAGTTCCTTGCAACAATTTCCTTACCTTGGCATTACTCCACACTGGGTCCTGTATTACACCTGTATTTTCACGATTAAGTGATTCGGATGAATTGTTTCTTATCTGAGGACCATGGGAGTCCTACACAAACAAAATTATATGAGATATTACTGGATTTGTCTATATCATCACTGCAAAGCATGGACTCAGATACACTAATCCCCATCTCTGCTGCTCCTAGAGAGGATGGGCTAATGCACAGGCTAGGACATCTGTGATTACCCACTGTCCTCAGCCCATTTGTTCTAAAAAAATAAACAAGACAGTGTGGGGCAAGCATGTAAAAATTATTTCAATAAATTTAACCCTGTTTTCAAAAGGAAGGGAGAAACGTAATTCTGCATTCCAATTTATTTAGATGCATTTATATCTTCTGTCTCCTCAGATAAATGGTGTCAAATAACCATCCATGTAATGTACTTTAGTCCCATACAGCAGCTATTTGCAGTGACTAATATCTTGTTGCCCATTACCTAAGCTATTACAATGCCAGATATGCTAATTACTTCCTTGAATGTGTGGTACAAAATATTCTTGTCTTGAAACCATTCTTTAGACAAATAAAGCATGTATTTTTTTTCCCAGCAGTTTAATTGCGCGACTGTCAGCTGGATCACAGCAAATATCTTTTCCTTCCTCGTCTTTCTTGCCTTAATCTGTCTTCTTGCAATGTGCTTGCAACTGCTAAGTAAGGGAAAAAAAAAAAAAAGAACATTTCCAGCTTACAAGACTACATATGTGGTCTTCTAAATACATGTGTAAATATAGGTGAGTAACATAGTCTTCAGGAAAAGGAAAGAAATTAGAAGCCATTGAAAATAAGCACGACTTCAATGAGCATTGTTGGAATGCCTATCTTATGGAGTTGTACAAAGGCCACTGACATAAAAGGGAATATTTACCCTGACAGAGGTAGTGTTTGATCTGCCTACATAAAGACAAGATACATCGCATCCACCTGTGTAAAGGCCTTCCACAGCCATTAAGAACTACTGTGCAAGTGGGTAGGCGTGAAGGTGAACTGAATGGCTGGCTGTTCAAGGGTCATCAAGAAACACCACAGAGGCTAGACCAGGAAGGTGGATTGTGGAAGGGCAAGGGCAAATGGCAAATAGTGGCAGGGTGGAGTCATCCAAAAAGTTCCTATTTTTTATAAATATTATAAAATATTGACTCATTAGTTAGAAAGATCTAGTTTTTGTAAATTTAGATGCTCAGGATAATAGTTTTAACTCCAAAAAATGCACTTCTGCTATTTTAAAATTAGTGTTGCTTTAAGAGAAATCCTAATTTACCTTTGAAAAACAGTCTTTCTTCTCTTCCTTACCTCCCTTACTCCTCCAGAGAAAAATAGGAAGTTCAACCTCAGCGTAAGGTAAGAATCATTGCCTACTTCTACACCTCTGCGTTAGAAAACTACCAAGATCAAGACCAAGTCCCTCATCCACTTTATCTACCTCCAAGGGCGCCCTTGGTCCCCATGAAAGCACTCTCCATGTGCAAAATACCTAAACCGTTTTTTACCCTTTGTCTGGCCCAACAGCCTCCATCTAAATTCTCTGTCTGTGTGTTGCTGCCCTGTGACCAGCTCCAGGTGGACAAGACAGTCTGGCATGTCTTCCTGCTAGAAAAGACCAATGGTGAGGGCTGAAGAAGTATCTGGGATATGTAATCTTCCATAATTCAAACCGAGCATCAGTTGCCAATAAGGTCAATATGGACATGAGATGTTAGCTATCCAGAGTATGCTAGGTGTTCAAATTGCTTTGGAGGCCAGCCATCTCAGACGTAATGTGAACAAAGACTTGACACCTTCTCTGTCTTGTTCATATACACAGAGGCCAAGAAAGCCCTTAATATTTATCCATAAGAAAAGTATTATTTTAAATTACATAATTTTCTTCATTTCTTCACTCTGCTTCTATGCTGAGATAGGAAGGATCTTTGGACATTATTCCTTAAGAGTATTAGCATCTCTGCAGCCAGACCGAATCCTCTCAGTTGTAGCTCATATCCTCTGTAAGGTACAATGAGGCCTTGTGTGGAATTTAAATATTCAGTGTAAAACTCAAAGTAAGCTTTGATTGAATCATAGAAGTATGGAATAGCCCAGGTTGGAAGGGACCTCGAAAGATCTTCTGGTCCAGCCTTTCATGGGAAAGGGAGCTTAGATGAGATTATCTAGCACGCTGTCCCATCGCATCTTGAAAACCTCCAGCAATGGGGACTCTACCAAATCCCTGGGGAGGTTCTTCCAGTGATTAACTGTTCTTACTTTAAAAAAAATTTCTTTTGTTGTTGAGATGAAACCTCTCCCAGTGCAACTTGTACCCATAGCCCTTTGTCTTCTGCTTGTGGCTCCTTGTGAAGAGAGAACATCCATCCTCTTTGTAGCCACCCTTTTAAGAATAGGAATACTGTGGTTAGTGTTTAGTTGTTATTAATACTGTTCTTTTTGAGAATTTGTTATATGTACCATATCTTTATGACATTTGAAAAAGTATCAGACTCATTCTCACCAAAGATTTCCTGAGCATCCAGATGATCCAAATTTAGGAAAGATTATAAAGTAGTTTATTATAACTCAATAGCAAGACAAAAAACACTTGAAACTTGAAACTCTGTATTGTGAGGAGTGTTACTGTTTTGTGTGCGTGGAAAATTCAAAAAAACATTGTGTTGCTGCAATGCTTCACCCGCTGGTACAACTGATACCTGCAATTTCTTAAACTTTCTCCTCAAAACAGATCAAGATCATTTTGTAGCTTTTATTTAGTCATGTTGCTATAATGACAAGATTCTAGTCTGCTCATAATACTGAAACAGAGACCTCTGCCTTGGATATTTAACATGGAAAAACACAGACTGAAGTTAGACCCCTGGTCTTAATAGTAACTAAATGAAAGGTCTTGGGAAAAGATTATAAAAATCATATATCATTATAGACACAGCCCCTTCATGCGTGCAAAATCATCTTGGAATAATAGTAATGTAAAAAAACAACAAGAAATGGAGAGGAGAAAACACTATGACTTGCCACTGAGCCTGTAAACCCATCGGTTGGCAGACATAACCTTAAGGAATGCATAGAGTTGCATTCCAGCTGACTACAGATGAGCAACACTGCCATTTTTCTGCAATAACCTCTGAAAAACAAACCTTTCCCTTCAGCCAGACCCACAATAACCAAATCACCTATTTAAAAATTGTGACAGCACCTTGAATGTCTTGTTGTGTTTTAAAGGAGGTGGAGGGATATAGAAGAAAGAATACATTTTATTAGGCCAACACATGTACATGAGGTTGTTGTCTTCTGTGTTTGTTGTCTTCTGTGTTTGTGCCTTTTTTATTTGTCTATGATTTCGAGCCTTCAAGGCTTATATTCTATATTTTTTCTGCATTCAGAAATGTTTGGGGTCTTTTAATGAAACAGAGATTCTTATGTATTTTACAGAAAATTAGAATATGCTATCCTTTGTATAGTTCACTGAAAGAGAAAATAGCAAGACGATTAGCATGGCTGAAAGCACACACAAAATGGAAACCCCGGTGTTTCTTATTAAAAATACATCTGTACTTGTAAAATGGTATGCAATGTGCAAGGACCTAGACAGGCTTTTCACAGCAATCTGAAATAAAACATGACAATCTGAAGGTTTCTATTTTTTTTAATGTAATTCCAATGGTATTCTACAGTTCAAGGGTTAGTTTTCAGTGTACCTTTTTATATATGGTGTCTAATGTTCATTAAGCTGAAATGCAAAAGCAGTGATTTTTAATCCAAGATTTTTCATCTGAGGTTTACCTTGACAGTCCAAGGATCTTTATGTCCTTTGTTTATCTGTAAGGAAAGAACAAAGTGACTGCAGCCTTGCTGTACAAAAGCCTACCCTTTCCCTGCTCATGTGCCGTCCCCACCACACGCGCACAAGATAATCACTGTCTGACAGCCCCTGTACTCTGATTCTTTGCAAATTCCATCTATAATTTTACCGAAGTGCTCGTAGCTATCTTCTAAAGTGTTTCTTTTTTTGAATGCCATAAGTCTTTCTCATACGCTGCATGCTGATACATTGATAGTGCACATCTTGCCTCAGGCGCTTCTTGTGTTGCCTTCAGCTAGCCAACAGCTTTACAGTACACTAGCAGACAAAATCAACAAAAGCAAAGAAACTACATAATGCTATGTACCGGAGGGGTGAGGGGAAGCACGGTGGGAAGTGGCTCTTGTCACCGCTTACCCTTTCAGTAGCTATCCCCTGCAAACCACATGAGCAGCAGCCAGTGAGGCTGGCACATTCATGTCATTCAAAACAGCTATGGCCATACAGCTGCACAGCAAAGCTATATAGATGCCGACTACACCCAGCCCAGAAGCCTTATATTTTAAACACTTCCATTTTCACCCAGAATCTTTCTTTTAACGCAAAATGGCAAAAGATCTAAAAAAAAAAAAAAAAAAAAGCCTCAAAAAGTAGGTTATAGGATATGTTTCTCATTCACTTGTAATCAATCAGGCTTCGGATTTCTGTTGAGTCTCTCTTGTGCTCCTGAATTCCAAAGATAAAATGCCGGGTTAACAGTGACAAAAAAAAATGCCAAAGGCTAAAATTAGGGAAGAATGGGAGACAAGGTATTGCAGTGCGATTGCCCTGATGCATTTTGTGTTGTAAACTAACACATGTCAATTAGAATAATAGAAGATTGTTACTTCTGCTTCTGACATTGTTAAGTTGTGCTAAGAAAATGCAAAGCGTGAGCCCCATGCATTCTACATTGGAGATGTGACTTATCAGAGGAACTTCACATGTGGCACTTTTGTTTGTTGCAGTGTCATCCTGGGAAGTTTCCTATTGTGTACTTTCAAAAAGATGATTGTCAGATGTAGAAGAACAAAGAATAAGCTTCAGTTAATGACTATTCGCACAGCCAAACAATAGGCTTGACTATAATCCAAGGGAAGAGGTAAGAAGAAATGAGCTTGCATTGATATAATTTCTTTTAAGGTTCTGCAGAAGGCTGATCTACATAGAACTGAAGTTTTCTGTTTACATGAAGGCCCATGTCTCAGAAAAAGTCCGGCACTGCATCAGTGAGTCAGTGGTCAACTGAGCCAACACAGTGTGGGTTTTGGAGCACTGCATTGCCAGATGTGTCAAAGAAAATCCTTCATTGGATCCAAGTGCTGCTCAGGTGCAAATTTCTGGGAGTCAATTTTCTTCTTTGTTTGCTCCACAGTGACATTAAAGCAGCCAAAAGCACTGGAATAAATGAGGCATGTTGTTCTCGCAGACTTTGACCACTTCTTGAGCACCTTCCTCCATGAAAAGTATTCCATGTGGAAGACGGAGAGTGACTGGCAAGCAGCTAAAATGTTTTATCTAAGATAAGCTTCTCTCTTATTAAGACAGTTCTCTGCTAAGCTAAGATGGGCATTTTCCTATATCTGAATGGTGTGAGGAATGAGATCGTCTATCTTCCACAGTAAGCACTTAGCATGCAGAAACTGTGCTAGATGTTGCCTGATCCTTCTCCAAGTGGAGAAGGTGTTTGATTTTTGCCCAGGTTTGCTTCTGTCCTTGTAAATAAAAGGTCTACCTATACCTGGATCTCTTTTGTGTACCATGAAAACATGGTATAGACTTGACTGAGAGGAACAATTACGATAATAAATGAGGAAAGAAGAGATCAAGAAAACAGCAAGGAAAAATTATACAAATCAACACTGGGAGTAGGTGGAAAATAAAGACCCTTGAAGAATGGATAGGCAAAATGCAACTAGATTGTATAGGAAGGCTTTCACCATGTGAAAGAAGTGCTTGAATCAGATTAACCTAATTCCCTCACCAAAAGAAGTCCTTTGTACCTCTCCTCAGCAGCTGTCTCCCTGCAGGACCTCAGGAAGCCCTGACACAGGAGAGTCCCCTCCACTCCTTCACCAGCAATCTGAGCAGTCTAAAAAAGAAAATGGATAACTTTCCAAAACAAATTGTTAACAGCGATGAGGAGAGGGGCTTATGAGCAACACAGGCTTATCATTGACGATGGATTACCTTCAAGATGACCCTTCCTAAAATAATTATTTTGATCAGTGTTGTTCTACATGCAGCATGTCTAAGTTACTTCTATTTCTCCTCTTTAGGGAAAAATTCCAGCAATAAATTTTTCAGTAAAATTTTGAGCTGTAACAGTTTCAGTCCAGTCTTGCTCCTCTGGCAGATTGATGAGGAACACTTTAACATCCTTCCCTGCTGGTTTGCTGTAGATTCCTTTTGTGGTGTTTATTACCATTTTGCTTTAAAATCAAATGGTAATGGTAATGCAAAAATAAAAACTCAGCACCAGTTTTATGATGTCAGTTTCTACTGGTGTCTGTGTTGTCAGTTTTACTGTTTGTTTGTTGTGAGCCTACAAATAATCCTGGGTTTTGGGGCTGGGCTTTTCTTTTTCTTTTTCTTTTTCTTTTTCTTTTTCTTTTTCTTTTTCTTTCTCTTTCTCTTTTTCTTTTTCTTTTTCTTTTTCTTTTTCTTTTTCTTTTTCTTTTTCTTTTTCTTTTTCTTTTTCTTT
>JAVKLA010000024.1:18837977-18849148 GCA_034782735.1 Sagittarius serpentarius | reverse complement strand
CTTTTTCTTTTTCTTTTTCTTTTTCTTTTTCTTTTTCTTTTTCTTTTTCTTTTTCTTTTTCTTTTTCTTTTTCTTTTAAATAGTGTCATGGAACCAAGCTCTGTTCCATAGCCCACTCAAATCCACTAGCTAGAGTGAACTATGGGCCACAAGTCACAGCAGAATTTGACCCACAAAGATGAAGACTACATACAATGTATCTATCTTAGCTAAAATGTTTTTGTTTGACAGCTCCTGCAGCAACTTTCTTTGCTAGAGGTCAAACAATACACTTAGTAAACAACTGATCTGAAAATTAACTGCATAATTAGCAGTTAGAGTGCATTATAAATAACAGTTAATTTCCAACACAAATAGCTTTAAGTGACCCGAATTTCCATAATCCTCTGTAAGAAAACACAGAACTGACAGGACTAGAAACTGACAAGTGACTTGAGAACGATGGGCAGAAAAGTCTAAGGAAAAGATACTTACCTATCAACAGCTTGGGAGTGCTAATCATTGCAATGAATTTCACTCTGCCAGTCTGGGAACTACCAGACATGGACTTCATCAACTTTTTTCCTTTTTAGAGTTAGTCACCTCTGACTAAATGACCTCTCAGTTACTAGTTCCAGGGCGCAGACCCTGAAAGGTTTCCATTGGAGGTGCACATCTCTGCAAGGTAAGTTTAAGCCAACAGACTTGCCTTTCTTACCTCCTTTTTACACTCCAGCTGCCCTTGGGAATCACCTGCCTCGGCAACTTAAAACCACAGCTCTAACCACACTGGGGAATTCTAGAATAATTAGTTCAGGAAATCCCGGAGGTCTTCTGGTCCAAAACTCCTCATACAGGAGGGCCAACTTTGAAGTCAGATCCAACTTTGAAATTAGATCCTGGTGCTCAGGTTCATAACCAGCTGGACATCCTTCTCCCTGTTAACAAAAGCATGTGAGGATGAGATTTAGGTCAGGTCAGCTTAAGAAAGTGGCTGCTAAAGGCAAAGTCAAAGCCTTTCTTCTGCAGAGAATCAGAAGCACCATGTGTTGCACTGCTGTAGCAAGCCAGGTCCAGCAGAAATGCATAAAACAGAATACTCCAGCTCAAGTGTGCAACTTTCTGTGCACTTGAAATTCAAAGAAGTTACAGTCATTATAATTGTAGAAAAAAAAAAGATTGAAAAGGGACCTTTGGATGTGACCTAGACCAACCCTTGCTCAAGGAGTGATTTGACTATGCCTGTGGTAGATGGCTTCAGCTCTCTCAGTAGCTGGGACAAGGGGAAGAGAGATGGGGCAGAGCTCAGGCATCACCCACTCTTTCCCTCCTGGGTACTTTACTCCCTTATTTATGTATTTAAAGTCAATTTCTGGACTCATTTAAGTGTAGAAAATAAAAGATTATCCAATCTTTGTGTGAAGACAAATGAAAGCCTCAGCTTCATCCCAGAATGCTGCTGCTTTCTCTGCAAAGCCTAAGGAAAATCTGAACTTTAAAGGACTATATGTAAAAATCATAGTTCCATGATGTTTTACAGTATTTTACTAGGAAGTCAATTACTAAACCAAAAACCTTGCCTGGAGACTAGACACTGAGAAACATAGTGACATGTGCTGGCGTTTACCCCAAGACAACCTGAAGTTGCAGCCTTCAAAACATGAAGACATGGGTGTTGAAATTTGAATTGCTAGATATGAACTTTGTTCCACTGCTTTGATTTCAGCTCTACATTCTTTTCAAATTCTGATTCCAATGTGGCAGAAATTTCATGAAAAGCAAGCATTTTCTTAAAATGTTGGATATAGCTTATAACAAACACATCCTGAGTTGCTTTTGTACTTTCCTAACACCAGGGATAGAAATTTGAAAAACAGTGACCTTAACACCAAAGTCCAAAGTTCATTATACAGTGATTTTAGGTCTGGATTGTTGTTTTAGCTCTAATGCAATTGTGGATTCTAATATTGCTTTCTTGGCCCAACATTTGGGAACTGTTTGACCAGATTCCCTGGCAGACCATGTAGGCAAACCTACATGAAGTCAGTGATACTATGACGGGTGACACCAAGGAAAAGTTGCTGGCAGCAGTGAAACTGTTCTTGGTTGCTTATGTTTTCCAAAGAACTGAAAATCAAGGGAAAGTGGATATCTGATGTCACAAGGCATCTATATTTTCCCTTGGACAAATCAGCAGCTTTTTAAAGACGGAAACAAAAAATGACAAAATATAAGAATGAAGACACACAGGCAAACAAAACTAAAATAAAAAATCTATGTGTGCAGGTGTTTAGAGGTTTACAAAGTATTTCCTTAAAAATAATGTATATAAAAATACACATATAATTTTTTTTATACATTTGTTTGTTTGTTTGTTTATTATATATGACGTTTTGGTGTTCCTTCAAGACTTGTCAATACTGTTTTCCATTGTTTTGCGTTTAAAGTTACAGGCTTTCCCCAAGAGATCCGTAACTTTTTTTTTTTAAAGTCGGACAGCAGTATTACAGTAGGTTTGTTGGTTATTTGTTTATATAATAAATTAAATAAATATTATATACATCTTATATAAAATAAAATAAAATAAAATAAAATAAAATAAAATAAACCTTTAAGACACAAGACCCAGAGGTATACACATAATAGCAAGTCAGCTTTTAAAACAAAGAACTCTCTCTTCAAGTCAACCACTTTCAAGTACAGTGGTTTAATTTACACACAGAAAGACCCTTTAGGGAAGAAAAATCTTGTAGAAGCTGACTGGATAGATATTTTCTTCTTTCTCTTTTACTTCCCCATGGAATCACAGATTTATTTTCTGCAGAGTGAACAGACTTCTTTGAAGTTTTCTTGTGTTAAATTGATTTCTTTAGTACTAATCAGCAGTTTTTAAAGAACAGACTTTGAAATATAACTTTCCTCCTCTCAGCAGGACAGTTATATTCATGTGCCCTGAAAAAAACTGTTGATAAGGATTGATTCTTCACTTCAGTAAGCCAGGTAAGAGAAGTGCCAGGTCTATAAACGTGGTCTGTAACATGCAGTCAATGAGAAACATCATGCGAGCCCCACCCAGGGGTATTCCTTGCCTTGGCACTGGAGGAAAATATATTTGCATTTATATGATAACTTACTCAGTGGGAGCAATGCAAGCTGCATGTCTCTGACACTGTACCTTGTGCTTTGTTAAGCTCAGCCCTGCATATGATGGATGAAACTTCTCAACAGCTACATGAATTATATGTATCAATAAGTGTAGATCTGTATATATGTAAATACATATATATTTATATATGCTTATATGTGTATGTGCAGCTGCAAAGGTAGAGCATTTTCTGATGGTTATTGATTTATCATGTCAAGAGTCTCTCGATGATCATAAGAAAGCTAATTAGTAGCAGACCAGAGCTCTTGCATAAGCGTTTTTCTCCCACCTGCCTGGTGCTATCTGATAACCCTACCCACTCTTCTGAGGCAATTGTGCTCACATTTACCTGGAGATCAATGCTCTGTTCTGAATTTAGCATCACGTGTGCCCTTCCCAAGACCACTGAAGTGATCAGTAGGAACCTGGCATGGGTGGCCCCGCGGAGATGCTAACCATTCATTCTTTGTGTCACCTAGGAAGGTAGATATTCACACCTAGAGGCGAGTGGTGCCAAGTGGCCCTCCCAGTGCCTGGCAGACAGCACTGCCACAGGCAGTAGCCCCTACACATGTGCACTCGATGTTTCTGTTGCCCATTTTCTTACAGGATTCAGAGCTCTGAGGTGACACATCGCTGCCCAGTGCATCAGTGGTCTGCACTGGAGCCTCAGGACAAATTCCCGAGTAACTCTAAATGTACCTTTGCAAGTCACCAGCTAACATTACACAGGCAGAGCTAGCATATTTCACTGCTTTATTTTAAAGATTATTCCAATACCTGCTGAAAAAATGTTTTATTTCGCCTGCCTTCTTGCTTAACAATAAAAAATTTTAAAGGCTTTTCATCATCTTTGTGTTTGCAATCCATATACACATAAAGATAAGTGATTTTACTGCAGACACTAACTTTCCCTATAATGTGGCTACATATTCTTCTATTGTCTCTTGGTAAGTGCTAAAAAATTTAACAGTTTTAATATAACACTGTACTAGCTACAATTGCTAGAATATTTGTAATTTCCCTATGTTTCCTGAATGGCACACATTTTTGGAGTTTATTATCCAATTATTTCTGGAATAAATACATATCATTTTTGTTTTGCTTGATCTGCATGTGAGCACTTTCTTACGCATGTATGTACAAGCAACTAAGTTGTATGCTGTCTTCCCACCCCAATGCACCCCAGTGTGCACTGACACCTATAGAAAACCAGCGAAAACTGCTATTAAGAAAAGAATCACCGTAAAAAGGGGACAGCTGATCTGGTGCCTAATTTCTCTAGCCAAATTGTTCTGTATTAATACTTAAGGATCTTTTGAGATACGATTAAGATTGCATATTTGCTTGATATCAAAGGACCATTAGTGGAGTTACATTGCAAAGCTCAAACCCTGACCCAGTAATCACAGTATGTAATTGCTAAACAAGCAGCTCCAGACATACCAGACTTATTTTGTGCTTGCTGTCCCTCGTAATTTCCCTATTGAGTGGTTCCATTGTTAGAAATGGGGGGTCTTTGGAGCCGTTCTTCTGTCCTTATGGTTTCTCAGTTCGGATACTCAAACTGCTAGTTACCATTGGGGAAAAAAAGGAGGAAAAAAAAAGTCTACATGGATGTAATTGCTGTAATGAGTCTCAGAAAGAGGAGAAGCATATCACTGCACAGACAGAACACAACCACCGAGTACAGTTCACAGGACACACACAGAGAAAATATAATTACTGAAAACACAGTCTACAATTCTGCTACCATGCTCTGTGCTCCTCTGACAACTGGCTATCTGGGATATTTTCAAAGCTCCTCCTGACTGTTTTACTTTTCTCTAATTCCTTTTTAGTTCTTGCTATATGCACACTGGGAGGAAAGTCCACAACATGTTAGCTCACTTTCTATTGCTGTGATCATCTTTGAGTGAAGAGTATGCTCCTCAGTCTTTAGGTAGGCTAAAGCTGTGTGCGATGTCTTCCAGACAGCATGGTATAATGGTCTGTAAGGACTGGAGATGATCTGACTTTGGCCATATTACCCTGCTTCTGCAAGCTATAAAATAAATAAGGAAGCAATAAATAATAAAATGTATGACCTTAAAGACTAGATAGACTAAAGAATGAAATAAGCAGATGATTAGGCATTTTAGGCAATGATAACTGTTGTGCAATTATATGTTAGATATGATGGTTTGAATCACTGCATAGTATGATAAGAAAAAAAGATAAATCAGTTTTCAGTATGTGTAATTCATAGAATTGTATTCATTCTTTTAAAAATATTTAATTTCAGGGGAAAAAAAGAAGAATAGTTAGTCAGGAACATCATCCGTTTCTGATTTAAAATTAGACTAGAAATTATTTTCTCCTGAAAAATAGACGGTAGAGTTCTGAAAATAGAGAACCATTTCAATTTAGTTTTTGTCATTCTGACATTATCACAATTAAACTTACTCCTTCATTTTAAAACAATGTACTACAATTAACTGATGTTGTATTAAAAAAAAAAAAACAAAACAAGAAAAATAACTGAACAGCTAAAATAAAGCAAAATATTTTGTTTCAGATTAAAGAAAAAAGAAGTTATTTACATTCTTGCAAAATGAAATTTTAGGCAAGGTTTCATTCTTCTAATAATTGTTAGTATAGCTACCTTCTGGTTTTTTGGTTGAATCACCGAGAAATCCATCATTTGCTCAGTTTCAGTTACACATCAGTTATGCAGTTATGCATTCTACCTCTGATCTATGAAAATTGCTTGTCCTTAGATGTTAATTTCAGGCTTTGTTTTCTTCTTAAGTTGTAGAATTTCATGTTTTTCGCTGTGAAGATTCAGACCCCAGTCACAGCCAACATGGCAAAAATTACAGATAGTCATGAACAGCATGATGAAGCAACTCAGGTCATATATTGAAATGAATAGTTTAAGGTTCTTAATCCATTCATAAATGCAGCCTCTTTTCCTGCTTCCACCACCTCCTACTTGGCATATCCCCTCCTGTATGCACTAGAGCAGTTCCTGCCACTACAGGGGACTAGCAACACCATAAATAAATAAATACCCAGCAATGTTCATGTAGAGATTGTTTAAGACTTATTAACTGCAGGTCTTGGATGCATAAAGTGCAGTTATATAATAGGAAGGCATCAAAAAAAATTAAAACTATAAAGTGGAAATGTAGTATAATCTGGCAGAGTGAACACACCAAAACCAAGCCCATGCTCTGCCCCTGCCATGTATTCCTTTGGGTCACCAGGCACTTTGCCTGTAGCTTCTCAGTTCTCCAGAATGCAATATGGGCAGAAAAACTTGTACCTCTCCCTCTTCAATCACTGCTTTTAGGACTCACTGGTTTCAGCAGTTCTTGAGCATTCGCACATATAAACTCTTACTGAATCAAAGAGCCCTTCTTGCTCTCATTAACAGGTAAGACTCCTATCGACCTGACCGTAAGAAAAGGCAGTTCCTAAAGATTTATGACATTAATGGCAACACTTTATCCATTCAATATCCATTTTCTAATTTTATATGACCTCAGAAATCTCAGTGGTACCAAGTTACTCAGTTATAAAGACTAAGCCCTTCTGAACTTAGGTCAGACAGGATGACAGCAGCTTCAAAGGTTGTCTTGTCTATCACCTTTCCCCACAACTTGACTAACCATACTGGTCAGATATTTCTCTAGCCTGTTTTTAAAAGACTCCAGAGTAGCATTTCATGACATCTTCAAGCAAATTTCTCCAAAGCTTCACTATTCTTACAATTATAAAGTCATTCTAATGTTTAACCTAAATCTCCCCTTCTAGAAATAGGCACATTCTCTTTGTCTAATTCAAAATGGACACAGAGGAAAGGTTATTCCATTCTTCTCAGCAGTCTGCTTTTCAGGTATTTAAGATTGCCATAATTTGCCTGTTTAGATTTTCTTTGCTCTAAGCTCAGCAACATGCTTCTTTCGGTCTTTCTTCACAGGTCATATTATATCCTGACCTTTCCTCACTATCACTGTCATCTCTGGACTGCCTCCAATTAGTTCCATCTGTCAAGAAAGGAAGGTGATGCCACAACCAGTCTCCTCCAGTGGAGCTCTTACCAGCCCTGCTGAGCAGACATAGAGCTTTTGGGTGCCCAAGGAGGGATCATAGTGTGATTATGGACTTCTACGGAAGCAAGGTGACAACAGAGCGAGAATCCTCCAATGGCCAAGTGTGTGTTAACAACTAGCATGATGCAATAGGAGAGAATCTGAAACTTGAGGACCCGGTGTCCACACTGTATGTTCTCAGGGACATTACTTCAGATTAGCTCCAGTCTGATTCCAGGTACTGAACGCCTGTCAGTAATTGCAAATAACACAGTCTTGGAGCACATCTCCTGGTTTAGTGTCATCCAAAAGTGACCCAGTTCTCCTGCTGTATAACTGCTCCATGACGCAATCAAAAGCATGATAACTGGAGACATCTGGGGTGTGTACTTTAAAACATCTGAACAAAATGTAATGTTAAATGCATCCAGTGTCCTTTTTTGGATGTGTGTTAGGGTTCTCATAAGAAGTGTGCACTATGGCTTTTGAGACCAAAATGGCTCATTCCAGACCTCAACGTACAGGCTGACTGCCCCTGCCTGAGAAGCCTGAAGCAGGTGAATCAAACCAGCAATGGAGCATGCTCAGAGAAATACACGCAGAATGTTAGATTTCTGCTTCTTTTCCTAAGAGAAGGGGAAGGGCTAGAAGGGGAAACTAGGCTCATTGGTAGCTTTGTTACACTTGATAGTGGTTTCTGTGGGTTTTGCTAGATTTCTTTTAAGCAAGAGAAGGCCAAAAGTTAACTGCGATCAAACTAAAATGTGTTGTAGATATTTTTCATAATATTTGTTTTGGTATTCTAGTGTAACTTTAGAAAAAACACTTTTCAGGCTCTTAAAGAGACAGTCTCATAGCTATACAACATTCAATCTCTTGTGTTGGAGGTGCAAAGTTAGTAATTTAATTTGAAGTGACAATAAATCAACAAATTCTGGAAACATGAAGGAAGGCTTTGTTGGAGAGGAAAGATTTTATCCTTTGAGGTATCATGTACAACTCCAAAAAGGAGCACAACACACATTTGATTTTATTGCTTGGCAGTGGGGAATAATGCTTTCTCAGCTTTCTCTTGAGATTCTTCTCGGTACTTTATTGTCTTAATTCCTAGACTAGCTCTCTTCTAAATCCAGGCTACTTCTCAGGCTGAATGTTAATTAGTCACCTAGGAAACAAACTTGGCATGCTCCTAGATTTCTGCTCTGATTCTCCAAAACCTTAGAGACAACTGAGTTTGAGAGGTAGTTGTTTAGTTTGTTTAAACAAAAACCAAACTGCCTTATTCTCCTGGCTTTCAGTTATGTTCTTCAAAATGTCAATGTCCTATAGCTGCAATCAGTAAATCTGGTAGCTGAGATTTCTATGAATTGGCTTTTACGGTAATCTCAGTTTCAAGGATTAAAAACAATCAAAACATTTTTCCTTAACTTACAGAAGAATGCAAATAGAATTAATTCCCTGCATGTGTCTCATCCCCGCAACCTCCCAGAGGTATAATCACCTAGAATAGAGGGTAGAAAATGAGACTTTTAAAAAAAAGTACTGGGCCCAAGACTATTCTTCCTGATAGTCCAAATTAAGAGATTTGATAAAATATACTTTACAGTACTACAGAAGCTGTCTATTTCATTGATAGAGTTCATTAAGTAGATATGAAATAGCATGATTTTGGTTGCAGAGGAAGAATGAACTTGGATTAAATCAGTGCAAAACCTGCAATTGTAATAGTAATAAATCTTAAGAAAAAGCAGAAGAAACAAATAAAATTCTTATTCCTTTCCTTCCCCCTTACTCCTGCTCTGTAGCTGCAATGAGTATATCCCACTCTTTATTTGTAGCTGTTACATATCATACTGCAATGCGTTACACCTGTTTGTTTGCAGGTTTATTTTTTAAGTATATCGGAATTCCCCATCAAAAAATGAGTTGTGCAGAAACAGCCGTATGTTAGAAACCTGAGCTTGTGAATATTCAGGCTTTGAAAAAACATATTGTTATAGTTTTCAACACAATTCCTGCAGAAACTTTAATTTTCCAGACTTTCCTTAGCAACACCTTTTCTTCTTAAACCATACAAGGGGAGGGGAGAGAAAGGAAGGGGTGGAAATGTCACTTTTTACACAATATTAGTGGAACAGTTTGGCATTTTGAAGACACATTAGATAGGTCTCTGCCACAGTGAGCCAATGCTCTGCATGACCATGCACAGACAGCAAAATGGGTTGCAAGATGTGCCACGGTAATTTTGTTTTTAATTGTTTCTCCTCAAACTGTTCTAATCTGTTAGGAGTGCTGACATAACCACGTCACAGTTCACATTTCCCTTTCTCCATTCTTTCATCGCCCAGTACTTCCGCTTATCATGGAAAGGCTTGTTATGATATTGGTTACCCTATTTGCTGGGGTTTCCAGAATCCAGTTTTAGATGAACAGCTGCTTACATATTGGGTAAAGTTAACATGAAAGGTCAGAATGAAATTCGAACTAAATACAGAATCACTTAAGTGATAGAAGGGGCCAAGCTTAATCATAGCTGATGAATGAAAACTTAATGCTGCCAAAACCCCTAAGCATTACTAACTTTTACTGATATCACTCAATATCCATCCATACAGATGTGGTAACATTTTTCTGAAGTCAGACTTAATAGGGGATGTGAAACAGGACAAAATGTGGACGCTCTACATTATATTGTACAAGCATTTCTATTTTGCCAACTTGCTAACTTCATTAACCTGCTTAACCTTAACCTTCATTTTCCTAAATTTGGATGGTAAACTTGTGCTTTCAGTTTAGCTACACTGAATGCAGTTTATGACAGTTTGTAATACAAAATAAACGAAGTTTCTGTTCAGGCATATACAAAAATTCATACACTACCCAGAGTTATTTTCAGGGACCATTCAGTGGTTCCTACTGAGTCAATAACAGAGAATGTGAAGTTGGGTTTATGAAATCAGCTAGCACAAGTATTAACAGAACTTGTGGGTATTGGAAATGGATGCTTGAATTTCTCTTATTTTCTTTCTATTTTAGACATAGGTTTACACTGCACATGTCACCGTCACCTGAAAAGTGGCACTTGGATGAATCCTACCTCTAATAAAAACAGTCAGAGCATATCTCAAAATCATAGTCATCATTGTAAGAGACCTCCAGAGGTCATTATCGTCCAGCCCTTCCTTGCCATATTTGGATAATTATTCCTTTAATAAGACAGGAGTCATTTCATTCACCACTGGAATGCAGCAGCCCTTACAAAACAGTTGTATTTCCAAGACTGACCTAAAGACTGTCAGGTATTTGATGTCTTCCACACGCCATAATCAACCACAGAAACAGTCTCTCTGGAAATGGTGATTCTCAAAATGACATTAATACAGACCAGGAGATATGACAAGAAGCAGGACTGACTGGAATAAAAATGTGGTTTCTCATAGTGAAGTGCTCTCTAATCATGTAGCCAGCATCTTTTACCATTAGTTTCTGACCATGTATTGCTAATCTCAGGCAGTGAAAAAGCTATTTATTGAGCTAAACTGCCTTTGGTTTGTGAGCCTTTAGGACATTTTTCCTTCACAGTTTTGAGCTTTACTCCACAAACATGATGCCTAGAGACTTTCCACTGAAAATCAAGATTCCGACTTGGTCTCCTAATTTTAGATGTTGATAAGATTTGACTTGCAAAAGGGCTAGTCCACTCCAAGACTGAAGTAAATCTAGTCTACTTCATGCCCAAGTGGCACCTTACAGTTTTTAACTGAACTCTAGTAATGAGAGGTTTCTTTGCCTGACTTCCTCTACATTTGGCTATTATTCACTCAGAGGTGGCTTAGTAATAAAATTGCATAGGCATATGCAAATCCTCTGAACCCACACTTGCTCCTCTTGCTCTGTGTGACGGGTTGACCCTGGCTGGACGCCAGGTACCCACCAAAGCCGCTCTCTCACTCCCCCTCCTTGATTAAACA
>JAVKLA010000024.1:18797416-18837877 GCA_034782735.1 Sagittarius serpentarius | reverse complement strand
CATGTTCTCACTCCTCTCCGGCTGCGGCTTCTGCGCCCCAGTACTTTTCCTTCTCAAATATGTTATCACAGAGGCGCTAAACCATCATCGCTGATTGGCTCGGCCTTGGCCAGTGGCGGGGTCCGTTCTCAAAGCCGGCTGGCATTGGCTGTATCGAACACAGGGGAAGCTTCTAGCAGCTTTTAAAGAAGCCAGCCCTGTGGCCCCCCCACTACCAAAACCTTGCCACGTAAACCCATTACACTCTGTATTGGTCATGGGTCATTTTTCTTTCTTGCTGTACATCTGTTGCCGAAGCCTTTTGCCAGATTTCAGGTTTTGAGGTTTTAGCTTGATTAAACTATGATTTTTAGAGCACACTAGTAAGAAGCAACCAACACTGTGAGTTCACTGTGAGTTTTTGAAGAAGGCTGAAGACAACACAGTTCTGGAGAAATACTCCTGTAGTGACGCATGATAGGGCCAAAAATGTCACAGAAAGAAACTAAATTATTTCTGCAATTAGCTGTCCTCCATTGACTGCAGTGTCAATACTGACTTTTAGATATTTTATGCTCCTCAAACCTCTGTGAGCTCATTTGCTCAGCATGGAGGAAGGGTAACACTAGCACTATCTGCTCCTGTTTCCTGGCTAGGGAGCACCCTAGCCCTTTCTGCTCCTGGAGTTCAAGGCCGTGTCTGTCTGCTATTTAGGCAGGAGTTGCAAGAATGGAAGATCTTGATCGCATTCACTCCTCTCCCCTTCCCCAAATTGGAGGAGCGGGATATAGCTGGTACCTCATCTCCTGCTGGACTTTTATGTAGGTGAGAAGTTGCTGTCTCTAAGGTTAAGATCTCCAAAAGCATATAATGGCTTGCAAATGTGAGCAGCACTGAGATGATTCTTGATTTATGAGATACATTTGGAACATTGTGTTTCATAGGCACTGACGGAAGAGGCGAGTGCCTTTTGAAGAGCTCATACAAAGTGTCAAAATAATACATCAGAATATGCAGGAGCTGTTAATGCATCAGTCTTGAAAATCCAAACTGCAAGTCAAATATTCATACTTGCATCCAAAATCTTCCTCAAATACTGACAGGTGTGTATTTCTCAAAATTACTATCCCATGACTCATTCTCCTTTATCTTCTTTCAGGAATGTTAATTCTAATGGAAAGCATCTAATGTGAAGTGATCAGGTGATACTAAAGCTAACACATGCCAACCGCAAGATATTCCATACATAACAGCAGACATATTCCTAGTATAAATGCCTGCAACTAATATTTAAGGATAATTATGAGAAAGGTTAGCATCATTGAGTTAACTGCCTAGTGACAACATATCCTTAGAATGAAGACCAATTTGTTACACTCAAATTTCATTTCATTTGTTCATGAAATATATATGGATATAATGCATCAACACTTGAACGTGCAGCTGCATTGAACACCTTCCAAAGGCAAAGCAAAATCCTTGCCAGAATTCAAATCCTGGAGATGCAATTAATTCAAGACAGAAGTCCCACCAGTTCTTAACCTACTGAAAATTCCAGATCTGCATTAGCCAGTGACCAGGACTTTGATTCAGCCTCCATCCAGTGACTAACACTGCAGCATAGTATTTTCTAAAACAAGCTGAAATAAGTGATGTAAATTAACCATATGGTTGGGAATTCAGGAATATGCACAAATACACCTGTATCTTAGTTGTGATTGTTTGACACCTTTGTGTAATGAGGTAGTAAAAATGCAGTAGCAATCACAGAATCACAGAATCACAGAATGGTTTGGGTTGGAAGGGACCTCAAAGATCCTCTAGTTCCAACCCCCCTGCCATGGGCAGGGACACCTTCCGCTAGACCAGGTTGCTCAAAGCCCCATCCAGCCTGGCCTTGGACACTTCCAGGGATGGGGCATCCACAACTTCCCTGGGCAACCTGTGCCAGTGCCTCACCACCCTCACAGGGAAGAACTTCTTCCTCACATCTATTCTAAATCTACCCTCTTTCAGTTTAAAGCCATTGCCCCTTGTCCTGTCAATACATGCTGTTGTAAAAAGTCCCTCTACATCTTTCTGAGGCAAGAATTTATCTCACAATTTAATACCAAAACAACTGTATTCCTCCAACTAATAATTGGTCCAAACTATACAAAGCAATTCACAGAGAGCGGAAGTCTAGAAGCACTGTGATACTGGCATTAAGGAAGCCATGTCAGAAATTTTAATATTTGCTTTTCTACTCAGACATTCAGTGTTGACAAGCTTTCTGTCTGAGTTTGTATAGAAAAACATGCCTTTGGGGATAAACACAAAACCAGTATGAAATATGAACAGAAGAACAGAAAGAAAAGCTAAAACACCACCCTATTGTGTTCCAAACTGTTGGCTAGATCAGATCATGCTGAGCTGGACCTTGTGAAATGATCAAATCAGGCTAAGCATTTGGGACAATCATTTATTTCCCTCTGACTGGAAAATTCCATTCCTGTTGAATAAATACACAAGGCACCTAACGGATTTTCCTTATTTAAAACATTTTCCATTATATTGTGGCCAGTGTGGCCAGCAGGACTAGGGAAGTGTATTAACTTTGACATTTGCTGCAATGTGCATTTGGCTTATCTGAACACGTCACTTGTCTTAGAAGAATAATTTGCTGCAGACTCCAGAGAAAACATGTGCATTGTTCGAGCTAAGAGTGTAGTACATCTCCACCACGAACAAAACAACCTTTATCTTGTAGATAGGCAGACAGGGAATTTGAGGATGTTCCATACTACATCAAGGTTCAAGGTAAGTCTGAAAGATAACACAAGCATTCTGACATTTATAGTATGTCAAGGACAACTTTATTGCCGTCATTAGCTCATGAAAAAGAGTTTTGTTTGGTATGATGGGATTTCCTTAGTGAAAGCTTTATTTGACCGCACACAAGCACGTGGCATGGAGCTATGCAGTATGGCATTGCAACCATGAAGAACATCCCAAAGGTGTCTTCTGTTGGGCCACGGTGATGTCAGAGTCCAGATCAGACATGTTTCTGTGAGACTTTCAGGAAGTGGATGCCCTGAAATCAGGCACTGGCATTTCTCAGTTCTTAATGACTGTGGTGCTCCTCTGGGGGTTGTACACTTTGGAATTTAGCAAGACTGCCTCAGATGTAGTGTGTTGTGAAATGTTATCTCTAGCCATTTAAACCTGAATGCTAGCAAGTATCTGATTCCAAAGCTACCCTGTCTTATTTTCCTTATGCTAAAATATGCTTGCTTTCACTACTACTAAACTTGTAGCTTAGGTATCATATACTTCAATAAAAAATACTTGGGTTTTGTTTGTTTGGGGTTGGGGGGCGGGGGGAGCTGGGCTTTGTTTTTTTAAAGACTCCTCTGATTCTACCTTACTTTTGAAATATGTATTTTCAAATCAAATAAATCATTATTTCTGAACTGAGTGAAATGGAATTCTGGAATTCCTTTTACAAAAATTGTTATCCTGATATCAGGAGGAAATAGTGTCAGATGATACCTTCCAATATTAACATCATTCAAACAGTGGAGAGATCCTTTCTCGGATAACAGTGAAGCTGTTGTGTTGAGCAAGCATTATCCCTTTATATCAACATCAAGTTTTTCTACTTGAGAACAGGAGATCCTAAACAAGTTTGTTTTAAAAGTTTTGGGTGATAATTAAAAATTATAAAGCAAACAGTCACACATCAAAAATTTACAAAGCGATGACACCAGAGGTGACACAGCTAAACTGTGTAAAATGCCATAATAAGGGATAACATTGCTCTTTTCAGAGTGGGTCAGTAAAGGACTCATAGAAAAGATGAGATCCTGTAGATATCTCTCAGTTTAGCAAATCATCCAAAACTACTTATACTTACTCCAAAAGACCTTTTAGGAATCTCTCATGGGATTAGGAGAAGAAGGACAGGCAACAGAAAGCTGTTTAGAAATCAGTATTTTCAGCATTCTTGATGATGTTCTGAATTTCCTTTAACAGGTGGCAGAGGGTTCTTGTAAATTATTTAAAATGCATGTTCTTATTCCCTTTATCCAGGATTTGCTGTTGGTTTCAGGTGTTGTAGGTTTTATGTTTTACAGAATAAATCTAAAACTTAACTACAGTGATTACGCTTTCAATTATGATATAGATTTTGAGTACCCTTGAAATAATTGGCTCAAGGAGAATGTAGTATTTCATTTAGCTTAGCAAAATGTTCACCACAGCTTGGAAGATGAATGTTATTGTAAAACTTTTCCTTCAGCCATAATTTTTAGTGCTTCAAGTGTGCCAGCAATCTTGATTTACATTATATGCCAGCCTAGTTGACACTGTGGTTGACACAGCTTGAGAAGATATATATTGTCCATAAGGGAGCATCTTCCTATGCTGAGCACATTTAAGAAAGATAGGTTTGGTAGCATAAAATTATGATAACTCATCTTTCTCTCTGTGCAATTACATTATGTAATTTTCCTTTTTTTTCCCTAGGAGAATAATTGCCTTAAAATTGTGATGGTCTGACAGGTTTAGAGTTATACATGTTCTCTGTAGTGCACTTTTCCTGATGAATTTATCAGAAAATTGCTTTGTTACTGCAGCAACCATGTAGTGATGCTGAAGCAATGAAAGAGAAAAATAGTTTGGCCAAGATACAAGAGAGTAGGAATATTACTGTAATCAGTTAAATTCCTATTAGTGTTCAGTATTTTGTGTGTATATATATATATAAAGGGTATGCCCTCTTTTTTAATAAATATAAGAACAAGGATATTAAATAGGATTGTGGAACACCATTTATCTTGGAGTTAAGCTTTTCTTGGTTGCACAAAAATTACGTACTTTTAAACCTGTAAAATTTAATTTGTGAGGGAATTCTAAAGAATATATCTTTCTTTTTTTTAAATTTACTTAAACTTAACCCCATGATTTAACATTTTCTTCTTCTGCTTTTCTCCCTACATTTTCTAGTTCTGCCTGGTAGTTGGCAACCAAGAGTACCTTTGGGGAAGGGTGATGTGCGCAGTCATGGTATGATGTCACTATTAGGCATGGACAGTTTTTAGCAGGGATAGACTGCTGAAATAATCCTGTCTAATACAGCAGCTAGTAATAGAGACTAATCCTCCACTGGTAAATGTGACACAAGTCTGCCTCAATGAATGGCGAAGGATATTGAAAAAGGATCCCTTGTGCTAAGAAAGCTGGAATTTTTAGCAGCGAACTCAGCTAAATGGGCATGTACTATGATGTTGAATGAGGAAACTCGTTCCTTGGCACATAGAGAACCCAGTTGACTTCTCCTCTAGAGACTGTCAGATGTGGCACTTAGCCTTGTTGAATCTGGTACAACTGGCCTTAGCCCGTCAGTCATGTGATTTCCTACTAAGAATCTGAAAACTTCTGGTCCCACAGAGTTAATTTTTACAGGGAGCTCAACAGGGTAATTAGTATATATTCTCTGTAGAAAAGAATATAGGCAAGATGTAAATTTTAAAATACTAATGCAAATTTTGCTTTCTCTTAAAATATGACATCTCCTAAGCCTCTCTCTTTTGACTGTGGAAAGCAGGAAGCTGCTTAAGTTAATGTCTTTTTCTTTCCTATCTGCAATTTAAAAGAAAAAAACAGAATGTCACTTCTTAGTGGTTGTTTCCTTCACTGTTTCAGACATGCTTCCAAATAGTGTTTATCTACCATCCTCTGTCAGTATTGCATACAAGTATTACAGATAAGATGTGCAGGAAAGACATGTTGGAATGAGGAGGTTGTTGTTTAGTTTTGATTTTTATCAAGACAAGCAAATCATCCATTTAAATTGATATAGATCAGTTCAGATCAGAGGCTATTAATGGCAGCAGAGCCCAAGGAGTGCTGCAAAGAGAGGCAGTGAAGCTCAGAAAGAACTTTGTGGAGACTCATATAAAAGCTGAACACTTTTGGATCTCAGCATTAATGTTTCCTTCCTCCAAGTGAGACTTTCACATTTTCTTAAATTTAAAAAAAACTTTTTAAGCCGGTGGCATTTGTGATCACTGCAATTACAGAGTCCTTCCTGTAGGGAATTTATACTTTACAAGGTAAACTGTTAGACAATGTGGAGCAAATTCCACTGGCAAGGTAACTTGTCTCCTGGCTCGGTAACTGGGTGTTCGTTTCAGCCCTGTCTTCCTGTCAGTCCGTGATGCTGAATTATGGAGATTTTGTCACCACCATGTTTCCACTTTGTGAACAGCAGGCATCTTTAAATTAAATCTTTCTTTACACTGATCTCTGTATTTCCAACAACAGTCTTAACGTTTTCCAAGAAGTGTTTTCACTCTCCTGATTATAATGACTATTTTAAGAGTAACCACCAAGAAGCCAAAAAGCCACAGCATTTGCTTAGCTTCAACTTCTGCTCATGTGTAAAAGAAAACACAGGTCTCATTTACTCCTGCTCAGTCTACCCAACTTATTAAACACTGTGCAACTGTCTTAACAAGAGCTCTGCCCATGTTGTCATCAGACCTGAGCACCATTTCAGTGAATACCCAGAGCCATCAATTCTGAACAATTATAAACTAAAACTGTAATTCAGAAGAGTTGTATTCTGGAATTTAGGAACTAGTTCCTAAACATTACCAATGACTGAGGCTTCCAGCTCTCATGACCTCATATCTAAATACCTTTGGGCATGTTGAGATTAGTTTAGTAAAGCAGAAAGGACCTTTTCTACAATAAAAGCTGGGGATGAAATTTGAAACTGCCCCTGAGGTACAAGATATGCACAGTTTTTATCATTCCTTCACACAGAAGTTTCAGAGCATTTTCTTGACTTAAACAAGATTTGTTTTCAATAAAATTTCATGCCGGACAATGTACATAGTCTGAATTCTGGACTTATTAGAAATTAATTATATGGCCCTGTAAGAAGGAGTTATGCCATTCAGCATGGGTTTTTTTTTTTATTCTGTGTTGTCTTGTTTGGAAAGCATTTCCTAGCAATACATATATAACCCTTTTTTCTCACCGTATGTTTTGTAGCCACTTCTGATTTAGCTTGTACTGTTGCATAGCAGGTGTCACAGTTTACCATGATGGAAAATGTTTCTTGATCACTGAGGTGCCCACTTCATCCTTTGGAAACCCTGGGATGAAAAAAACAAATAAACTAAATAATTTCACTTTGGACATCATTTTATACAAAATCAAAAGAATATGCAACTACATAAATTTAGCAGCACCAGCCCACAACTACCATAACGGGTCCGGCTATTATGCTCACAGAGCTCCACACGTATACTAGCAGTAACTCTGAATGAAAGGTAAGCAAGGGCAGGAGTGTTTGTTGAAGGGCCTGTAACTACTCCGAGATGCTTGAGGATTGCTCAAAAGTTAAACCAAGAGCTTTCATCTGGTGTACGCGCATTTATTCTAACAGAAGTGAAACAGAATTATGTTGACATGGCCCCAACACCTACCTGGCTCCACTTTGCTCACTTTGTTATACACTTCATCAATAAAAGATCCTAATTTATGTAGCCTGCTTTTCCCAGCACATACTTTGTGCGGCCACCAGCGGCTGTGGCTTCCAGAAACTTGAAAAAAGCTGTGAATACAGTGTCCCTTTTACCCACACTCTGGAAAGCATCTGTACTGAAGGAAGAAGTACATGAGGCATAGAAATGCCTTTTTTACAACCATGTAACATCAGCATTGTGGTGCCTTAGTTATAAATATTTTACTTTGCTCCCTTTTTAAAATGCAGTCACTGGAACCACTGCAGAAAAGAGCAGCAATAGGATTATAAAGCTATTTCTATGTTCCTCAAGAGCTAGTGAGGTACATACACATTTACCGTTCTAACAATCCTAAAGAAATACCTAAGATACCTTACACCTCCATCAGTGTAACAGTAAATTTAATTTGTCAGTTTATTTACTTCTTTGCTCAATCAGTCTAGTTTGGTCTGGCAAATCACCACTAAGACCTTCTTGACAATTTCGCTTTTCAGGATTAGATAATCTCACCAGACCATTTTTTTAGGCTAATTGCCATGTGGGCCCCTGTTTCTTCTCCGGTCTGCTGCTCACAGAAAAGAGCAGCAGTAAATCCCTAAAGCAGATGATATCCCAGACAGGACTCCAGAAGAAGGTAGCTTGTTCAGGTGCCTCACTTTTCTCAAGCCTTCCTATTTTGTGCCTTTTACACCTAAAATATGTATGGTCCAGATATCTGTAAATTAAAGCTGAGTACGTGAATCTGGGAACCTGGAGGCTGTTGTGCTGGGAAAAAAAACCCAAGTTATTTGTTCGCTTCGGTGCAGCTCTCCAGTAGAAACCAAAGCCAGATGAGGTCAGGCCCTACACAGGGTGGACTCTAGCTTCAGGGAACAGTCCTCAGTAAAGCTTCATCTGAAAAACGAAAAGACCTTTCTGTACCTCTGGAAAGGTGGAGATATTCCACCAGCTTGAGTACCAGTGGGACCCAAAACCTCAGGACAATACTATGGCCTGGGGAAGATTGTACCTTACAGTCAGTGGTAATTTGGGATGTGTTCAACACGCAGCTCATTTTAAAGTCAGTGATGACTCTAGGTTTAGGGGGTGAATGGCAGCTTGTCTTAGTACTGCAGGATGGGAAGGAAAATGCAGTTTGTTATCTTTATAGGTACTGCATGGTGCTAACATGAAAACTGATGCCAAAAGAGATTTGGAAAAATCAGCTACAGTTTATATTTCTGCTGGTAGCTTCATGTAAGTGCACATGTATGAATGTGAAACAGCTCATAAAACTTGTATGGAAAAAAAAGGTTCTTTTTCCAGGATAAATTAGAGGTTTTTTCATTATTTAAAGAGGAAAATAATAACTTATGAAAGATCCATCCTCATATGCCTGATTCATTTCACATTTTAAATTCACTGGAACAGCTGAGATGTCTTGGAAAACAGCCAAGACAAGTGTACTTTCTAAATTTTCCCTTCTTTCATTTAAAATATTGTACATGGGCTGCAACACTTGAAATTCACACTCTTTCAATAAAAAAAGGATTGTTTCGTACTCTTTTTAAAGCTGATCATTTGACCCTTTAATCTCCGTTGAGTTACCTCTTCCCTTTGAAAGTACAGTAACCATTGCTGACTGTTCAGGCTGTGCAGTCGTGGATGTAGGAGGTGGTGTTCTAGTTTCTGTTTTCTTTCTCCTGTTCCTGTAGCTTGGACTTGTCCAGCTTTGTGGCAACAGAAGCTGACAGATGGCACTTGAATTCCTATGGCAGGGGGAGTATGGTCATACCAGGGAAATGTTTTTTTACTGCTTATTTCTTACGTGGCCAACATACCACTTACAGGGAGTTTTAAGTGAGGTAGGTTATTGCCCAAACAAGAAATATAGTAACACCATTTACCTGCACCTACCCTTTACTTTGGACAAGATGCAAAGTATCTGTTTGTCTTTTTGCCTTAACTTCGCACATATGTGCCAAGGCTACTAAATTACACTCCTTGCCCTACATTCTGCTAAACGGAGTAGGTGTGCTGCCTCAGGAGTAGCCACTTGGTCACGGGGTCCTGCAGGATTCCCCATGAGGACCTTCACTGAGAAGCAGCAGCATCCTGGGTGAGGTTCCCAGTGAGGGAGGAAGCCCCTTTTACTCTCCTTATCACCACAGATAGCTGCTGGGTCAGTCCGGCTGGGTTTTTAAAATATTATTCTTCAACAGATGTTCATTTTTCCCAGTGATTTTATACCGTCATTCATTTTGGAGCTTTTTGCATGTAACACTTACTTTTGAAAGGAAGAGTACACATAGGGAGTGTTCTTAACCAGATCAGATCTTTGACATTAAAATTGAAGACAATATAACGTCTCTTACTTCATTTTTGAGTAAGTGGCTGTAAATATTTATCAGCTTGAAATGGCTTTCACTGGCTTACTATAGTTTTTATAGATTTAATATCAGCACCTGGTGCACCACCTACTAAGATTCTGCTGAAAATATAGTAGCACAAAATGAAATGAATCCCCTTGGTGTATGGTCTGAAACTAAAAATATTCTCTGTTGATACTGAAAAGCTTTTAAAATCTGTTTTCTTTCCAAATCTCTCCTAAAACCCAGAGCCAGGGTTTGTCCCAACCTACAAAATGTTAATTCAGTGAATTCTTCCTCATACAGGTATGCACAGGAGACAAAGAGGGAGGAGAAGGAGTAGTGCAAACTAGAACACAAACACATTTAAAGCTGGACAGGATGGTCTGTCATTCTGAATGTTTGAAGTCACAGCAGAAAAATGTAGCTTATGTTTTTATTTGAGTGTATTATGCAAAAGATTTTCCTATTTTCAAAACTGACAGAACAAAAGTAAATGGAAACCTTTGCAATTTGCTAACAAAGCTGCAGGAATATGATTAAACTCAACCCCTCTGTTTTTGCAGTTATAACCTGGGGCAGGGTGAAAGGCAGGTTCTTGAAATTGCTAATCGACAGTAGAGGCTTTGGCACTGTGAGAAACCGTTTGCCTCTTGACAAGTGAGTTTCATCTAAGCCTTTCTTCAACCTGACCTCTGGGTGTGACGCTAGCATGAGGTGTCGGTGGGGGGGGGGGGGAGAATAGAGGTACCACAGAAGCACCTGAGAGGAGAAACTTGTCGGCTCTTTGCCGTGCTTCCTACAGCGGTACGTTCAGGTTCAAAGTTATTTCTAGACACTGCAGGGGGAAAAACAGGCCCATAAGAGCTTTCATAATTAGTACGTTTAAGTAAAAGGATGAGGTACTTCACAAGCAATTGGGAGCTAAAGTCAACAGGGAAGCTGCCCTTAGATCACAGGACCAAAAACTTCCTGATGGTGATTAAAGACAAAAAAAGCGATTTAGTTTACCCTGTATTCATTAATCAAGCCTGTGTTTGTTGAGGTTTAAGATTTGCTGTAACTGTTAGATCATATGT
Organism: Sagittarius serpentarius; assembly: GCA_034782735.1. Taxonomy (NCBI): domain Eukaryota; kingdom Metazoa; phylum Chordata; class Aves; order Accipitriformes; family Sagittariidae; genus Sagittarius; species Sagittarius serpentarius. Next base: position 18,826,954 of record JAVKLA010000024.1, on the reverse strand, counting down.
TTCAGCAAATGAGATTCAATTAACATGTAATGAAGCAAACCCTGCAACTGAGATGCAAAGCTGTTCTAAGCTGATTGCATTAAAAGGTGTCACTCCAAACTGGGTGGCTGCTGGGTTGAACTAATGAGATCAGACAGGTGTAAGTTCCAGGCACGGTGGGTATCTGAGCAAGAACAATGCAAGTGACAGACAGGCAGCACTGCCGAGCTCAGCTTTTCAAGGCTAATAGAAATTCTCATTAACACAGTAGATAGTACTCATAGCAATGATGCAGCTGAAACCCAGGGGGAATGAACCAAAAAGTAAAAATAATTTAAAAAAAAATCTTCTCTATTCAGACAACAGAAGTCTATACAAAAATCTTTGACTGCCTCAGGTGTCCATGGAAAATATGGGGGGTTTTATGCATGCACATGAACAGCAGATCACTTGCTCCATTTGCATGGCTATTACTCTGCATAGCTGCCCTTGGGCCCATGTAATTTATGCCCTTTCCTGTTTAACTTGTGGTCTATATTTGCACCCTCCAACTGTGATGGGAGTGGCAGCAAGTGATTCAGTGTTGGGTAAGTAAGTGTCACTAATGCACATTTGAAATAGGTGAGTGAACTAATGTGCTAGAATATTACTTGGGTAGACCAAATTTCTGCTGGTAAATGCAGTAGCATCATTGACCACAGCAGGTAGTTTAAAAAAAAACAAAAACAAAACCTCTCAAGGCCACTGGAATACCAGTCTGCACCCACTTTTAACCTAATTATCTTGCTGCATAGAATTAACACCACAGGTCTTCATCCTTACTTTGCTGAGCTGTATGCTGAGTCAGTCCATAAAAATTCAGAATGAATTTTCCCATGAGCTTGAGGAGAAAAATATTCTGAGATTCATTTGATCTGAGTTCAGGGCAGTACATTGCAGGAATGCAGATAGGAATATGAATGGACGATGGTTTATTTTACTAAACACAATAATCTAATATTATGGTTTGCTAGTCACCTAACCTACTTTTGCCAAGATTTCTTATACTCAGGACTTATATTTCCTTCCTTCCTAAATACAAGCAGGGGAAAAAAAAACGGGAGGATGGGAGGGTAAGGACAGCTCTGTACAAGACAGGGAAATGTGGTATATGTCCGATGGGAAGGAGAGAAATATTTCAATGAACAGAATTGGAAGATATGGAAAATTGATAATTAACACAGCAAACAAAAAAATCCTGAAACTCTACTTCATTTTAGAAAAGCAATAAATGAACTCAGGACTGAAATTCAGCAAGATATTACATGAATATAATACTGTTTTTCAGCACAGCCTGGCCCTTCCTTGACAGTCTTCCTTTGGTCACTTAGTAGCATTCTTTTTCCTCTTGACATTTCTCTCAGAAGTAAAAAAAAAAATATGTATTTTTGAACATGTCTTGATGCCTCAATGTACTAATGTGTTTCAAAGTCAGAATTCCTAGGACTTGGTGGATTAGAGTTCAATGCAGGGGCACGCCAGCAGCCTCTCTCTTCTGGGCCAGTGTAGCCATTACGTACACTTTTGTGACTCATTTTTATGAACAACATTTTTATTATTTTTCTTATAACATTCAGCATGTAGAGGGGGAAAATACATGCAGAGTAGCAGCTGCTTGTGACAGTGATGCCTGTTCCACGGTTTCTTGCTTTTCCTTTTACAGTATGGTAGTTGAGGGTCGATAGCTGTGTCCAGTCAGCCAGCTGCAATAACCAATAGCAAATGGAAATTTTTTAGAAGCCTCTTCTTGGAGAGGCTTGAGGGCATTAGCTGAAATATCTATTTTAAACATTAAGACAATTTATACCAAGTTCTCTCAGGAGTCTGGAGTTTCCCCTGAATGCCTTCCAGTTACTGCAGACTGCCCATCCTGCCGTGTCTGAACCAGTCATCTCAGGCTCTGACTTGGTGCCATAGGTGACAATTATGGCAAAAAAAGTTTTGTAATAATAATGGAAAATACCAAGATTAGTAGCTGCACCTAAGTGTGCTGAGGGTATGCCCGGGTTGCAGTAGTTGTCAACCACGCAGTTGTTGCTGTGGTTTCATGGGGGAAGCTGCGCTTCTCTCAGGAAGCCCGCAGAGGTTTCGCTGATCTGTGTCCATCCATGCTGAGCCTTCAGTTCTTGTGGCTCAACTTAAGTAAAGGGTGCCTTCGCAGGCCAGGTTACCTGTGCCCTGTCATGAGTGGCATCACCTGGCCAGGGAGCTGTGCTCGGTAAGCTATGAGCTGTCTGCTTCTGACGCAGCACGTGGACACTTCAGCTTCTTGACTAGGTACCGGCAGTAACTTCTACTCTTCGCATGTCCCCCTGAATGTACGGCACGCTTGAGACGGCAGCTTCTGAGAAAAAGGTCACAAGCTGTGTTGGGAGAGATCTGGTGCTGAAATGGATCAGATTCTGCCCTGCAGAGAATAATGCCTGATAACCCATGATGCAAGATAACTCTTGAGTTAGGTGGTACCCTGGAGGCCACGGGGATTTATCCAGAGGATATGGTGAGGTTTTATGACCCAAAGAAGACTGCACACCAAAAGTTCAAAGAGAGGCTTGTTCCCTTTCATGTTCTTAAATTATGCTGGTGCCTGTTACCACTCAGATGGGGCTGGAATAATGTAGGTTAAGGCAAAAGTTCTCATCCAGTGGCTCAACTAAGTACAGTATGAGAGCAAATCTACATTGTATTTCTTCTCTACATTTTTCTACATTTCTTTTTTCTTACTGTACACTATTGCTTTCCAAACATTCGTATAGGTTTAAACCTGCTCACTTTATCAGCCAGATCTTTATTCAGACATTATTTGGTCATTTTATTTTGCAAGCAGTTTAAGTCCTCTTTCCGATATTATGTAATTATTTTGTAAGACAAGTTACATTACATGCAATGTATTTCTTCTACAGCTCAAAGTTATTTATAGGGAAATCAATAAAACACTTCAAGCCAACCGTCATTGTGACAATTATGGAAAAATACTAGCCTTCATTTGCTGGTGCAATATTTAAGTATTTCTCAAAAGAATTATTCCTCTGAGGATCTAAATAATCCAACTTTAAATTAAACAACTGAAAGATTTGATTTTTTTTATCATATATGTAATCTTTAGAAAAATCCGTGTGTTTAAGCATCCATTTTTGTGTTGCATTGCCCAACATACATATCTGGTATAGACTTTGTACACTGACATATCAAATACTTCTGAAAATAGAAAGTATATTCTGTTGCCCATTTAAATTTTCAAGACGGAGTAACTGTATGCAGTATTTCCAGAAAAAGAAGACTTGATTTTTAGCTTTCCAATACATTACTTTGCCAAAGAGCCTCATATCCACTTTGTAATGTATGGGGTAAGTAAAGAATCTGAGATCCTACCCTGCCTGAGCAAGGACCTGAACCCCGCGTTAGCAGTCTGACTGTTTTCCAAGGGAATTGTACCTGTTATGTTTCCGGAGCTGAGATTCTCTCAGCAGTTAATGAATTTTTCACAGCGTCCTGCTTGCAGACACGCTGGTGGTGGTGAAGGTCCATAGAATAAGCAGGGTCAGATCAGGCGGGCAGGCAGGAGCAGAGACCTCCTAGGAGACCCCTGAGCACTACGGGAACAGAGCCCTGCCCCAAGTTACTCCTAACACAGTGTCACAACATGGTTTTGAATTACAACAAGTAAACAGGTTTTGCCTCTTTATTCAGTGTATATTTCAAATGTGGTTTGTTCTTTGCCGCCACAACTAATGTAAATTTAACTGATTGTCTCCCCGATTTGCTTTGCTTTCTTATGGGTGTTTTATTCCTGTTTCCTCTCTCTTGCATGCATTCAGACTGCTTTGAATGCTTCCAAAGAGGGAGAGAAGCACATGAAAATATGTGTTAGGAAAACATCAGATACTTTATTGTGGTGGGGTTTTTTTTCAAATGTGGAGATTTCTTTGATCACAAGTGAGGGTGAAAAGAGTGAGGAACCAACAACACTTGGAGGAATTCAGCAAAAGAGAACAAACATGATACAGGACTCTCAGCTGTACTAAAAACAGTGAAAAAAAAAGAAATTCAATATATGTGGAAAAAAGCCAGACAAGAAATAACTGAAATAGTTTGAGAAGAAAAAGAGGTGGAATTATGTTCTCAAGGAAACTATAAAAACCTCCCTGCTTATGTCTTTTTAAACTAAATAGAAAAAAAAGCCACATTAAAAAACATAAATTCTATAGAAAATGTTCCTACAGTGCCAGGGAGCTGAAATAAATGAGACATTGGAAATCAACAACTTTTCCTGACTCTAGTGACTCTAACAGCTGATAGGCTTTTATTTCCAAATTTTTGTTTTCTGTATGATGCTTCTACAGACTTAGTTCAATCTGCTTTTACAGTGAGCTTAATTTCCTCACCTCGTACTGAATAATTTAAAGGGAAAAGCAAATTAAAACATTTGCCGCAACTTCATCCCATTGTGCCATACACTACAAAGAGAGAAATCCAGGAGAGACGTGCTGGAGTGACGTCAAAGACCGTGACTGACTTGACTTCTCAAAACTACTTCTCTGAAAATACGATAATGTATGATAGAGGAGACTACTGTAAGTGCCTTATCTGTGCTTGAAGAAAAAGGTCAAAATAAACATACTAAAAATTTAGACCAAACTATTTTCTTTGCCAGGCAAATACATCACAACTCAAAGATAATGTCTGAAGATGGGCAAGGAATTGAAAAAATGTACTAAAAGGCTGCTGAGAGTTATAACTAAATAACAAGTAGGCTTATAAATAAGTTCTATTTGATCACTGCAGTTTATCAGACTTCAAGGGTAAAGTGTGAAAACAGGGAGTGTGACCTTCACAGAAAGCCAGATTTGGGATTATTCGTATGATAAGACCTTCAGGATGTGATTAGTCAAACGCCAAAAGAAACATATAGGTACAAAAAGCGCAGCCTGCTCCGGAGTGGCCTGGTAGTGATAAAGGAGGCTGCATTTTATTAGGCTCCTTTGGCCCGCTCCCTCATGACTCTCTCCCCTTTGCCTCACTTGACTGGCCCCTCATGATGGTGAGCCATAGCCTGGTCTTTCTGGTGGTCACGGCTCTTCTGCTTCGGTGCCCATCAGTTGATCATCATGTAAACTGACTGATGTCATTCAACATCTTCGGAGAAAAGTCATCATTGTGGTCCCAGGGCCATTTTTCCCATTCAGTGCTAGCTGGATGCTTTCCTGCCCTGAGTCTGGTAATACTTTTTATTCAGCCATGCACAGGAGTGCGATGTTGCAGATCTATAATTTGGGACAAGAAGACTCTGTTGGTCTCCAATCCTACGGACTTCACTGCCCACTATCTGGGACGACTAACTTCTGAAAGTTTCTGCCTTGTGAAAACTTAGGCTGAGCTGGGTTTATGACACAAGCAATGTTTATTTCATTGATCCTGCACATTCTAGGGAATTTTCGAGTGTGTTGGATTTCTGACAGTGGTGCCATGGATCTGCTTGTCAGATCAGAGCGAGGACACAGGCTGCAGACATAATCTGCACCTGCAAGTGCAGTAGGTTGTCAAGATGCACAAGCCATTGCCATAAGCATCCTGGGTTGAAGATCTGGGGTTTAACTACAGGTTGTTAACCTGCCGGTTGCTTCTTTATTATTGTTAATATAAAAAAGGTCCAAATAATATCTGTTGATTTTTCTTTTTTTTCTAAAAACTTACCTCTGAAATCTCTCAAAAACAGTGAAATAAATGTGTGCAGCATAGCCCTCCCCCCCAAAAAAAGTAAAAAAGTATTACAGTGAAAATAAGTTGAATCCCTCTGGAGAACTGAGAGCTTAGGGTTACAAATCTCACCATTAAAAGCAACAAAAGAAGCCACCATCACTCACTGATTCCCAGTGCCCCAGCCAAGCCTCCTGATTTTATCTGTTTTCTACATTACTCCTGATTAAATGCTTAAATCTTCATATATGAGAACAGAAAGATAATCTGCATGATGTCTAAGCTAAGGCCTGTCTCTTGGGGATCTCACTGGGTCAGTGTCCTGAAGGAGGGTTCACATGAACTTTGTGAAGAGAAAGATCAATTTTCAGCTGAAGCACAGAAGGCAAATACAGATTTATCTTCCTCAGTAAAGGAAAAAACCTCCTCTTTTCATAGCTAGAAGACTTGACTATAAACCAACTACATAAATCACTAGTTTTAAATCTCAGTTATACTCTAAATCAAAGGAATACTTGACATGTTTATTTCCTTAATAGATATTGAGAATGGTTAGTTTTAAAATTATTATATTCATTTTTTTCAGACTAGATCTACAGTGTCAAATCCACTGAAAACCAAGTTCCAGTTCTGTTCAAAGTGTAAGGGGAAACTTCTCTACCCATGCCCAAAATACTTTCAGTTAATATATTGGGTTTGCACTTTTCTTTGGCAGCTGCCATAAAATAGTTATTACATTTTGATCTCCAAGGAGCTTTCACTACCTGGAAAATTTAAAACATAGAAAGGGGATAAAAAAGACTTCATAAAACTGATTATATACTGGCTTAACTTTATTGTTTGTATTTTATTACCAAAGTCTTGAAGAGTGGCTTCTCCTATAGAATAGGTTACAGTCCTCCAGATGTATGAATGAAAAGTCTGTTGTATTTTAGGGGTTGTTTGCTGGTTTTAGAGGTTAATAATATTATCCATCTCACCTAGTGCATGTTTTTATTACAAAAATAATTATTTAACTGCATATTAAACCTCCATCCTTATTTGTACTTCTTCCAAGAAGACTCTGTATTGCTTTGGCATTTTCCATTTATTTTGCTAAGAAATACCAGAGCGTGTAGGTTGCTTGCAGCTGAGATGTCATGTACCCTGGTGCACTGAGGTAAAAATTCCTGGAGTGTTTTGTTTTCTTCTAATGTAAATGGAAAGGAGGAAAGCTTGAAAAGCAATACTGTGCTCAATATGGGTCAGTTCAACTTGGTAGGACCAGCTTCCAAAGTAACAGCCAATTACTCTTGAATTGTTTCTTTTAAAAAAAATTTCTTCTCTTCCTCAGAGCTCTTGTTAGGGACCGCACTAGCCATGCTTAATGCGGCGCATGGCTCTTCCTCCTCTTTCTTGCCAGCTCAGGCTGTTATGCAGAAATATCTGCCTTTCATGAGGGATGGGAATGGACCATCCCTGCTGTTCCCTGCCAGCCCAAACCTTCTTTGGTCACTGGCCCTGGGAGCAGATAGGCGCTACTTTGGCATCACACTCCTGGTTATTAGAAAGGCCATACAAATATTTGGCTGTTGGGTGGATGTACAGCTATGTGGATTCTGGGGAGAGGAAGAGGAAGAGGAGGAGGAATAACAGTCGCCTGAAGCACAGTGCCTGTGGGAGGGTGAACAGAGGGGAGCAGCCCCGGGCTGGAGCACTGCGTAGCATGAAAGGGCAGCTACAGGACAGCTGCGTACAACAATGAATAATCAGTCACGCACATCAAGCAGCGGTGCTCCTGGCTGGGCTTTTCGAAAGGTCCTCCGTGATTTAAGAGCACAACTGCCATTGACTTCCAGTGGGGCTTAAGCACTTTCCAAAATTTACCCCTTAACACATCAAGATGTTCGTTGATGTTGTTTGTACTTCACTCTTTTTTAGCCTTGTTCTTTTTTTGATTTGGCTGCCTTGGAAACCTACTGTCAGTTTCCATGGAGCAGTGCACCGCAGCGGTTATATATTATTATGGCTTTACCTTTATATTCGCTGCTCCTACATCATGGCAATGGTCATTCTCAAATCTCTGAGCACCTGAAAGACAGCTCTATCCTGGGAAAGGGATGTGAGCCCTGGAAACATTTGCATGTCAGTGAAAGCACTCTCCTCTCGCTATTGTCTTTGTTATCCAGCTCCACAGAGATCTCATATTTGACCCCATGAGTTTCTGAGCATTGCTAGGAACCACACTGACACCAGCAGATGAGCATGGTTCATGCCAGTAATGGCACTTGCACTAATACGGTGTCAGGACACAGACTCAGTGCAAGGCTCAGAGACGTCAGCAGTCACAAAGCTGAGCACGGTGCACACCTAATTAGGAACTGAAACTGGGCACGTGGCACTAAAAAGGCAGTCTTGGCTCAGGGTAGATCACACCTGCTAATTGTACCAGCTCTAAAACTGACTCCCTTTAACTAATCACAGAAATAAAATGGGAAATTTTGCATAGGTTGGCATCAGTATTACTGACAAAATTACAGGACCTCAGCTCTGCTTAGTGGTCCAAAACAAAAGCTGCTCCCGTTTTAAGTAATATCAGGGAACTGGATTTGGCCTGGGTGAACACAGAGATAAAGGCAGCTGCAGGGTTCAAGTGTATTGAATGACAGTGGGAAGAGAGTGCCACTGGTGCTTGGTGGAAGTAGGGACAGGCTTAGCTTTTTCTAGCCCAGAGGCATAAAATGTTACTTAAATGTCTTCTGTTTTCAGGCTGAAAATTACCAGGCTGATTTTAGTGGATGAATTCAACTACTGGTTTTAATCAGCCACTCTCCGGAAGAGCCGTCACCACCATTCAAAAGTAATCACCATGAACCATGAAAGAAAAAAGATTATTCAGTATTTTAATCCGGTTAGTACAGCAGTGTTGTAGTACTGGAGACAACAGCACCCCTTGAACACCTATGATTACAGTGCTTTGGAGGTGACTAATTGCCTTCAATACTCTCCCGCCATGCAGAGACATATGGCCATGGTGGACCATAGGATGACAGGATTTTATTTGCACACTGGTGACTTTGGTATGGCAGGGAAGCTGGAGAGCGCTCTCTGAGTGGTCAGAGTGGAGAGCTCTTTCTAGCTGTAAAAACAAACTGCTGAGAGACATGCTTCCAGGAAATATTAGCAAGCTTTAGCAACCGAGGGTTATATTCAGCACTACCACGCTACTGCACAGTAGATTTGTGTCAAACCAGCTGGACTAAGCATGTCCCTGGGAAGAACATCACTTTCTATTTCCCCTTGAGGAGGTGAAGGCAATGCTCTTAGTTTCAAAAGTATTCTTTGTCACATCTAGGAGTCTCACAAATAAAAGGAAAATTCAATTGAGACACTCCTTTCTGTGGGGCAGGGGAACGCATCTGGAGAAATTTCAGAATTTTCAATGTCTTGGGTTTTGTCTGGGGGTTTGGGGTCTTTTTTTACAACTTTCTGTTCTTCTCATCTCCTCCCTTCTCACTGTGATTCACAGAAATTTCACTATATTTTAAACAAACAAAAAATCCTGGAATCTCTAGTCTGAGGTAAATGCACGTATTTGTATTTAATTTCCTTTTGGAATTCCCTGTTGGTAATGGGTTCTATCTGCATCTAGTCTCTGTTTACACAGGGAGGAAACACAGCCTGTCCAGTAACCTGTACAGCTGTAATTCAGAACTTGAACATGTTCTGATCTACAGTTTTGATGGGTTAGTGCAGTTCCCACCCCCATCAATATCTTGTGGATTTTCCTGAATTCAAAGTAACAATGAGTGCTTATCTTTTGAAAGGGCAATATCCTACTTTTAGTGAACTGAGGTTCAGGTCATGTCTGAGTTGCTTGTATTGCCGCAGAACTGGTGGGGTTGCCAGGGATCTCTGGGGAACCTCTGGTCCAACCCCTGCTCAAAGCAAGGTCAGCTAGACCACATTGTTCAAGGCCATGTGCAGTCAGGTTTTGAAGATCTCCGAGGATGGAAACTCCACAATCTCTTTGCAAAACCTGCTCCAGTGTTTGGCCAACCTCATAGTAAAAATGTTTTTTCTTATGTTTAACAGGAGTTTTCTGTATTTCAGATTTTGCCTATTTCCTTGGGCACCACTGAGAAGAGTTTGGCTCTGTCTTCTTTACTCCCCACTGATCAGGTATTTATACACATGGATAAGATCCCCCCTGAGCCTTCTCCAGGCTAAAGAGACCCAGGTTTCTCAGCCTCTCCTTGTATGAGAGGTGCTCCAATCCCTAAACCACCTCCGTGTCCCTTGGCAAGACTTGCTCCAGTATGCCCACGGCCCTCTTGTACTGAGGAGCCCAGCACTAGACGCAGCTCTCCAGACGTGCTCATGCCATTAGAGGGGAAGGAACCTCCCTTGGGCTGCTGATAGTGTTCTTGTTATTTCTATCACTCATCAGAAGCCTGTGTGAGGAGAATGAGGTTTTTTCTCTATCAAGTTATTTTATGGCCCTTGAGAGTTATTGTAATCAGATAAAATATGGCTGTGAATGCCAATACAAACTTGGCCTCAGTGAGTTTCTGTCTTGTCTGACAGCAAGAGAAAAATACATATATAATATTCATGCTTCATTTGAAGTGGTTATACACTATTGCTTCTATTTAGTGTTCTTAAATTATCATTTATTCCCACATAAACTTGACAGTGTATTTAGCATCAGGTCCATAAAGAAAGAAATTTACATATGCATTTAAAGAGCACTTGAAGTGCTTTTTATTTAGACTATAAAGTTCTTGTGTTATTTCTTTGAGAAACTGTGTTTTTGCACAAAAAAAAATCCACAAGGTGATAATTTTTAAGCACTGAAAATCCAAAATTACACAATTTAAACTGAGTAGTGACTTTAAATGTTCTAATGACATTGATTAAAGGAAATAGTTGGGGTTTTTCTTTTTAAAAAATGGCTACAGTTTAGAGAAGTCTAGTAACTGGAAGATTTGTACACTGAAAGTCATAAGATCAAAAACTTATGTTGCTGTGAATTATCTGAATTTTTCAATATAATGTTTTTTAAAATGTGGCGGAGGTAGGTTTAGGTGTTGTAGGTGGGTATTGCAGAGAATGAACACAAAGTCACTATTAGTGTTCAGTAAGGAATAATCATGTTGGAAACAGGTATAACACTTTAAAACCATATTCTATCTCATTTTTCAGTGTGTTCCCATCCTGATGAATTTCTTGCAAGGAGAGGTGCAGTGTCCAATAGGGCTTGCACGGTTTCTATATTTGTTAGCTCTGATGAACAACTCATAGTAGTGGTGGTGAAGTCTGATATGCCAGAACCGATTCATGGGAAGTAGTCTAGGGTAGAAGGGCAACGCTAATGAGAATTTGCTGAAAGGCCAGGTACTGAATAGAGTCAATGTCTCTCCCAATAAGCATGTTTTATTTTCACAGGAAAAGTTTTCTTTGGAAAACTTTGATCTCACAGTGGTTTACTAGCAACAAAAGCTTTGGCCTCCTGGGGCAAAGCAGCAGTTAAGGACAGAAAGGTGAGGACTAGGTTCAAATATGTCACAAAAGTATTATATCTTTATTATTAAAAATGCTTGGAAAATATATTGCACATAAACTTACAAGACCCAGCTGACATCTGAGAGGTATTTGTATTTTCTTTGCTCAAAATGAAGAACAGAACTCAAAAACCTTGCTATTTTACTACCATCTGCTGGATCTCCCCCCAAACCGCACATCTCTTTCCCTTCAAGGGAATGTTTTAGAGTCATACACTCATAGACAGAATCATAGAATGGTTTGGGTGGGAAGGGACCTTTAAAGATCATCTTGTCCAACCCCCAGCTATGGACAGGAACATCTTTCACTAGACCAGGTTGCTCAAAGCCCTGTCCAACCTGACTTTGAAGACTTCCAGGGACAGGACATCCACAACATCTTTGGGGAACCTGTTCCAGTATCTTACCGCCCTCATAGTAAAAAAGTTCTTCCTTATATCCAATCTAAATCTACCCTCTTTCAGTTTAAAACTGTTATCCCTCATCCTATTACTACAGGCCCTCGTAAAAAGTCTCTCTCCACCTTTCTTATAAGCCCCCTTTAAGTACTGAAAGGTCACAATAAGTTCTCCCTGAAGCCTTCTCCAGGCTAAACAACCCCAACTCTCTCAGCCTTTCTTCACAGGAGGGGTGTTCCATCTCTCTGATCGTTTTCATTGCCCTCCTCTGGACCAGCTATAAAAGGTTGATACCTTTCTTGTGCTGGAGGCCCCAGAGCTGGGTGGAGTAGCCATAATTTTTTCCCTAGCCATAATTCATAACATTTGCAGACTGTGTTATTCAAATAGTGGTTTCCAAATACCTGCAACTTAAACAACAAAATGGGTATTACAGCACTAAAAATGCGATTCTGTCTCTTTTGATTCCTCTGTAAATTCCGACAATAAAATTTAAAGTGTGGCAAAAACTATTGTAAAATACTGCTGTTAGGACGCAAAAGTTATCGTCTGACAATAAAACTTAGTGATTCACAATCCGAAGAAACCTTTGGCATGTAATGGCCCGTGGTTTGAACACATGGTTCAATAGACGTAAATGTTCTGATTGCAGTACAATTGCTGCATGTGTTGCTTGGTTTTGATAGGGTCAGGCTGTCATGGGCTATCAAGAGTTTGTATGTATGCTTTCTCTTCTGCCTAAAGGTAAAGGCAAGACATAACATTTCTATTAATATTTGGAGTGGATAGCCTGGTTTATCCTCTAGCTTATTCCGAGTGGTATTTGGACTGATGCTTTTTGGCTTGCCTATTGACTGACGATTTGCAGTAAGAAAAACTTAATAAATGATGATTCATTTAATAATGTAGGTGGCTATCTGTGCCTGTAGCTACTTGCGCCCATAAGTGCTTGAGTTCAACATTCTGCTGCCTCTGCCTTTTTCAGAAATATTGGTCAATTCCAGTAAAAGCCAGTTTTCCTACATTCCTTAATCTTCCTCAACTCCGGTATCATCCACATCCTCCGACACTTGCCCACCTAGCTAATGGACAGCTTCAGGACCTGGTTCAGGTGAAAGCTGCAACATGGGATCCACTTAGTGGAGGCAAGGGAAGCAGGCAGCAAGGCAGCCCTGTCTGTGGGGTTTTGTGGCTAGTCACAAGGAAGGCAATGGACAAGCTGCACAGAGAGCTCACTTGCTGCATTAATGGATCCTACTCAGATGTTATTTTGATGTCTATTCCAGCTGTTCCCGGACTGCTGAGCATAGTTCAGTATCTCCCCAAAAAATGTTATAGAGGAGTACCTGCTTCTTTTTTCACTGCTGCAGACTCCTTTGCCAAAATGATACCCGTGCTAGAACGCAACCAAGCAGGCAGATCAGCCTCTGACCTTACTGGATGTACGTGCAGCTGTGCGCCCAGCAAAGCAACAGCATGTACTGCCTGTTGCCACAGGCTCACCAGTCTGTTGGCCAGGTACACCAGGAGTCTTGGGAACACGGCGATGGCAGTTGCCATCTCCAGCTTTTTCAATCCAAAGTTTTTACAGATTCACTGGCTCTTTGTTCTGACCACGTTTCATAGTTTGAGGCTGGTACTACTCAACTTACTTCAGCTTTTCCTCCTTTTACTCTTACCTTCCTCACTGCATCTTTGCAAGGACATATTCTTAAGCTTTTCCTAACTACTTCTGTTTTCCTCAGAGTCTTAAATCACACACATCTTCTAATTTTCTTTTTTTTGGAGGGGGAAAAGTGTTCCAGTTAGGTTACTTATTGCTCGCTGATTTGTGACAACTGCAAGCTGCCTGCGGTCTCAGTTGAACTGGAGTAACGCCTATGTTGCCCAATCAACAGCCCACTTTCAAGTGGCAAATGCCATCCAGAAAGCCTCAGACTGTTTAGCTCAGTCAGGGAGACAGTAGGCATGCTAACAGGTAACTGAGAATATTGCTTTGATATTTTTGATTCAACCACAGTTAGGCATACAGCCTTAGAAATGTGGCCAGACTCCCAGAGAAGTGCCTAACCACTATTATACCCTTGCATGTGACATACGGGTAACACTGTCTGTGTAACTTCTTGGGCTTCCTCCAGCTCCCGCCCCACTCTGCCTGAGCATCCTGTGAACATGGTTTGCTCAGTTCTTCTACTGGAATGAAAGTTCCCATAACACATCTCTACATTTACCCAATACTATAGCTGAGTTTGTGTTCAACAGTCTTTCTCAACCATAATAGCAATAATACCTACATTGCCTACACTGTGTAAAACAAACCACATTGAGTCCTATCAGATACCTCCAAGAAGGCATCGATACCAAACTCTATCTGCCCAGCAAGTGGCTCGTGATGAGAAGTTACATACTCCTTTGATAGTCATAAGAGAGCCAAATACAGAGGAGCCCTGTACTGGTACTTCTCTGTTCTTTTGCGTCCTGAAGGATTTTTGTCAAATGCAGTCCTGACTAGGACAACATAAATTCTGTCCTACCTTCCTAACAAGCACATCTTCTCAAAATCAGACTGTACTTAACATATTTTTTCCATGTAATCCCCAGCATATCCACTTGTGACTGGGATACGTATTTCTCCTTAGCTAAAAGGAATGCATCTGAGATCACTCCTCAGACAAGTTGTAGCCAAAGCACTTGGCAGAAAATGTGACTGAATAGGTTTATGCTGAAAAGACTTCTCTTCCATGGTATCCTGTCGTAAGTTCCAGCTATCTGTTTTGCTAGTCTCTTTTTAGCCAAAATGACATTTGTATGAGTGCAAAACATTCAATTCTGGTAGCCTTTGGTAGTGTCAAAATCTTCAGGTTTTTAGTGGAATCATTTCTTTTTATTATTTTTACTGCTATATGCAAAAACTTGTGCTTACTGGACAGAACTTGCTCTCTAGTTCTTCCTGTTATCTCAGCCCCTCTACCGCAACTTCTCCTCCAAGGAAATCTGCTATACGGAAATAGTGTATAGAGATTTCTGCGGAGCCACAGATTGGCACAGAGTGCCACAAAGTTTTCTCAGACAAAAACTGTGTACATTTTTTTCCTTTTCTGCAATGTTTTAATATAGGAAGATAGAAAAGCCTATGCAACCCTTTCGCATAGTACTTTCTTGCAATATAAAATGTATACCAATGCAACATTGTACTGTCAAATGTCTGTGGCCTTTCTTTAAGGAAATGTTTATTTTGCATTATGCAACATCAAGGCTTGCATCATTATTTTCTTTTTAATCCATTTTATTCTTACAGTTGTGTCTGGTTTTAGAGTGTTCTTATTTGTCTACATTTTGGCTATATTACCTTTTTCAAAAGAGACAAAGTTTTTATTCTGAAAAAGTTTGAATATTGTGTGCTAGAAAGTAATTTAAAAAGCAAGTTAAAATCACTTCTGGGTTTAAGAAAAGCTGTTTAAAATTAATTAAATTAATTAAATTAATTAAATAATGGGTCTTTATTGCTATTATAATTTAACTCTTAAGTCCTAGCATGAATGCAAACAATTCATCTGACAGGAGGAAGCAGGTGAAACAGTTCTACAAACGAGAGCTGAGATTCAAGAAGTCTCAGTATAGTCTTGCTATTCATTTCAATTCACTTAAAGAATAATGCAGGCAGTATACCAGTTACTCCAACCTTCTGCTCAGTGTTTGGGGGAAAGAAAGGCTAAAGCATGTGCACAGGAAAACCCCTACACTGAATGTAGCATATGGGAGAAGGGGTTCACTGCAGTAAAGCAAGCAAAAGGCAAGCAGTTGTGCCTGTTGTGATCGTAATGAAGGGGGAGTACAAACCTGTAAAGGGGAGGGTTGGTGAAAAAACAGCCCTCCTTTTTCTAAAGTGAGTTATTAATAGCCATATATTTAGATTCACGCTCTTGTGTGTGACAGGATTGATAGGACAAACTTCAAGATGCATCTTTGGCTGACATCCCTTGTCAGAGGCACAGAGTCAAATAAGCTTCCATCAGTTTTTACCCTACCACATGTCCCAGCACAGAGCTCTCTCAAATCCCACTGGATTTTTGGAACCAAAGCTTTTCATGAGTCCTCAGGGTTCACATTGCCTCACCTCATCAGGCTAGACTGAAATAAATTTTTTTCTTGATACTCATCCTGAATTTCCCAAGCAGCACAGACAAGGGTTTAAACTACTCAAGCATTTACTCAGAACATGAACTGTGATTCCAGATTATTTTTTACTAGGGTTAGCATCAGTTAAAGTGAATCTACAAGTGCATTTTTAACTCCTGCTTAGCACAGACTGTTAGCGAGTGAATTTCTTCATTCTTGAAGGATGGCCCTTGCCCCTAACATCCAGCAGAAGGTCTCTACTAGTTTTTCTGTATGTTTACTCTGCTTTCAGAGAATTATCCACAGTGACTTCTAACTGGCAATATCTCATTTCAAGCTTATCATCATCTGTTTGTGTATAAAGTTAGGACTGTGTTTTCCCCATGCGCATGACTTTGCATTTATTGAATTGAAATTTCATCAGCTGCTTTATGTCCCAATCACTCAATATCACAAGAGCCTTCTGCAACTCTTTGCAGTCAATTTAGTTTTGACAAGTTTGAATAATTTTATATCATTAGCAAGCCTTGTTATCTTATGCATGTCCCCACTTTCCAGATTTTTCATGAGGATGCTGAAAACCAGCAATATAAGAGCAATTCTACCTATGATAATTCCTCTCTATTGTGAGAACAGAACACTTACTTCTAGCTTTTGCTTCCTACTTTTGACTGTTGCTAATTCATACTATCTGGAAGAAAAAGCTCCCTCTTATCTCTCTATAGTTTAGGTTGTTTTAAATGCTTTCATGGATGTCCTCCAAACTGTTTCTGAGTTTTGACTGCCTTCTTTCCCCTGGACCACCTTTATACCGTGTGCTTTCAGACTTCTTCAAAGAACTCTAACAGACTTATGAGACACAACTTTCCTCCAAAACTTTCCTACTAACGCATGATCAACACCTCACATTTATTTTTATGTCTACTACTATGTCAGCTACTATGTTTACCTTCCTTTTATTTTTGCAGTACAACTCATTTTTTGGTCAAGGGCACCATGCTTGTGAGGATACAAACAATAAAGAGCAGTAAGGTCTGTAGTCCTTTGCAGCTTTCCAAGCATAAAGCAGACAGCGGTGCACCTGTACCAGCAGAGAGGTGTAGTCCGCGCATTGGCAGGAAACAATTTCACCTTAGCTCATGATATCTGTAAATAGGAAGCAGGATTAATTTGGACTTCAGTTTTATCTAGTTCGAAACAACATGTTTCTGATGTACTTCTAACTAAAGCTGACCTACAAGCTTGTGCTCACATAGCTGATGAGAAGTAATATAAGACACTTAGCTCTCTAGAGCAAGATTTGAGGAGGTCACAGGAGCTCTTGGGGCTCTTATACCCTCATGTGTTATGTGTGTGCCAGGTGCCAGCTAAAAGGCTTTGTGGCGTGGGTCACAAGCAGGGTATGCATCAAGCCACGCAGTGCTGAGCTATAATGCTGGTGTCACCATGAAGTATCTGTCCCAAAAGCAGAGCTGCTGATGAACAGATAGGGAAATGATCACGTGCTGAAACAGCTACATTTGACAGAAGTATTGAAGTAAGAAGATCCTATTTTAAAGCTTGTGGCAATATTAGTGGTACTAATTTTAGTAAGCTCGGTTATTTGTGTTTGATTTTACTTCTTTTCATGGCTATATTTTCACAACCTTCTCCGTGAGATCTGTGAAGATCCCTTTTAATAATACTGGGTTTAAGTCTTTTACTCTTTTTAGGGTATCTTCTCTGAAGTTTCGGTTTGCTTCTAAATTTTACCTACCATGACTTCACTAAGAAAATATAAATTGTTTTTTAAAAGGATCTCCATCTGTGTCCTAGCCTGGGAACCTGCTCTCAGGCTTAGATTCACTGACAAATGCATTATTCACCTCTCCTTGAAACAGCCTATAAACCAGCCTGCAATATGGATCACATAGAATCAGAGTAAGTGGTGTAATGAGATTATCCATAGTCTTAAAAACTGAAGTAGAACAATTCAAAGAATAAAGTTTCCAGACCTGATCTGGCATTTGACAGATCTGACTTAGTGCTGAATAACTGTGGTTGTCAGATACGTCTTCTACTAATGCTTTTCTTCTTTAACCGGATAATTGCAGAAGCATTTTTGGTCTGGATAGCCAAATAGATGTAAATCCAATGCCTGTTATTGCTTCACCTTTGCTTTGAAATCAGGAGTCTTCAAATACTTGTTGTAGTGGAATTCAGCTTCTCAAATGACCACAGAATAAAATGAGTCTGGCCAAGGTGTGTTGGGAGTATGAAGAAAAGAGTCCTACAAATCTAAGAATTGCCGTTATTTTTGAAGTGTTGCATGAATTAAAATGCAGAAAATTGGCCGCCTCCGAGCTGCTGTTTTCAGGGTTAGATTCCCCAAACTGCAAAAGGACTCATTATATTGGATTTGTCCACATGAGAAGATATTTTTTTTAGCCATCTGTACAACCAAGGTTTCCATCTGTTCCTACTGTAATATAGATGTGTCTGTCATATATCAGTCATACACATTGTTTGTGTATGTACTCCAAAAAGCCCAAGGATAAATTTATCAACAGAGCCAAGGTAGCTCCCAATTTACTATGCTTTCCCAGTTACACAATAGGGAAGTAGTTATGCCCCTTTTCACCACCACCCCTTGAACCAGCCCACATAATATGTTTGTGTAATGTTTTAAAAACTGCTAGACTGGTCGAAAAAACTGTGGTTACTCTCCTATATGTGACCTTACGTCCCTACCCATCCCAAAGCCAAGGATTTCCCACCAACAGGAGTAGGAACACTGGTTCAAACCAAGGAGCCACCGAGCCCGGTAACCTGCCTTTATTAAAGGCACACCCAGAGTAGTGGCATGTGTATTTGCACAGCGTGCTTCACAGGGCTTGTGACTTTTTTGCGGTGAGAAGGAGACCTTTGCATGCTCAGGCACTGAGGGTACCAGGCTGCTTCTCCTTTAGCCGCTCCAGACCCTCTTCCTGAGGCTCTGGCTGCGCTCCTCTCCTCATCGTTTCATTTTCACTTACACCTTTCCCATCCAAGGTCTCACTTAGTCATGGTACCTCTTTTGTCAAACTCCTCTTTGCCTGCCCAAGGTAAGTCTTTAATAGCACTAGTAGGAGGGAGCTTGGCTGGTGAATACTGGGGAAAGTCCTGGCAGCCGTGGGGCATATTTCTGTTCCTTTATCTGTCATGTTACCTGGCAGGGCACAGAGGGCAACATCCGCAGGCTGCTTGGATGCCTTCAGGGAGCAGTGGGTACTGTCAGCAGGGCTAGTCTCACTGTCTCGTTCCAGGTCCCAGTCCATACTTTTACTATTATTGTTGTTGTTGTTGTTATTGTTATTAATATTCATTAGCCTCCGACACTCCTCCCTTTTTTCATCAGTTATCTCTTTAACTGACTTGGTTTTTTCTTTGTCCCTTTTCTTTTCTTTTTGGAGAAGAAACTGAGGCAGAATGAGACTACTTCTTTTTGTTAATAACAGACAGCAGGGACGGAACCAGTGGGAAGAGCACCCGTTAGCCAATACCTGGAGAGCAAGGCAAGCATATTTGATACCAGCCCTAACACTCTCCCTGCTGCTTAAGTAACAGCTCCAGGGACTTCTTGACCCTAATGCAGTTTAACTATTCAGTCTACCCTGCAATGGATCTTCCAAGTGTTTATCCAGTCTCTAATGTATCCCCACTTGTAATGTTCCTCATAAAACAAATTCTTTTAAACTTAGTTATGTTGTAACATATAACAATTTTAAATTGCTTAACAAAGGAGTGATGTCTATTTTCAGTCAGAGAATTAAAGGGGGCTCAGTTACATTAGTCAGGGAAAAAAAAGACTACGAATACGCAATTTGAGTTCATGGCAAATTTAAGTAATTGCAAAGGATATGCACAGTTAGTTTTTCTTAAGTTTTTAGCAGAGAGATGACATAAAGTGTGTCTACTTATGAATATGTATCAACCATAATATAAGCTCTTCTGCATCAGAAATTTGACTTAATTCTGTGTTAGGAGACAGCTTGCATCTGTAATTATATTACCATTTACTATTGTGTAAAACTCCACTCTGTACTAATTACACTTAAGAAATAGAGCACTTAACATTAATTATCCTGGGAGATCTACAAAGCAAAACCCTTTTTTCTACTTTCTTGATAGACTGTATTCTAACAGTAGTGAAAAATAATTTAGTATCTGAATCATACTGTAAATCAAATTGTTTAATGTGGATTAGATGTCACATGTACATCTTCTAGTTTTCAGATTCAGCCAAACATAAAGTATATTTCCTGACACAGGTTTTCAGCCCTGATTTTATGGTGATGTTGTTTTTCTTGCCATTTTAGTTCTGTTTTACAAAAGTACATTATGACCTAAACACTGCAAAAGAGAATCATGGTTAGTTTTTGATTTATGACATGTATAATTCAAGTTATGAACAAGCATCTTATTCTTCTCTGATCTTGTTCATGATAATCCTGATAGAATCAAGTACTCAAAGAAAGTATTATGTGGTTTATTGAGCAGTTTATTCAGAAGTATGTTGTTTCACCTTTCGCTTCATAAGATAACTATCTGAATTTATTAAGAATAATATACACAAATTTTCTCAGTATGTCAACAAGTCCAGATTTTTGAGAGGTCAAATATCAGCCATAATATGAATAATCTGAGGACAACGAGTATTTTTATAAAAACTGCAATATTTATGTTTCTCTCCTGTTTCACAAATTATTTAACTGTAAAAACAGTACCTGAAATAATTTCTTCTCGCATCGCACGGTCTTCTTGACTCTCCAAAGCCAGTCATTTTTTGCAAGTGTTGAAATCATGAGGGTAATTCTCATTATGATTCCTGCTACAGATTTTCCACCTGTTCTGGTGGTTACTATGAGATATCTGAATGAGATCACTCATTCAACTGTGGCGGATTATGTACAATATCATCATGTACAATATAATTATCTTTTTTTTTTCCTGCTTTGCCCTCCATTCTATAGATACAGCACTGCCCATTCTTGTTGCTGGATCCTTGTTTGAGCATAAGACCATATTTTTTCTGTTATCACCTCAGAAGATGTTACCTTGGCAATATCAGGATCAATCCAAGACCATCTCTGAGAAAAGTACTTTGCCTAGGGTAAGGCCAGATGCTCCAATAAATTACTATCTCCTCTCTCATTCTTTCCTCCACCCCACTTCATTCTTCTTCCTGCATAACTGATTATTCAAGGCCATGTAGTTACCATGAGTCCAACAAGAAGTCCTGCCCCTGGACTGTGACCGGTTGTGACTAAGTTCCACTGACTCTCTTTTGGTAGAATCTGATGCAACTACTACAAGTTTGTATACTGACTGACTTGGTCTTCTGCTCTGGTACAGAGAAAGGATGAGTAATTTCAGCAAAGTTAGAATAAGAAGTTTGACTGAAATATTTTAAGCTCCATTTCACTAGCCAGTGCAGAGGAAATTAATTTCTTCAAAATTCATTCCCATACTTAGGGAAAGCTCTATGGTTTTAGTCTTATCACAGGGCTTTAAACCTGTTTGGCTCTGTGAGGACTTCATCTTTTCAATGTTTCATTGTGTTTTTCTTCATCTCGGGAGAAGTCAGGGTCCCTTCTGCTTAACATAAACTATTAAGCTCATGGTAAGTGGGGATGAGGAGTGTGCTAAAAAGGATGGAAGTCTTGTTGAGCTGAAAGACAATAGGTGATAAAATTTATTCTATTCTGCAGGGCCGTAAGAATAAGTCAGGAAGTATTTGTGAATTTGTTTCCATTTGTTATTTTATATTTAGGATAAGTATCCCTTCTCTAATGAGCCAATCTCATGATCCTTCTCCATGAAGGTTTTTTTGTATTTGCCATGATTGCATTTGTTAATGATAGGTTTTTCAAATTTTGAGGTTTCTTTTCTTACTTGTCTCTTCCTAGTCTCCTTTAACTGCAGAGGACAGCCCAAGTTTTATTATTATTCTTTTGATGACAGTTTTCTGCTATGCACAGTGGTTAGTCATATTCAAAATGCCATGTTAGGTGCTTAGGCAGTATGAATACTCTCTTGTTTCTTAATTCTTGCAATAGTCCAGCTAATAGCATTTATTTTAAAAAGCAGATTGTCATGGCTAACTCCAGAGAAAATTAATTTATAAAATTCCCACAGTCACACTTCATGAGTGCTGTGTAAGGTCTTTCCTCCTCACTTTAAGCTTTAGCTTAAACTTGTTAACTTGCTTTTTTTCTTCTCCAGTTAGGGTTTTGGCTAAACACAGTTCTGCTTAGGATTTCAAGACAGACTGAAGTTCAGACAACCCACTGGCTCTAGCAAGCAATACTTTGTGGTCCAGCAGTTTACAAGGACTTTCCTCGCCTATTGAATAAGCTCTGTCTTTAAAGGACGTCAAAGGATTGAACAGTTGCTCACCTTTGTTTATGAAGTTGTTCATAGTCTTCGCCAGGGGCCATGTGCCATTGCCTCCTCTTGGTTATGACTGTCACAGAATTTTTGTGAGCATGTTACTGTACCTACTGGAGGTGGCAGGAGGCGGGCGACACAAGCATTATCCTTTGTTGGATCTAGGTGGAGAATGTCATCTTCAGAGCAGTCCTGTAGGGGGTAAAAATCTCTCTCAGCTTTGCCGTAACACTCCTTAGGAGATGATGCTGATGAGTAATGTAGCTCCTCTGTTTTGTACGGTGAAATGTGGTGAATACATCCTCCGCACTCACCTTACTACAGAATATAATGTCCCTGCACTTGCAGTAACCTCAGAGCTATTTGATTTAAAAGTATAAACTGTATTTAAGCTGAGCATCTGAGGGTATCTGAGAACCTGGTGCTTCTCTTAACCTCTTTGCTTTTCTGCTTTCTGACATTTGACAGACTCTAAGCAGGCAGCACCCTTTCACCAGTGTTCAGGTAGCTCTTCCCTTGGAAAATTTATTACCTTTCAAAGAGAAAACCCATAAAATCTTACAAACAAATGGCTCAAAATGGGGCTGTATTGCCATTTCTGTTGCCTGGTTCAAAGCTTTTGTACACAGGTCTGAACATGCTGTAGTGCACAAGGTGTAGCTGGATGACTCTGTCCCCAGCATGTTCCTCTTGGTTCTTCCCTCCTTTGCAACGAAACTGGGCATCTTCTTCAGAAAGCTGTTATCTGGCGCAGAGTCTGGTAGATAGACTTTCTAACCTTGCCTATTTCCATGCATACTATCTCTTACTGTGACCTCACAGGGGACTTGCAAAAGTCTGACATCTCCCTGTATCTCTCACACTACTGTAACAGGCATTAGCCTTCCCCCTAAATATGAATTCAAGAATCAGCACTCACCCTGACATTTTAGAGTAGATTGCAAAGCGGTTTCCATAGAGTCCTCATGGCCTTCATATGTCCCTGTCATCAAGAAACTTTTCTTGGGACCTATAAACATTGTCTTATTCCTGTTCATTAATAGAAAATGCATCATGTGATACAAAAAATATTTTGCCAATTCAATTCCACTTAATGTCCACAAATGCTTGTTACTAACCCAGTAGTCATCTCTGGCAAGTCCCCAAACCATAACTCTTCTGCTACGTAGCTGCAACAAAGTCTGGATATACAGGCTGGCTGGTTCATATCTTTAGCACCACCTTGTTCACGTTTGGGATGTCTCAGCATTACCTGAACTGCTTGTTTTCAATGAACATCCCAAATTGCCCTGTCTCAGCTGGCTCTCCAGTCCAGTAGCTGCTCTGTCAAACCCCTTTCAGCTCTGCTGTTCCTGTTATTTCAGTTCCTTTGTAAGAAACTCAGAGTAAGAAAAATGAAATGGGGCATCAGGAAGGGGGTTGGGGACTTTTGCTAGGCATCTCTGATATTGGCTGATGCTGAAGCATTGGCCAGGCAAGACCAAGAGGGACAGTGGAGCCCCAAGCAGTGCAGACTAGCACAGGAGCAATGGTGAGGCCACTTTTCTGTGAAGGAGAGAAAAGATTCTTCACAAGCTGATTTTCTAGAAAAAGGACCAAACTGGTTAATAAGGTGCCATTATCCTTCCCGCCGTCGTTGTTATATGAGATAGCACCTTTCTGTCTTGGGTGTGCAGTCTTAAGAAAACACACGGAAGTTAAAGCCTGTTTTTTGCAAAGCGGTGCAGGAAAGTCTCAGCATAGCTCCTCTTTTAAAGTTGTGGCTGGTAAGGTCGCTGGCTGAGTGGCTGAGAAGCCTGTAGAGAGGGTTGCCTGGAGACATTCTCTGGGAAGATGTCACTGCAATCCATGGGAAGAGAGCAAGAGGCAAGCTGCAAACAGTGCCAGCTCCTGTTGGAAAATGAACTAAAAGAGATAGAGACCTAGAGACCTAGCCAGGTCCTGTTTTGCTTAGCACAAAACATGTCCAGAGTCCTAAACAGACATCTTCTGTCTGTGGCAGAACTTGTCCATAAGGCTTCAGTTCAGTTTCAGCTGGGCAAGACAATGCCTTGGCCATGTATATTAGTCGCCGTGTAAACCCAGAGTCTTTATAGACTGTTTACTGTTTTATATGCTTTCCACTTACTACTTCAGTTTTCAGCTCTGTCACTTGTGCTTCATCCAACCCTGAAATCTGCTTGCTCTTCTGCAAGTAATGATTCTGAGACTTCAGCTCATTAAGCAGTGTGTGATTAATTACATTATTAATTAGTTTGATGGTGTGATAGCTTTTGCAATACAAAACATGCATTTTTGGGGCATTGGAATTTTTAGAAGATTGAGCACAAAGACTTGATGACCTTCCCAGTTGCTGGTGGACACTGTTAGAAAAGCCTGGAAAGCGTGTTTTTATGAAGAGCTTTTATGAAATATGTAGATAGCTACCTTTTCTTTTTTTTTTTTTTTGCCATCTTCAAGTGTGTTTTTTCCTCTTGCCATTTTTACATTTTTCAGATTTCAATTTTTTTAGTAAGTTTTCAGCTGATTCTTAGCAAGAGCTAATTTTCCTCTGTTGTTCACTGGCTGTTCTGCTGATGTTTTTAACTACCAGCATACAGACAGTGATTGTACAAATCCCCACAGTAACCCCATCAGTTGCCTGTAAATGTTTGACCTCAGGCACAAATTGTTTCTCTGTCTTGGTGTTGGCTTTCTCCATTTCTTTAATGAGGATTTTATCTAGTGACAAGCACAAGTTTACTGATTCTCTGCTTCTCTTTCTCTACTGTGACGTATAGACGATGATTTTCTTTTCTGGTTACTTAAAACAAAGCTGTCTTTGTTTTCCCAGTACTTGGGAACAACTGTTTTTCAGATGTGGCATGAAACATCCTCCATCGTCAAGAGATTGTCAAATCTTCCCTATAGTTTTGATTTGGTATCACTTGTTTTCCAGGCATTCTGTTTAATGTTGGTTTGATTACACCCACAAACAGCTCTAGGGCTGCATTCAGTTGCCTAAACATAGTGCCACTGGAATCATCCTTGAGTATCCAAGTTATCTGCACACGGCTGGCAAACCTAGCAGATACGACATCCCAGATAGACTATTACCGTGGCTGTAAAGAAAGTAGCGAAGTTTATATTCCTTTTATAAGTAGGTAGACAGGTTCAAGGAAAAGGAAATAAAACATGGAATTCTTACAATTTTTAAAACATTACATAACCTTCCTCTATGAAAACCACTTAAATAATAGCACAAAAATGTAGACAAGGTGGAACCAGAGCGGGTAAAATAATTCTAATTACAAGATGGAAACTTTGATTTTTTGTAAGTTTGACTTTCGTCAGATATGTCATCACTGATAAGAACAAACAATTTTAAACCAAAAAAGTCTTTTTCAGAGAAGTTATTACTTCACCTGATAGCCATCTTCTTTAATAGCTCTGTGTATATCCTAGGAAACTTAGATCTGTTCTGTGCTAATACTTATTAACCTCTAGCAGAACATCTGGTGTTGCCTGTCTTGATATTTTCATTCCACAGAAGCCAACTCATTGAAAAAGGAATTTGGATTGGGCCAGACCTAGAATAGCAACACAATTGATAAAAGGTTAATCTTTTTGTCCAACTTGTCCTGCTTTGAAAAGGACTGTCAGTGCTTTTCTTTTTTAGGATCTGTCTGGGTGCTCGTTAGAGACAATACTCTTTTGATGGGCAGCTTTGTGCCATGCTAGGAGATAGCAGCCCAGAGTATGCAGCTGAAGGGGGAAAAACCCTACTTTATGTAATATTGCCATCCTGGCTCCAGCAAAGGTTATCCTCTCCTGATAGCAGTGGAAATGTTGACGTATGCATCAGGAGGAAGACAGACTGGAGCCTGCAGACTTCTTGTGAACCCAAACTGGCACATGGGATCCTACGAAGGCCGGTGAAAATTCAGTGGTGTTTGCTTGCAGGTCAAAGCTCCCCTGCTGCAGATAGCAAGGATGTTGATGTGTCTTGCAGCTATTTTTACTGCTCATCATGCCGCTTCTTCCCCCTCACTCAGCCACGTGTTTTGACCTCGGTCCAGTCAAATACAAAACCAGAGCTATGTAGGGGATGATTTATTATGACAAGATGCAAAACTTCACAACATGTTTTGCTTTGACAGTACTTATGTGCCAACAATTTTGCTACAGAGAAAATGGACTTTTTTAGCTTTCCTTTCTTCCAAAGGGACTGAAGAAGCTGTTACTAATACTTTAAATAATCATATTATTTGGAAAGAGAATATTTTATAATCAAATTCTGCTCTGACATAGAAGACTTTGGGCAGCAGACACCCTAGATGTTTGCTAAGTATGTAACAGGACTTTCCACTCAGATTCTGATCTTGTACATGGGGTTACACCTTGCAGAGGGAGCCCTCCATGCTTCCTGCAGTCCCTAACAAAATGAAGCAGAAGTCAGCACAAACTCAAAGAAAAACTCTCTTCCATAGGCACATCTCACATGCAAATCAGAGGGTAAGGTTGTTCCTAGACACAAAATACTAAGCAAAAATCAGAGTAGTTCCATGAAGTGGTTTGAGAGATTCCTGTCTTCTGCAGAGACGGACCACTGGAACACGTTTGCCACCAAGTAGTCTTTGCTTTTCCCTTTTAAGGACTTCTATTATAAGTCTGAGCACTATGTGTAGGAGAAAGATTTGAGCCACAACAGCTTAATTACTCTGCATCAGCCAGCATGGGTTTGACAAAATCCACCACCCTAGCTAGGGATGGAGCTAATGGATATTTAGTTTGGACTTCCAGAACTAAAATGTTAAATCCTGGAGACTGAAAATCAGGCAACATATCTAATATTCTTACTGAAACCACTGGATAAAAGTACTTTCCGCTAGGGGTAATGGAGGAAATGCAAGCTTTTTTGAGCACCTTCTTTCTGATTTAAGGTTCTGAAGCACGTGTTTTGCAAGTAGAAAATTTAGCTGTTTTCACAATAAAACAATTAGACCTTCAGGGTGATGCTGGTTTACTCACGTTTTACCTGGTACAAAATTATCTTATTGAAAAGGACTTCTATCAAGTGTACTCTTTCTTTTAAAATAGATTTTGGAAAAGCAGGTGTCTGTAAAGGCTTGTGCTAAAAATATTCACACACCCATCTTTAAATCTCTTTTTTTCCTCCTTCTTGACTTTAACTTTCAGTCCATTAGGGAGTGAGAAAAATAGCACCTTATTGCTGTAGGATGTTTGTTCCTCAGAAATAGAAAATAATGGTAAAAGTTATAAGGCTGACAGATATAATCTCCTAATTCTTACTTGGGCAATTTAAGATGTCATACCCTCCAGCATGTCTCCTGCCCTTTGCTCGAAGTTAATGATCTGGTATCCATTGTGACAAAACGGGCTCTCCATGACTGTGTATTAGTGTACCTGGCTGTGAACCAGCGTACCTGCAGAACAAACACATATTCCTTTGTCAAAATACAAACTTTTGGACAAACTGATAGTATTCTTAATCCATTAAGAAATAGAGTAAAATTAGGAAAAAGTCCTGGAGTTTTAAGATATGTCATTGTTGCTAATTTTTCACTCGAATCTACTCAAATCATAGTAATCCCTGTATCACTGTCCACCACTGCTTTTGAAGTGTTAACGGCCTTTCAATAGAAACAAGTGAATGGACAAAAACTCATTAATATGTGCGTTCCCCATAAATACACAGTAAAACAAAGATTTGGATTAGATTGCTTGGTAAATGTATCATATCAAAATGTGATTAACATGACCAGATCATGAATACAAGACCCTTAAGTGGATTATATTGAGCATCATGTTTTACCATCTGATAGGCCAGCTGGTATAAATTAAACTTATGTTATTGTTTGTAAATATTGCATTACCATTTTAAAATATATACATATATTTGTATTTCTATAATTTTATTTTATCATATTATATAAATATAGGGATTAATAGCAATATATTTATATTTAAATTTATATATTTGTTATATACATTTCTGTAAAGTTATATAAATTATATATTTCTATAAGTATATTCATATATTTGCAATAACAAATATACATTATCAAAAGAAGACCCTCTGTATGGGTATAAATGGAGGACAATTGGAGCTGATCAAGTTAACTTTAAACCAGCTGCTGGGGAGTCTCAGCATTATTTCGTATGTCTTGAATATTAGTTTTCAACTTTTCTTTACCCTTAAGTGTATGATTGCCTGCATATCCTATGGAGGCAGCACTCTGAGAATGTAATTGCTCATTTCCATGCTTGGAGAATCATCCACAGACTTCAACTATGCTCCATACAGCAGGAAAAAAAAAGTAATCAAATAAATGTGCTGAACATGCCACCTCATTACGAAGTTCTGCCAGGTAGCAGATTTTTTGATGTAAACTTAAAAAGATGTATTCTATTTTGGGAAACCTCCAGAAACTAACTTTCTCTCACTCCTCCTTGTCCTTAAGTCTATTGCTTTTTCTGCTTCTTCTGTAAGTTTTCAGTCCTGTATCCATTTGCTTGAATGCCTTCAAGAACTGCAAAAACAATGCCATGGTTTTGTAAATAGGTTATAAACCTAATGAGAATCTCACTTCAGGAGACCATGGTTAATCCAAAAGACAACTCTGTGTGCACAGGATACACACAGTGCACTGGCATTGTCAACAGCAGATCATTTCTTCTGTCCATCTGTGAGTTCATATAATATGGTAATAGACCTAGTTTCTAGAAACTTTAACCCCTTTGTGGCATGTTGCCACCTTTCCTAAGCAGACCGA
This sequence comes from Sagittarius serpentarius, assembly GCA_034782735.1. Taxonomy (NCBI): domain Eukaryota; kingdom Metazoa; phylum Chordata; class Aves; order Accipitriformes; family Sagittariidae; genus Sagittarius; species Sagittarius serpentarius. Next base: position 18,797,995 of record JAVKLA010000024.1, on the reverse strand, counting down.
TGCTGGCATTCACACGCATGGGTTGTCTTGCTATAATATAAGTACACACATGCATACAGGTTATTAGTGTTGAAGGCTGCACAGGAATATAATGCAAATTAAATGTGATCAACCAGTATTCTCGACAGTTATGTTCACCTACAAGCATACATAATAAAATCACATGTCAAGCCCCATTCTCCACGCTAGACGTGTTTGCTGTTAGTGAGCCTTCTACCATAAAACAAAATAAACCTCTTCTCATTGTAAGCTTGCAGTTTACACTTTGTTAATACAAATTTGTTCATCTGTCTAGGAAAAGTTGGACAGAAGCACTAGAACTGGCCAGACTGGATTTTATACAGATAAACAGATGACTCATCCCCCAAAATGTTATCACATTGCTTCAGTATTTAATTTCTTGCTTTGAACAGCATTGCATTACAGGTTTAAAGAGGTTACTGCATTTTCAGTTGCATAGACTAATTTGCATTTATCTCTTATTTCATATGAATTCTGTACTAGAAAGAAAGAAAGAAAGAAAGAGAAAGAAAGAAAGAAAGAAAGAAAGAAAGAAAGAAAGAAAGAAAGAAAGAAAGA
>JAVKLA010000024.1:18770132-18797223 GCA_034782735.1 Sagittarius serpentarius | reverse complement strand
AGGAAGGAAGGAAGGAAGGAAGGAAGGAAGGAAGGAAGGAAGGAAGGAAGGAAGGAAGGAAGGAAGGAAGGAAGGATCTTTGTAGTCTCTTTTGTTGGTTTCTTTTTAGAGGTTCTCTTTACTGATAGAAATTACCTGATTCCCCTTCCATTTTTTAATTTAATCATGCTGGTATTTTGGTTGCAAAAATATAAAAGAAGCCTCATTACAACCAAGTGCATGCAAGGTCAGTAAATTCTTTCTGTTGGAAAACTAGTGAGATGAAAATGAGACTGTTAATAGTATATCCATCACATTGATGAAACTGTTGATTGAAATTCACCCTCACACATAACCTATTTGTAATTTCTCTGTAACAATGTATATTAATGGGGGTCTTGCTACTTCCTTATTAGCGTTAAAATGATAGCAGGAAATGTTTCCAATTCAAAACCTTTTTGTTACCTGGTTTCACAAGGGCAAACCTTAGTTCTTCTATAAAAATCAATTATTTGTATGGTCTGAATACAACTCAGAATACAAGATTAGAAAAAAAAAGGAGGCTTATTTACATTGTTCCATGTTATGCCAGATTTTTCCAGACCTAACCAAGTCTGAATTAAATTTTTGTTACCAAGCAGGAATTTATAGTACATAAAGGTAGGTCTGAGGAGGATTTTCAATAATGTTATTTGAATTCTAATCTAAGACTGAATTCAGTATGATTTTCTACTTCGTTCCACTTTCTGGATGACAACTGTATAGCTCATTTCACAATATGCATTTTACAAAGACCATGTATAGAAAGAATTCATCTATGCTGCATTCACCCTTAAAAAGTCTGTACAAAATGAAGTATACTGGTCTTTTCTTCTAATTAAAAAAGAAAAAAATTAAACGTGGAAAAGCTAGTGTCCAAGGCCACAGAACACATATATGGCATTCATGATGCTTGCTTGAGCCAAAGTAACAATCAGATGGCTTTTGACTTAGGCTATATAGCCTCTCACTAGTTAGGTCTTATTTTTGCAAAATTACAAACTCCAAATCTCATTTTTCTCCCACACTGTACCTCAAGGGTTTGAAAATATGCTGCTCATTTTTGCCATCTCAAAACCCAGCTCTTCATTTTAATTTGCTACGGCATGAAAAAATATCCCCAGTTATTTGAAATGAAAGTGAAATTCTTCCAAAAAAGTCGTCTTTATTCATTATCTAGTCCCATTTTCATATGACCTTCAGTATTTTCTTCGTTCAGCAATGTTTCAGAAAGTAAACGGTGAAGAGTGTATCTTGATAGATGACAGTATCCAAATGAATAAGGAAGCTACATTAGTTCCTAAGGCAGCATCACTGAACCTCATGCTGACTTGTCAGCAACAAGGAAATGAATCTGGATGTTTTTTCCCCAAGCCTCAACGGAAGGACTAAGTCAAGTGTTCATTGTTATCTAGATCCAGATGTTTCTTCTGTGGAACTCACATGCTTATAGTCACTGCAGCATTGCATTCCTTGTCTTTGGGAAGGCAGGAATTCACTCTAGAAATCTTACACCCTGGTCCATAAGATTTCATTAATGTCATCAGAGATAATCCTTATGGTCAACAGATAGACTACACAAGAGAACTGCAGTGTAGACTCTATGGTTGATGCCTCCATGTCATACTGAGCGTATTCATATGTATGAGCAAGTCAGACTACTTTTTAGACATTTTCTCCAGTGCAGAGCTCAAACTCTCTCTCTTCAGTGCCCTGGACAACAGAAACATAGGGATGGAGAAGGCAGTTTCTTGCTTTCTCATTTTCTTTCCCTGCCAATCAGTTCTGTGGCCAACTGGCCCAGAATGACTGTTTATTGTGGAGTAGGCATCCAAACTTTCCCTGCGAGTCCTGTTGTTTTCACTCCATAGGTAACAACAGGAAAGAAGTATCTTAGCTGGCATTGAATTTCTCAGTCTAGCACCGGGGACTACACATAAAGTTAAAACAAGGGCAGACAGCAAATCTTCTGAAAGATCAATGTTCATATCTCTAGCCCACACCCTGTTATGGCTGTGTCTGGCATTACAAGCAGCACTGGATTTTTCTAGCAACAGTTTATACTAAGGAATTAAATCTGGCTTTCTGTACTGCCATACTAGCGCACTTAGGGAGTGATCTTCTATTGACTTCTCATTCAAGGGAGCTGGATTTGTTTATAAATCACCAGCATCTTGGCATGCAGAGCATGCAAAAGGAAGATAAGATCTGAGATTCAAGGCATTAGAGAAATGTTATGAAGATTGATTGGAAGCAATGATTAACTACTTAGTGCATCACAAGGCAGCGTTTTCTCATTCTGCAAAAGGGCAATACATGGTTATAGCTTACAAAGCAAAATTGTTTCTTCATTTGTAGAATTTCACAAGTCACAATCTCAGTCATTTAAAATATGCTGCTTTGTACATTTATGGTAAGATCAGCTGCATGTACTTTCCACATCCTGAACAAGCAATAGCTTAATTTTATCTGTAGGCAGATTTTGTTATGGTAGATGTTTAGCAGGGTGTACAGACTCTAACAGGAACCATTGCATAAACATGTCTGCTATGATTCTCAGTTTGTAGATCTGTCAGCAGCCCATGACATCTTGAACTACTGTGGGCTCCTTGCCAAAACTGTACTGTATAATAAAATATCAACAAATGGTGGGGCTGACAAAATATCTGTCATAAATCTGAGCATTTTGCACCTGGCTATGGAACAATCTGCAGTAGTGGCAAAGCCAACTAAATGGCTTACTGAACTTGCACCCGTGCTGCTAACGACCTACATGAATAACTGGCCAATCTACCTGGTATGATGAGCTTATCTGAGTGGACAGATTGTGTTTCACTTTTTGAGTTGAAAATAAATTTATTGTATCAAAAATGATTAATTTTATAAAAATAGAGAGAGTTTCTTTCACCTCCAGGATTAGTCCTATAGGAGAGTTAATCTAGTCCTGCACTAGACAGTATTCAGCCACTCTCAGAATCCAGCAAACAAAGCACAAACAGGACCAGTATGGAGAGAATAATGTGTAGATCTAGCATCTGGAGTAATACACTGTAGGAGCTCATGAATTCTAAAAGCAGGGCTGACCTGAAAAGATTGCAGTCAAACATATTTTCATTCAGACAATTGGCAACTTCTGTTTGAGAATAGTAAATCTACAGAAGATTTAAACTTTTCTTGAGTGAAGGCTAGCTGTGCATCACCAGATAGCTGGAGAGAGTTTGTTGGGATTGCACAATCAGGGATTAGAAAAGTGATCATAACAGAAAACTGACCAACTGAAGATGTACAAAATCACAGTACAATTGGCTGAGTGAAACTGCAGAAAGCTTTCTTGCCACAAAAGAGCTGTTGCCAAACATCTACTTGTAGATGCAGGAGTGTGTTGAACAAACTGGGAACACTTGAATTGGTTTTGAACATATCACAGGACAAGAGATAATATGCAGAAGCAGGATGTTATGCATGAAGTACAGATATATGCTAACAGATCATGAAACATTAGCTGATGTGTGCATTCTTGGGAAAGCTTTGAAATACTAAGAATCTGGCTGGAAATGCAGATCAGTCTGTAGCTTGTGTGAAGGAAAGAAAGTGTATATATTAAGATATGATGTAGGCTGGTATTTATTAGGATTTACCTTTCCTGAAACTTTGCACATAATTAAAATGAAGTCAGAAAAGAAAAATTAAGTACCCCCCTGTAAACCCAGAATCTGTTCCATTAAGTCTATTTGCAATTATTTTTTTTTTATTTCTCTGCTCTGAGAATCCATTGCTTTGCCTAATATCTTCCTGTTGGAAACTCAGACTAAACATGTCCTATAATTTTCCCATTACCTTCTTCTACATCACTGGTACCAACCTCTGCAATTCCTCCTTTTTTTTTAGGGTTTCAGCCTTCACAATATCTTTGAACAATTATAATGTTACAGACATCATGATAGTCACTTAGCTAAACAAGGCTGCAGTTACTTGGTTATCCATCCTGCCATCATGTTAATAGCTTTTGTTCTTTTCCTCGGACTTCATATATCTTTGTTATTTGAACTACTAAGAATAATACTATTCCAGCTTGAATTCTCAACAAACCTGCAAAGACAGGCAATACGTTTTCTTCTACGTGATGTGCTCCTGCATAAACAGACTTTGTCTTCTTGTCATAGTGCATTTATAAAAAGTCTCAAAGTGGCCACCACAATCACCTTCATGATCTTTTTCTGCAGACCAGTTTTCTATATTTCTTCCTTTTGTTTTCTCACTTACTGTTCCCATGCCATCTCACTTAGGATAATTCTTCCAAGACTTTAATTCCTCATATTCTAAAATCCAAGTCTCTTTCATGTTCTATCTTCCCTCTTGAGCACAGTTCATAAAAAATTGGTATCTGCTCCATATTTCATTCTTTTTTCTTTCTTTTTTCCCTTTTGTCAATGGAAGATCAAAACCCACTGCATTTAAGACCTCTACATTTAGGTCCTTTCATCCCATTCAACTCAATAAATGGGACTTTCTCTTACCATCTTGTTCTCAATGTTTAGCAAAAAGAAACCATCCAGGCCTACTGCAAAACCAAAATATACTGCTGGCTTAATCCCCACAGACAAAATGTCCTTTCTTTTCAAACAGAATACTGTTGCTGTAACATGTTAATGCAAGTATAATTATGAGAATTCTCTAATTCCTAATCTACCTTTTTAGAAAGGGTGCAGACTCTTTGCATTTAACCTCTGAATTTAGGATTGGCTCCTTTCCTCTTGTTCTGATGTATGGCAGCTGATAACTGAGATCGTAACACTAGCATTCTGCATCTGAGTCCAGACTATCCAAAAGAGTTTTTAATACTCTTTCTGAAGACATGCTTTAATTCTTGATTACACTGGCTCCTGCACACCTTTAATTTTTGTGATCAAAGACACAACACCCCACCTGCCAACATGATGCCCCTATTCATCTAGCAATCTTCAACTCCTACTGGTTATATTGATTATCCACTGTACCTTTTCCATCGTATCTAATTTCTGGGTTTTAGTAGACACTGCTTTTTACTCTGTTAAAATACAGGATGGACTTCTTTTCTTTGGTATTGCTTCCTCATCTTATCCCCAGCTCCTTGAACTATTCCAAATACACATCTGGACAAACTAACAAAAACTGTGATATTGCCTTTGCCCCACAACTCAATTTTGCTACAGTAAATTTCCTTTGGAGTACTGCCTTTCTCTCTGGCTGTTACAACCAAATTCAGGTCCAGATACCAGCTGCCAGCCTTGCTGCATCTTTCCAGCACTACCTACCACTTACTAGGCAGTGAGATAACAGGATCAGTTATTTCCTTTGGCAGTTCAAGTTAGAGGCAATTTTGGGATTATTTTCTAATCTCAAGTCTGGTTTAGTGTTTCCAGGTCTCTCTTGTGACTTGCCCCTGCAGTTGCTAAAGTAAAAATAGAGAAAGTGTTTTCAAGAGATGTTCTAACAGTGGAAACATGCCTGCCTTCCTATGGCAATGTTTAAAACAATGGCTTTAGACCCAAAGCAAAGTCGCTGTAATAAACCTATAATTATGACATGCCCTCACAATTGACTTTGCTATGTTATTTGTACCTTCCCAATATGCACCTTTTTATATATGTTATACCACTCTTTTCCACCATTTCTTCCAAATTCAGCTCTCCCAGAGCAAAATGTTAGTGAGCGGAACTATTGTCCTGTCACTCCTTCATTAATCTTATATTATTTTGCCTAGAAAAATTGTCCTTATATATGGAACTGAAGCAAAAGGGAATCACTGGAGGATAAAGGCCCAAGTAATCCAATAAATAAGAGAAAGAAAATTCAGTTAAATCAAATGAAAGAATTGTAAAGGATGAGAGAGAATTGAAAAATATATGCTGATTTTAGAAAGATGAGGGAAGGGCAGAAGAAGAAAAGAAAACAAGAATTTAGTGCGTAGGTAAGCAAAGAAATTATGTACATAGAAAAAAATTGCTAAACGTTAGGTGGAGGGTTACACTTGCTATAAAATCTGATGGATGCATCAAGCTGTTTCTAGGAGAAAGTATTTTTAAATTACGTCTGTGCTCTTTTCCTTCTTTAGCTTCAAACTAAGCTTAAAGTATGTGTATGTTTTTTAAAATCCCATTTCTCTAGAAAAGAGGGGGAAAAACCTGTGCTGGATATAAACAGCTCCAACTATAACAGTAATTAAAATGAAGCTTTAAATATATGTAGTTTAGATACATTATAGTTATTTAACTCATATGACCTTCTTTTATGTTTTCATACCCTAACTTAATGCAAGCTTTTTTGTCAGTATTGGTTTTGTGTAGTTACACTGAAGGAGAGCTGGACCTCTTCTGCATTTTGTTGTAATAACAAAATTATTCTTTCTTACTGTTTTCTTCCTATACGTCATAACACATTGAAACAAACTGAAAGCATAAACTTTTGGAAAGTAAGTCATTCTCTGTTAATATATCTAAAATATCCTTAAAAATATTTTTTCTTTACATTTGTTGAAAGGAGATGTTTTTCCACGTAAATTTCAATTTTTCTGCTTTTTAACTTGCATCAATCATGTTCTATCTAATTTTCCTTTCAGCATTAGCATCTGTTATATGACATCTAATTTTGCGCCCCAGAAGCATCCAGCATACCAAATTCCCTATAAGAAATATTCCAATATTGTTGCCTTGGTGTTCATTGACAGTCAATCTGAAAATAGGCTTTCAAGTCTTTATTAAAATAGGAAAGTAAGCAAATCTGGACAGGAGTTGTACCTGGCAAAGATGTCTGAACTTGTCAGCTTGCAGTTTCTGATAGGAAGAGGCAGACTACCACTAATATGAGACTAACATAAGACTAAAATACTCCTCTAAATGGCCTTTGAGGTGTCATGATGCTTGTAACTGATACAATACAAATTATTTTAGGGAGAAAAAATGCCTTGCATATAGCAAGACGCTTCCCCTTGATAATATTGCTTTGTCTCACTCCAAAAGCCCTGTGAGAAAGGAGCTCATTCATCCTTTGGAATCCTGTCCTCCCTGGAGAAGTTGGATACACCTCCAGAGCAGGATTTGTTCCATTTTGGAGGATTTAGGGTTACAGAGACAGTAGCACATCTGCTCTCCTTTCAGCCTCACTCACTATACCACAGCAAGAAAGATATGAAGCTTTCTATGAGATATGAAGCTAAGGTAGTCTCTGAACATTATTTTAAAAAGCAAATGGAGAAAATGTAGGAACTCCAAAACTTAGTCAAGTTTCTGGGTTTATGCTTAGAACAGACAAACCACATGCTGCTTCCTGTTCACAGCTTGAAGAAAATACGCAATTTAGTCCTTAATATGTAACAAGGAAACTGTAGTTTCTACTAGGAATCTAAGGACTGCACGCTGACTGTGTTTTCTCCTTATAAATAACAGAACATGGACTAGAAATACTGCCTCTCCCAGATTATATCGTTATCTTCTTTGTGAATTCTTGATCAAATTTCTCATCCTCTGAGCGATTTTTATATTAGCTTACAATACATCACCTTTAAAATTTAATGTTTGCTTCCAAGTTGTTATTTTCCTCTCCAGCTCCCAGTGTAACCTCTGGTAATCCTTTTGAAATTCCAGAAGCTTAGATTCTTTTTAAGCAAACTGAGTATTTTTATCATAGAATCATAGAATGGTTTGAGTGGGAAGGGACCTTTAAAAATCATCTGGTCCACCGCCCCTGCCATGAGCAGAGACACCTTCCACTAGACCAGGTTGCTCAAAGCCCCATCCAGCCTGGCCTTGAACACTTCCAGGGATGGGGCATCCACAACTTCTCTGAGCAACCACCCTCATTGTAAATATGTCTTCCTTGTGTCCAATCTAAATCTACCTTCTTTCAGTTCAAAACCATTGCCCCTTGTCCTATCACTACAGGCCTTGAGAAAAAGTCCCTTTCCATCTTTCTTATAAGCCCCCTTTATGTATTGAAAGGACACAATAAGTTGTCCCCAGAGCCTTTTCTTTTACACATATATAATTGAAACCAGTTTATAAACAATCTCCAAGATTCACAGCGACTACCTTTTCATAAGAAAATTTGCTAAGCATAAGCAAGTAGATTGAAATACTGTTCTGTTGCAAAACAGAATCTTCTATTTCAAAATCTTTTCTTAGCATAAAAAGACTGGGGCACATAAACTAGGTCTTAAACTATCAATGGCAAAGTTACATAAACAACCAAATTAAGAAACTGGGATGAATAAAAACAGTACTAGCAAACTAAGTGAGTTATTTTTGTTCTGTCCTTTTCCAAGTACTAATATAAACATCCATCAGCTGGGGGAAGAAATGTAGCATGTTGCTGTGCCACTGGATCAGCCTTAATGATGAATAAAACCAAATAAATGGGCTCCAAAATCCAATTGCAAACGGACTCTCCACTAGTACAAATTCTGGAAGGGGGGCTTTGTAGTTATTTAATAGCCCTTAGCAGAAGGAATTAAAATTTGTAACTTCTCCCTAGAACTTGCCTTGTATATGGCCAGAAGAGATTCTTGGTAGAAATAGCTCCTTACATAATGCTTAGTTCTTTAGAATAGTGAGACACAGGCTATATTTTAATAGCTAGACGGTGAGAAATGCACTAGAATCAGAGCAGGTAAATAATTACTCTCACTCCTTGGTACTGTCAGTCTGATCTTCTGAAATGAGGAAAAGCAATAGAAAGGCTTTGCATCTTGCTAGTAGCTTCCAAACCACAAGGGACATGTAACAAGGCAGCATGCCAACAGATGTTCAGCTGTTAGAAAGATACTTATTTTGAAATTACACAAATCAAATATGTGGATGATATTATCTGGATGTAGTGCTGTATTGATTCAAGTGAGATTTTGCTGTTGCTTTAGCAAACAAGGTTATGAAATTACTGGAGGAAAATCTTAGACATCAGATAGGTTTCAAATACTGGATGATACTCATCTGCCTCAGGTACATATTCACTTCTAACAGACTGTGCCTCAAAGCAGCCTCAATGCAGCCGCACAGCCCACCTGAAGCCTATCTTGTGTATCCCACACAACAAATATAGAAAAAAATAGATACCCCATTGGTTTCTGGTCATATGAGTAATCCCGCTGATGCCACTGAAAAAGTAACCAACCGTGTGTGTTGTCAGTATATTAAGTTCTGCCTAAAATAGAGTATTGAGACACTACTCTTTTGGAAACAGATGGAAATGACATCACTGCCATTCCAGCTTTCTCTTTTCTGTTTCATAACTTCCCAAGAATCGTTTGCTAGGTTGGCATGGCTCAGCTGAATATTGGCTAAGAAATTTTATTAAAAGTATTTTGTAAAACTTCTTGGGAAATTTTAGAAGAATGCAGATACTGAAGAGCACATCTTCCATGTTAAGAAGTACCCTGCTCCAACATAATTCCAATAAGTAAATAAAAATATTTGGGTTATTAAAAATAGCTTAAAGGCAACAGATATTGTCTAACATTGAACAGAGGTTGCTAGAAAATACTAATCATGACAAAGTTACTAGATATTAAAAAAAAACACAAGAATTTATTTTTGGTGGGGTTTTTTTGCCAAAAGAAATGGTAAATTTGGGAAACACTCTGATTAAAAATTCTATTATGAAGGAAATATTTTAGCTAAACATATTATTCAAAACTAATATAACTTTATGTAGACTATTAATATAACGTTAACAATGCTTTGTTTCTTAGCATTTTCCAGCAGTTGATACTTTTTAAGTTTTCTTTATTACATGTTTAATAAAATGTGACAAATTTAACCAACATGCAGAAAACCTGAATAAACTTAAAAATCTATTGACACAGGTGTGATGAAACATGGGAAAGTGGATGTTATAGTCCCAGAAAAAGTGTATACAGGAATTGTTTCTACTACATTTTTTTATTAGGGAAGAACTAGGCAAAGATGAGGAAAATGCACAAAACTAAAAGGCCTATATTCAAGACAAAAATGAAAAAGTGAAAAAATGTTGAACCAGTAATCTTTAATAGTTCAGCTAACCTGGTACATGGCTTGCTGTTCTTTGAGATATGAAGACATCTTTTCAACTGTTGCAAACAAAATCTACCATTTGCTTTAGCAAATGAAGTTGTTTTCAGCTCATTAGTACCTCATTTATTTTTCACAGCTGCTGCAATGAGATTATTTATTCTAACATCCCTTGACCATATTTTTTATGATCAGTAATGTATCATTAATACAGAAACAGAAAAAAAATCAATATTCAAAGAGTTGCATTAAATGGTTGTGTTACAACTAGTTGGGGAAATAGCAAGTTTGAACATTTTTTATGCTTCTTCTTGTAATTTGTAAATTTCTCAACAAAAAAAGGTCTTCTTTATGTACACAGTACACATTTGAAGCTAACTGTAAAGAAGTCATCAGGTATTTAATTAAATAAGTAGATGTAATTTTAGTAATCTACACAAACTCCTCTAGCTAAGATTTAAAATCAATAAATCCATTAAATCTTTAAGCCTCACTTACCTTGCACTCATCGTTTATCCTCTAATTTATTTAATAAACAGATAAAGCAAATTTGGATTGTTCATTTGAATTACAATTTTAGCAAACATAGGTCAAACTGGGTGTGACTTTTAAGAACACATGACTTGCAGTTTGTTATCATTCATCATATCTCTTGAAATTAACTTACATTCATTTAGCAGAACCATAAATGTTATGGGGAAGATGACTCTAGATTTTTCACAAATACATATGTCATCTACATACAAAGCAATCAGTCTTTGCAGACATGAAGTGTGTTTTTAATATTCCCCTAGAGTACAGCTAGCCAAAGACAAATTACCTTAATGGAAGACTTTCAGAGGACAAAACAATGTCCATCCTTTTGGCTGACTGGGGTAATGTTTCACATTCAGCTGTCTGGCATTTCTTTGTACCATGATAAATGCTGAATGCTGCAGCTGACCCATTCTGAAATTTCATAGTGTTTTCACAGCATCACCAAGTAGAACTCTGTGATTTTTTGTGACAGTTGTAAACATTAAAGAGAGAAATAAGGGAAGCAAAGTAATGAAAAAGCAGCTAGTTTCACCCTCCTCTCTAATTTCTGACCAAAGAAGTAGTGGAGTGTGGTTCATGAACTTCTAGGGTAAAACAAAACTCCTGTGCCTTCTCAGTCCACCTTCACTTCCTATTAAAATCAAAAACTACAGACATTCCAAATAATGTCAATTAACCACAGAGAATGGAAAAGGAATACCTTATGATAGGACTGGGAGAGTGAAGACACACAGCCAGGTCTGGACACAGAGAGTGAGAGCATTGCACAGGAGAAAACCTGAGGGAACCACTCTTCTCTATTATATTGCACGTGAAAAATCATAGCACCACTCTCCTTCAAACTTGACTTGAGTTCTAAGTCTTGGTATCACCTTCAAAGTAACCAGAGGATCATATTCTTAGACTCTGCCAGTTTTTAGTGAGCAACAATATTCTTAGGGGAAAGTTGTTACATTTTTTCTTTATATTCAAATAACTATGCTTATTAAAGTGTTCTTGCTTAAATTTTCTGCCACGGGGAAATGTCTGAGAAGAAGCTCAAGAAAGGATGAAGGGACCTTCTCACAATTCTACAAAATGGGAAAATCATAAAGCTTAGCCCTGGAGAACTGCAGCTCCAAAGAAGCCAAACCAAGCAGTTCACAGCAATTCACAGAGTTTATCTGTCCTGTGGTCTGACAGTGCTGTGACACACTGGATGGCTTGTCATATTATTGATGGACATCTCATATTGTTGTGGTGATAATGATGTCAGAAGGACAATCTGTTATTGAAAGCATAGGAACAAGAATGGAAGATCCCTGCATTGAATCCATTGAAGCAAAGAGTTGAAACAATAAGTTCTGTCAACGCTATTGCCTTACTTCTGATTTATATCACAAGTGCCCAGTTCTGGAGTAGTATCAAGAAAAAAGTGTGTCCTTAGCTAACTTAGCTTGATATTAATGTTAAAAATGACACCTGCTTGTGCATAATGAGTATGTATACGTAAGACCACCTTAATATAATGAATTAGTTAATTATGTGGACATGCGTTGAAGTACTTTTGCGATATAAATATTTTGTAACCAATCATGCATTTTGTTACCACTTTTTCCTTGTGTATGTAACATCCTGTTTGTGTTTCAAGTGTGTGCCAGCTTTGTGGAGTTACCACCTTGCGCCCATCTCTGCGCAGTCATGAAATAAACAAGTATCTCAACTCTGTGTGTTATCAGCTCTTCACACACGGGGTGAAGAAATCTGTTTTGGGACAACAGTAATGCAACAGACAACATGAAGGTTAATCTACCAGCGTAACAGATATTTTGACTGCATGGGGTTTCTCAGGCTCATTTAGTAAATCTGGAAATGATTCAGGGCTGGAGGGGTGGAGAGGATCATTGGAGTCTAGTTTGCATTTGCACCAATATGGTAGGTCAAGATAATTTACAAAACATTTAAAAATTTTTAATAAAAAGATTCACATATGTGATAGTGCTCTTGGTATTCAAAGACACTCAGTATCACGACTCAGCTAAACAGCTCACAAATGGGGTATATACTAAGAAATATTATAGATCCTTTCTAAAGAGAGATTAGTGTTTTAAAAATTGTCAAGGAAGCTCCATGTAATTAACAAAACATAAATATTTCTGGCTCTGTGCTTGGTAATAAGAGCATATTACCCTACTTAAATGTCAACAGCTATTTTTTGTATCATTAACTCACACAACAACCATATGCTAAATATCCATTCCAGTAGCATAAATAAATGAGTAAACTTTTGAGAACCAAATAAAAATTTTAATACACAAGCAGAATTTTACATCCCTACTAGCAAGCAGCCTTTTGGAGTTGACAGATCGGCTGTGTGCTTTGAAACAGTTGTGATAGCACAACTTACAAAACAAAATGCACAGATAAAACTCATCACACAATGTGTCACATACTAAGAATTTTCCAGGTGATTGCTAGCAGATACATTATTCCAGTAAATTCCAGAAGACCTTCAACACACTCGACTTTTATTTTGTCTGCTAGGAAAATAGAGGTCAATGGGTCTCGCTTACAAAGGAGATCCATTTTGATTCATTTTTCACTGTGTTTGGATGAACTAATCATTGCAGATTTAACAATTCACAATGGTATTGTCTCTATAGACTGGCTGTATCCTACTGCAATCCCAATTATTATTTTAACACAGCGGTATCTTTCTCCCCACATTAAGCATCTGGCATTTTGGAAGGTTATACTACTCAGCTCGATACTCCAATGGAGCCTGCTGGACTGTGCACTTCCCTGTGGTGTATGATGGGATGGGCATTATCAGCCCGTCAGACACACCTCAGATTCTGGGAAACAAGCTGAAATCACAAATTGCCTTTGCTTGCCTCTTCCCACCCTATGATTCTTTTCCTTTTGACAAGTACATATCACTCCCAGCCAGCACACTTGGGATGACTAACTACAGCAATACAAGTTTTGAATACAAAAAACTACTCTGTGCGGACACTTGCACAGAGCTCATCAGAGATGTAGTGACAGTTTACTATTTGCAGGCTATTTTGGTCAATAATTTATTTAATTTATTTAATTTAATTTTAAGTCCATTTTCATCAATCAAAAATAGATTACAACCAAGAGCTTATCACATACAGCTGCTATTGGTAAGAAGCGAATAATCTGGGGATGCTGTAAAGGCTAACTTTTCCAGTGTTACCAAGGGAAACTGCGGATTGTACAGCCTTATCCACTGCTATTTCTGTCACGGCTCTGAGTTCTTAAGCAGAAGGTAGCTTGTAGTCCAAGATGGGGCTGCTTATTTTGGCAAGTTCTCACAGAGCAGATCTGGTGAGTTTCATGACTCTCTTATTTAATCGGAAAAGATAGCTTGCTTCCACGGCCATTACTGCAGACTTTAGAGATGCCTTATAGTTCCTGTGAGTCTGCAATTCTAGATTTATCTTCTATTTCCTTTGCTAATTAAGTCACCTAGTGGGCATTTGCAAGTTCGTGCAGTACAATATTATGTCCCAAAAAAGTGTATTTTTCAGTGAAAAGCTGAACTTTTTATCAGGTACAGATGCTTCAGCAAAGTTTTTTAATGTATTTCACATAATGCTATGATAAAATGCTGCAGAAAATACCTTAAAATGTTATGAAATTTACAATTGCAAATTATATGGCATTGGTCAAACAGTGAAGCACACCTATTTCAACTCAGCTGGTTTCTCTCATCACTCAAAGAACACAGCTGCACCAGAATTGCCCATGCTGAAGTACAATGGGAAGAGCAGCAAGAGAACTGAGATCCTAAGAAGAGGTCTGGGAAAAAGAAGGGTACTGTAGGAACTTGCCAATAAAGATTTTTATCAAGAATATCTTTCTTTTTTCCCCGTATCACAGAAGGAAGAGCCAATAATTCCAAGAAGCCAGTTAGCTGACCTGGCTGAATCACCCAGGTAGTTTGTCTAATCCAAATACAGTTCACAAGTTTCATTTGCAAATTGTACATATATTCTTGTTATCCATTTGTTTTTGTATGAGCAATTAATTAACTGTCAAACTATATTCCCTGGTCAGTTACGTATTTTTAGCCCTTGCTCTGTGTAATCTTGTACTCTTTTGATTGTCTCCACATTTTCCTGTACAGCTGGGGTTCTCTCAGTTATTTTCTTATTCTGCTTGCACTGTGGTTAGAAAGAGGACACGTGTGTTTACACGTGGACAGCAACTGTCCACAACATTATATTCAACCTTGAAAATATTTTTGTATTTTAGTGCACAAATTTTACTGTATCAGTTTACTTTTGCTGAGAATCTGACCTACTACCTTCTTTAATAACTGACTTAATGTTGCTTGCTGCCAAATCTGCCACCTCAAGCCACATTCATATGCTAAATGACCTTATAATGCAGAGGGTTAATTGTTCGAGTTCACGTAAAAAAATTTCCATAAAGAACTTAAATAAGACCAGTATCTAAATCTCTCTGGTAAAAACAAGATTTCCCATTCTAATATGAGTGTGGATTGTTTATAGTTGGGTCTTCAGAGAAGCATATTTTCATTAATCAAGCCAGAATAACACCAGAAGAAAACTGATGAGTAAATTAATCAGTTTAATGGAGGAAAAATCCTTCTTTTAATCAAGGCTATAAAATATTAATTTTACAAATTTATTTGTATGAACTGTCCAATATTTTTAGAATATATCATGACTGTCCTGTTCTGTACTATTGCTGTTAAAATGCAGTAACAAGTTCAGTAGTTTATGCTGACAAATTCAGGTCATTTGAGCAAACATTTTAACTTCAGAATTCTTGGCCAACATAATGTCACATAAATACTGTACCACAAATACTACTAGTTTACCTAACTCTCCTTGTTTGACTAGACTGCTCACCAACCAAAAAGGAATCAGAGCAGTTTAGAGGGAATTGTTCTTTTTACTGATTTTGTTCTGTTTATTAGGGGAAAAAAACCCATACATTCCTGGATAAAAAACAGAAGATTTTTATACAAATTCTTCAAAATTAGAAACTGGTTCTTTACAGCTGTAAAAAAAAAAATAACACCAACTGGTTATTAACTAGAAATTGTCAAAAAAGTATCTTTAAAAAGATTTCATAACAGAATTCTGACACAATATAGAAGGCTTGATCTTGTAGAACAAAACTGACAGAATAAAAAAAATACTCTTTGCCCTTACAATGGATTTTTTCATTTTCTGGGTTTTTATTAGAATGTTTTTCTTTTTTTTTTTTTTTAAGTCTTAAACTGAAACATTGAATGACAGAAAGACCTTTTCAATGAAATTGTGTCTAACCCATGAAAAGGGATATGAACATGTTTATGTAGCTATCTGAAGACAAATGTGCATGTTTAGACATATTCTCTTTTTTCTTGTTGAAAGGAAATTAAGCTTTTAAGATTTTCTTTAGGAAGAAACATTTGATTCTCAGTTTGGAGCTGGCAGTTGCAAAAAAAAAAAATCTGTTCCTTAAGTTTTGTGTCTATTTGTTTCAATAGTGCAGTCAAAGTTCACACTTTTTTACAGGAAGAAAACAGATCCATTCAAAAATTGTTGAAGTTAATATGGTAAATTAATTTTTTAAAGAGAAAAGGTAAGAGAGACTTAAATAAAATCAATTATATCCTCTTAACAGTTACTAGCAAAAAGATCTGACTGTATTTGCCATGACACTTAGCCATGGTTAATCCAGTATGGGTGAGTCCTAGATTGTGGTCATTTGCATTAACAGATATAAAGAAATGAGTGGAAGAGCTGTTTAACTACCAATTTTTAATCCAACCTTGTTCTTTTCGGCTTATACAAAGGCTAGAGCTAGGAATTTCCAGAAAAAAACATGCTTTATAATGGATCAGAGTTTTCACTGCTCCATGTCCAGCAAGCTAAAACTATTCATGAAATACATGAACAAGGTCTATGTCAAGACAAAATGCCTGCCGTCTAACCCAAGAGGCACCAATTCCTCATTAAAAAAAAAAAAAAAATTTACATAATTAGCTTTGTTTCAGAACATCTTTGATCCCCAAGTTTTCCCAAGCTTCAGTCTTCTGTGTGATTCTGAACAAGGCTTGAAATTGGTTTGGGAGAGAGGGCGGTTAAATTAAAAGCAAAATGTCTTATCTGCTCCATCATTACATCCCATGAATACTAAAAAGAAAGATGCAGAAGTTACCCCCATTTTTAGTAGCAATCTTACAGTAGTACCCTTGTAACCTGGTTATGTATACCCTTTCCTTGCCTAGGTACAGCTTGATTAGGAAACCCACATTTTTGTTCGCTTTATTAACAAACATCCTGTTTAACACCTTCATTAATGATCTGGGTGATGGTGCAGAGCATACCCTCAGCAAGTTTGCTGATGACACAAAACTGAGAGGAGTAGCTGATGTGCCAAAGGGTTGTGTTGCCATCCAGAAAGACCTCGACAGGCTGGAGAAATGGGTTGACAGGAACCTCACGAAGTTCAACAATGGGACTGCAGAGTCCTGCACCTGGGGAGGAACGATCCCATGCACCGATATGTGCTAGGGGCTGATCAGCTGAAAAACAGCTTTGTAGGAAAGGACCTGGAGGTCCTGGTGGACATCAATTTGACCATGAGACAACAATGTACCCTTGTGGCAAAGGTGGCTAGCAGGATCCTGAGCTGCATTAGGAGGAGTGTTGCCAGCCGGTCAAGGGAGGTGTTCCTTCCCTTCTTCTCAGCACAGGTGAGGCTGAATACCATGTCCAGTTCTGGGCTCCCCAGTGCAAGAGAGACACGGACATATTGATGAGAACCCAATGAAGGGCCACAAAGACAATTAAGGCACTGGAGCACCTCACTTACGAGGAAAGGCTGAGAGAGCTAGGACTGTTCAACCTGAAGAAGAGAAGGCTCAGGGGGATCTTATCAATGTATATAAATACCTGAAGGTAGGGTGCAAAGAAGGCAGAACCAGGCTCTTTTCAGTGGTGCTCAGTGACAGGACAAGAGGTAGTGGGCACAAACTGAAATGCAAGAAGCTCCCACTGAACATCAGGAAACATTTTTTTACTGTGAGGGTGACTGAACACTGGCACAGGTTGCCCAGAGAAGTTGTGGAGTCTCCATCCTTGGAGACATTCAAAAGCCACCTGGACATGGTCCATGGCAACCTGTTCTACGTGGCCCTGCTTGAGCAGGGTGGTTGGAAAAGATGACTTCCAGAGGACCCTTCCAACTCCAACCATTCTGTGCTTCTGTGAAAAGTGGGGAACTGATTCTAAGGAACAGTACAAGTGAAAAGTCATTCAAATAAGAGTAGTCCCATGAGACAGTTTAGACAAAGAATATCTGAAGAAAAACCTGCACAAGGGCTGGAGAATGCTGACACACAGTCCCACCTATGGGTACAACAGGAAATGGAAGAGAACCAAGGCTTCTTGCTTCCTACTTCCAATCCCTGTCTATGGATCTTGCAGCTTCTCACAACTTTTCCTCAAACCTATTGAGGATGAAAGCGGAAATCTCAGTGTCACAAACTCCGTAGCACATCTTTGTTTAGTTGGATATAGGAACACAATGTAACTAATATAAAACTGTGGACACATTCATACAGGCTGTTCAGTTTCTTGCTTTTTTCAGTAGCAAGTCCAGCAGGAATATCCTTCGCTGAAGGCAGATCCTGTGCAACTCCCCCAGCTGAAGTCAACCCAGTATCACTCAAGAAGCAACAACTAGAGGACAGAACACTACAGGGAATTATTTTATCTTCTTTTTCAGTGTAAGAAACATTTCCTGTTTCATTTTGTTAGGAGGCTGAGTCTAGGAACCCACAGAAGTCACTGCTCTACTGAAGGCATACCAATATCCAATGTAAATAACAACAGTATATATCTCTGGCGGTAGACAGTAAAGACTCCACAAACTATAAGCCAGGACAGACTTGGAAAAGGGAAAAAACTCAGCTTGCAGTCACCAGGTAAGAGAATTGCCGTGATTTAGTCACATACGTAAGCATTCTCTCAACATAAGACAGGTGGAGAGGCTAAGAATATACAGTGTCAGTCAAAAGCTGTTCATTTTCATCAAATAAGAGCTATTTTTGCCAAGCTGCAGAGTGCTTTCAACAGGAATTAATCTTTTAAAGAATATTTTTGTCTCTCAGACATTATTTCAAAACTTGACATCTACCCAGTGACTTCATCCAGTATTTTCTGCAATCTGGACTTTCACTTCCCGTATCAGGATGCAGCCAAAGCACATATGTGCAGTCAAGAGCAATGCTGGGGTCTTCAAGAACAAGGTTCATGTAAATACTTGATGTTCCTGCTTAAATTGGGCAGGATGAAAAGTAAACCCGTTGGTTATAAAACGACACGAGTATCAAATGGAGGTTGGATAGGTTTTTAGGTACTGCAAATAGCGCCTATGTGGACAACGATTGCTTTTGGTGCTGCTTCTACTGTGCAGGCTCTATTCCACAGATTGTCCTTTGCTGCTGACACCTCCTCAGCCCAAGGGTGAGTCTGATGTCCAGTTACCATCTATTGCGGCTCTCCAGTGGTAATGGAGGAGTGCGGTGTGAGGTGTTTGCTATCTAAGACATTCCCTTTATCAGTGCTCTGATCTCTTCCTATTGCCAGCAGCAAGGCAGGCAAGAAGTACAGTGGATAAAGAGCTCCTTGGGTCCTAACTTAATTCTTCCCCATTAGGAACCCATATCCTAATTGCAAAGAAATATCCCAACCACCTTTTCACTTTTAAGTCTGCCTTCATTCTGTTCATTAATACGTGACTACCCTAAAGGAAGCAACACTTCAATTGCTCTCAAAAATTCTTCTAAATCGAGCTTCTTTGTGCACAGATCTCTTCAATACCTGAAATACCATTTAAAGCATGGATATATTTTCACAAGTCTTCCATAGTAATTACTGCTGACCATCTCTGTAACCTTTCCAGTGGCATTACTTGTTCCTTCACTAACAGTTATTTCACACAGTTGTAAGTCCCTTCCATTCAGCTGGCAAAAATTTCTTTCCTATATATGTGTGTTGTGTAACTAATAATAAGGCCTGAGGCATTAAAGTATAAAATACTCAAAATTTTTCATCTTCACAAAGTACTATATGTTCAAAGGAAACAGCCAGGCAGATGTGCTGGCTCACTAAAACCAACTATGAAATGTGGAATTTTGATTTAGTTTTCAAGTGACATTTCTTCATATCAGCTTTTTGGAACAAATCATATGGAAACAAATTATACAAAGAACTTTCAGAAGTTCTATGAGCAAATTTCTCCTTCTGTATCTAAAGGAAGAAAGCAACTTTTTTCTAATGCTAATAATACATACAATATAGGTACAGTCATTAAGAAGAGTATGATGACAAAGGCAATAAAAATATTATTCTAATACATCTCATGAAGAATCCCAAAGAGAATAGACAGCATGGAATCCTCTGAAGGCATTTTCTAGAAAATTTGACTTTTCAGTCAGTGATATATATCTTCTTGATGGTTATTTTATTTGAAGTATCAGTCTAATTAAAAAGTTTAAACAAAGATCCTGGCTTTTCAGATCACACAGTAGCACTGCGCATTTTTAAATTTTTATTACAGTATTATTATGCATGTTAGCCAAATTGATTTAAAAGCTTTCATGTTTTGACAACACATTAGGGTGCTTGAATCCAATCTGAAGTTCTATGCCAAAACGACAAATCTCGAGCAAAGGAATAGAGTGTAGAACTGATCCTTTTTCGTGATGTTCCCACCATCTTTCTCAGCTGTACCACAGGTGCTAACAGACATTCCCTACAGCTTGTGCTATGAAGTCCCAGACACAGCTAGACAGACTATAAGAGTCGGTAGTGCCATCTGGAAACTATCAGTGCTAACAAGACTTGTGGAGATGTACCTGTTTTTAACAGAAATGGACTTCAGTCTCTGCATTGTCCTTTATGACCAAAAAACATTGTGTTTCGGAGGAAGATTTAATGTTCTGTGTGTTTCTATGTTCCTTATCCAAACTGTAAAACAAAGGAAGAGCTTCATACAAAAAGCTATGTGTACATTTTAAAGGCAATGAAATGTGTTTGTGTCTAAGGATATTTGATATAAATGTTTGATTTGAAACATTTTCAGCTCCTCGCTCTTTGTGAAGAAGGAACAAAACACTGAAAGGGAAACTAACAGCAGGTTAGCAAGCCTTTCCTCTGTAGGTCACTAGTTTAAATCCAGTTCAAGTTAGTGTAAAGCAAAATTTCATGTCTGATAATTGTTTAGCAACCTTCATGAGCAGAGTTGAGCTGAGCTTGGAGCCATAGAGAAAGTGATATTCCCTGCTGAAAAAAAGCTTCCATTACAATTGCTGCTTCACAAGTCTCATCAGTAAAGCAAAAAAACCAAGAGGAGTTTTGAAGTTATTAATTCAATGAATAATTTCCCAGTTATTTTCACTTTTAAGAAGAAACATCCTGGTCCTTGTTCTAAGGACTGTTAACATATTAACTGTGTAAAACAGACACATCTTACTCTGGTTTTAGTTTGGGCACAGCTTAGCTAGCAAGAGCACGCTGAGCATGCTTCCTGGCTCAACCGCCTTGGGACAGGGAGAGGAACAACTCTGTGGTATGCCTGGGTGGCACAGCCGTGTGCTCTAGGCAGTGGGCTGCTGAGGTACTGAGGTATTTTAAGGAATAAGCAGAAGTTGAACTTTATGTGCATGGGGAATTTTAGCACGGAGGGTCACATCAGAGTTAGAACTCAGATTCCAGTTTTGAAATACACTTCACAAAGCAATTAGCTGGTATGCCAAATAGGGGTGTTTCTATGAACTGGAGACGGTGTAAGGACATTACTCTTTGCCTTGGGCAGTTCAAGAAAATACCTGAATGTTTTGGAAATGAGAAGGCTGATCCTGGAAGTAAGAAGAACTGGGGAAGCAGCTATCAACAAGTATTTTCTCTGTTACTGGCAAATACACCAGGTGGCTTTACTGAGAAGCAAAATGAATTTGCCTTACCACCTCCTTTTTCTTTTCCTCAGATGCCTTTGTATTTAGAAAGAAAACTCCATATATTTTATCTAGCATTTATTCGATTTGTGATTCATAATCGTATTAGGACAGAAGAGATGATTTATTTCCATTCTCTGAGAGAAATACTGATAACAATTTTAAATAGCTTATTTAAAGTGATTTACTCCTTTTCCTTAGGCTATATTATCATTGTTCCACATTCTCTTGGGACTCCAAAGATGCAGGTTTTCTCTGCCCTACTGTTTAAGGCCAATCTTACCTAGTCAATGCTGATCACCATAATTCTTCCTTATCTCTTGTGTTACCATCTCCTGAGCTATCCTGAGGATCAGTGGAAGATGCCTCTTACTCTTCGGATGCCCTAGAGAAATACGCAAGGTTCCGGGCACTGAAAGTCTGGTCCAGGACCCTAGTTTAAAAATGAGATGCCATACAGATGAAATCGTGGGAGGTTAACTAATTAACTTAAAATTAACATAGCCAAAGCAGAAAAAAGCCTAAAGCAAATAAAAGCCTTTGGTTTTTAAAAATCAAAATGGACAACATAGGCCCAAAGATTTATAGAGTCAAGTGACAGGTATAGAAGTAAAGCTCTATTCAGTTTAGTTTAAGACCAAATGTTAACAGCGTCTCCCTCTCTGTATCCATCCACCAAGCTATTTAGAACACCTAGAGTGAGACACCTAATCTGTGTGCATATCTGTGTCTTCAGATTTAATTCAAAGCAGTAAACTTCAGTATGGAGAAGCAGACTTGCTTCTGTACCCCAATTCCTCTTCAGAACTTCCCTGCTGTGTAATTAAATTGTCAACAGATCGTTAGCCCATTGTAAGCAAAATGCTTTTTTCTTCCTGGCTGGACGATTTGACAATCCACATTCAGACTTTCACAAAGTGTATAACTTGACAGCCAAAGATTATTCAGTCATATAAATTGAATTAATACATTCAGCTCATTACTGCTTTTTGTTTGTGACCAGACAAAAGAGTAACTTATGATTTGGGGTCCTAATATAGGATAAATGTCTTCCCCCTTCTTCTCCATCACCCAGTCCCTCTGAACCTGAATTCTCACTCCTAGAAATTAATTGAGTTATTCCAACTTCCAGAAAATTACCACATCAGAATCTCATATGGAAGACTGTAATAAAAGAATAAAATGCATTGTCTCCAGAGCTTTTTAATGGAGTACCCCAAATATTTTTTCTTTTAAAAAATCAAGATAAAAGCATAATATCCTCTGATTGTGTAACAGTTTTTAAAGATTACAAAATAATTACATGACAGGAAGTGCCAAGAACCAGTAAGTTCTGAATGCTGCCATGTTTTACATTAAAAACAGATCATTGTGCTCCTTCATAAAACAATGTGAGTCCACACCTCAAAAGCTCATATCCTTGTCTTCAGATTGACCTTTTTTTTCCTCTCCTCCAGCATTGGTGCTACCAGAAGCGTAGCAATGAATCCGCTCTAACTCCATTCCAGCCATCGTTACGTTGTTGTTAGACTCAAAGAGATCATCTTAAGTAATCTCCCCCACCAAAACAAGATCATGTAGGCCTAAGCCATCCCTCATAGATCTTACTGCAGCCTAATCTTAAAAATTTCTGGAGAAAGCTGTTTCTCAGTATCTTCAGGTTATCCAATCTTGTACTCCACCATCCTACCCAAGTTTTCCAAGCTTTTTCACCCAAAATTTTCTATGCTGAAAACCAAATTGATTTCTTCTGGCTTTGGAAAACATTTGGTGATCATCAGTATTGTAACTACATATAATCAAGTCATCCTCAACCACTTTTCAACAAGCCAGTTGCTTCATAGGTCATGCTTTCTAAAACCTTCATCATTCACACTGCTGGATTCTCTTTACGTTGTCTTTACCTTAAAAATGCAGTTCCCAGTACAGAAACAATATACCTTCCAAGGCTTCTCTGGAGTTGAGTGAGGAATGTAACCAGATGTTTCGTGTACAAACTTCTGCTTCATGAATCTCAAATAAAAACTACTTTCCTACTATGTCTTTTTTCAACATACTGCTTACTTTCTTTATAGAAAAATATCCAGTTTCAAATTTCAATTCATTTTCTTTTTTCTTAGGTACAGAACTTTGGTTCATAAATACTTAAACACAACCTTTTAGGTTTCTGACCAAGTCTCCAAACTGCTGGTAGCATTTTTAACATTTTCCCCAAAATACTTAAAACTCCTTTCAGCTTTGTACAAGCCATAAATTAAAAGGTATCGTTTCCATTCTATTATGCACATTTTTCATGAAAATACCAAGTAGAATTTGATCAAACACAAGTTCTTAAGGGAATTTACTCACAATGTCCTCCATGTTTAATGTGGATCCATTGACAATCAAATTGTCAACTAGTTTATACAGCTACCTGAAGGCAATTACATGCATGCCATATTCCCTTAACTTATGAGCTTCTAATGTTGGATAAACGTCTAAAAAAATTATGAGTTAATTTACATCTATATCTACTACTTTTCCTTTCTACACTAGGCTGCCACCCTTCTCAAAGAAGGGAATCAGATAAATTTTATCTGAACTGTTCATGACTGTTCCTTGTCAGCTGTTTTTTGCAACCTTTACATTTTGTAGGTACTTCCAATTACTTCAATAATTTGTTCCATATTGTTTCCAGAAACTGAAACCAGACTGACTGACCTGTAATTCCTTGTTTCCTCTTAAAAAAAAAAAAATTAAGACCAGGTTTGTTTTTCTCTAGTCTTCTAGGATCTCTCCTGTCTGCAGCTTCCCAGAGATATTCACTAATCATTCAGATATTACTTTGCCTCATTTCTTGGGGTGAATTTCATCAAACCCTAAGAACTTGCGTGTACCAATCTCACATAAGTGTTCCCTGAACTGTTCTCTTCTCTACTCCAGCCTGCATTCCAAACACCTTGTTAAAATTAATTTGTTAAAGTATCCAGCACAATCTACCTTTTCCATGAAGATGAAAGCAAAAAGTTCCTCTTTCTCTGATGAAAGTAAATAATTCCATTTCCTCTGTAGAACCTCTTGTTCAATCTCTTTCCTTATTTTCCCTCTTATTTCTAATATATTCACTGAAACTTTTGTTGTTTGTCATGTCCCTTGCTACTTGGAACTCATTTAGTGTTTAAGTTTTCTTCTTTTGTCCTTCTATGCTGTGTAATTCCTTTGTATTCATCCTCATATATGAACCAGCTTGGCTTTATTAGTTTAAATAGTAGGCATTTCCTTACCCAGCTAGCTGGGAATGCTTATTTGAGCTGCTCCATAAACAGGGATAGGGAGAGTGCCAGTTCTGATGACACGGCAACAGAGCAGCTGGTAAAAGGTCTGTGAGTAACCTCTTACTCCAAAGAGCTATTTGCATAGCCTGTGCTTCTCCCTGTCCTGAGAGCCTCATGGAGCAAGGCAGGCTGCAGGGCACCCTGACAGTGTGGTGGAAACGATGGAAATAGAACCGGGGGGCCGAAAGCTTGTTCCGTGCCTTTAAGCCGTTATGCACCTGCTATATGCCCTCTGACAACTTCAGCAGTGATTTTTGAGTTTTCATTCTTCTCCCCAACCCCTCCAGCTCCATTGCCTTCATCTGCAGAGGGGTTTTCTCATGCAGTCGCATTCTGGCTATTGCTGGAATGACCTGGTCACAGAAATCCACTCTGACATCTTCCCGCTGGCCTCAGCAGGCACTGCTTTATGCCCTCAGGTTGTAAAAGGGCAACGGGCCTTCAGGCAGTAGGGGAAGGAAGGTAGGTGCCATGTATATGTCAGATATGAACCATTATACTTGTAATTTAGCTTTATTTTGGAATAACAATCGTGGGATCTATACAATCTGGAAGTGCTGCTATTGTTTCAGATGAATAGCTTTGTGTCTGCTTTGCAGTGGGAGAAACCCTCTCTCCTCTTCTTTCCCAGGGTGTAATTCTTAGAAAGAGCTCACTGCTTCCCCCTACAATGACTCCGATGATCTAAATCCACTGATCCACAAATTGACAACATGGGTTTGTACTGAACCTTTTTTCCTGCAAACCATTTCTGAAAGTGATATGAAAAGATTTGCATTAGACATTGAAAGTTACTGATGGCAGTCATGCACAATGTATGGTATCATGCTCACTATGTCTTAACAGAGAAATTTACTTATAATCAGCTCTTTCTGAAAAATAACATTGTCTTTAACTGATGTTTTCCCAAAGATATTTCTTCATTTTTACTTTGCTTTTAGCTTCTGTAAGTTACTTTAACCCACAAAGCTGTTATAAAGATCACTGCCTGATCTTTTAAACCTATAATTTAGAATTTGGGGGAAGAAAAGTCTCTGACAACAGAAGCCCCTGAGAAGGTAAAGATGAAATCAAGAATTCAGTTTCATTTTCAGTATTGCATTTTTCTTCCTTTCTCCATAAGCAGAACAACCAACCATATTTTGTGCTTCAGAGTAGATTCCAGCAGGGCATGTCTGTATAGTGCAGCCAGACAGCATGTCAAAAATAAATTAACAATAATTATTGTGCACATTCACTCTTCTGGAGATGATAGTTAAGGCATTGAACTAGCATGTAGGAAGTTTAGGTCCAGTTTTTAGCTCAGCTAAAGGACTGCTTTGTGGGTTTTATTAGAAATCACTTTCCCACTTCTATATTTTGGTTTTGCTTTATATTTAAGACAATGCAGGGAAGGAACTGCCTGTGCATGTGCACAGCAAGGCAGCCTAAGAAAATAGGATCCTGAAACCATCTGGGGCTTTTACTTATTCTTGCAGTATCAGGCAAGAAATAATCCGTGATAAATTTCACTTGCCCTCTACAAAACCTTCTCTGAGACAGATTCTGTTACGTATTATAAATGCAATGCAGACTTCATCGCAGCCTCTGCCAGAAGTTTTTTATCCTTCTGGGGTCTGAATGTCACACTGAGCTGCCTAGAGTCACTAGCATTGCTTTGTCCAACCGCTAGCTGAAAATACAGTTTCCCAGAGCTGGCTTAATCTAATCTGTCCTGATTATGTACCAAAATACGAGAGGAAGAATCATAACAAATGTTGGTCACATACTCATTCAAACCACTTAAGAAAACAGGGAATGATTTATGTGGTCATATACATTCATCCCATCAAGGGGGAGCATTTTCACATCAATTTGACTGTCATCTAGCCAAGGAGAACAGGTTGTTCTCAATGCAGTGCTAATTCTGGAAAAAGCCATAAATTCTGAGCAACATTCATGGAAAAACAGTCTCATCAATGAAATGTATGTATTAAGATAGAAAGAAAGGAAGTAATGAACCTTTAATCCTGCAAAAATAAGCTTTTAGAAACACGGAGGCAAGAGAATTCAAGGAGTATTCACAGTCATCTATCCACATTTTTTTGAAACGAATATACCAGAAAGCTATACAAAAGGAAGGTTTCAGGTGCATTTATATACATGGAACTCTTTAAAAGAAAAAAAAAGGGGGGGGGGGCACGGGCAAGAGAGGAACTAAAGAGCTCGGGGAC
>JAVKLA010000024.1:18745926-18770032 GCA_034782735.1 Sagittarius serpentarius | reverse complement strand
CGCGCCCCCCCCCCGCCGAAGAGAGGAACTAAAGAGCTAGGGGACCTAAACAGCGGTAAAAGCACAGTCCCATCTCCGGGGTTCTTCTTAGTAGGGTAGACTCCTCTCCAGGGCAACAACTCAGAAAGCATTTGACTACTTGCGGAACTATGAGAGGTGGTCTTGACAGTTTTCTTCCCTCCTATGGCTTTTACCTTGGAGTTTAGACAGTTTGGTTAACATTAATGCTATTTAACAGAATAGAAGTATGTTAGAAATAGAAGAATGTGTATGTTAGGTCAAATCCATTCCAAGCATTCTGACCTTGGTTATAAGGTAGAAACTGAGAGGAACTTAACGAAATAACAAAATCACTCAGGTTGTCTGCCAGGGTACAAAGGAGTAACACCTAGACCACGAAGTCTGATCTGTGCTCCTTTTTTTCTCTTTGGCATAAGGGTTGTTACTCATGTAAAAGATTATATTTGTTCCCTTTTATAACTTATTGGGACTTGATTAAATATTTTTTTGCAGGCAGAACTTGAAACATGCAAATTACTTTTCTTCTTCAGGGATATTGCTTTAATGGGGACCTACAAAAGCTCTGTCCCCTAGCAACAGCTCTCTGCAAGCTCTACATAAAAATCAATGCCAGATAGGTGGAATACATAGAAGGGACAGAGATATTAAATGGGTTTTATTGGTCAAGGCCACTTTTTTGTCCATGCAAAATCCAACTTGATTCATTAATTAATTAATTCAGAAAAACAAACCAAAGAAAACAACATTTGCCAGCTTCCTCTTGGTCTAATACCTACCGATTACGTACCAGTTGTCTGAGAAGTTTTGTAATACTGAAATGCTATACAGTATTATATTAAATGGCTACTTTGAAGACTTAATGAGATCTGGGTGTTTCATTAGCAACAATAATAATGATAGATAATTGCAACAACTGTGATATTTGCTTATTATCGAGAATTGATGTCTATATGGTTTTCAAGGACTAATTCTGCCTAGTCTAACTCACCTGTATGTTTAGTTTCTAGAAGCATATGAGCAAATAATACATTTCAACCTGAACCTCAACTGTAAGTGCAAGGATAGGTACATTTATTGTGCAAAATTTGGACTTAATTTAAATATTACAGATACAAATGTTATATTCATGATGTGAGGATAAGATATTTTCTCCATATCTTCCACACAATGCTCTTTCCTTAGGGTAAAAATTACTCTGATAAGGAAAAACAGGCACTGTAAAAGCAAAATCCATTTTGCCATTATTCAGATGAGAGAATTAAAAGATGGTTCAATAGACTAAGCAAGATGAAGAAATACATACAATACAGTTGTGTTCTCTCTCTGCAAATGGTGATTATCAACAACTTTGGGTGGATTTGCTTAGTGAGAATGAAAGAAGCTACTTGTGTTAAACTTCACATTTCTTATGTTAGTACTTGAAGAACCACTGCTGTTCACAATAATTGGGTAAAACAACCTGCTTTTACATTTCATTCTTAAAAGCAAACAAGTCTTTTTTGATCAAACTCTCCAGAAAACCTCTAAGAAATATACCAAGAACAGAAAGTTTCAGGCCCCAAATGGTTAGAAAAAAAATACTATAAATTCAAACGTGGCAGACAGAAAACATTGAGTAATGTCGCAGTGCAGCATTAGTTGTAATTTACCTCAGAATTTATTTGGCCATCCATAAGTCATTTACACTTTGGAAATGTGAAAGAACACAAAGACAGAAGGAGTCTGCCATGAAGGAAGGCAAAGTCCTGCTTCAGAAAGTGGCAGGAAATTTTCTAGCACCATAAAGGGTCCCATTAACATCTCTATAATTTGATCTTATACCCAATACTGGCAGAAAGCTGATTATCCATTCTGCACTCCCTTCAGCTGTAAATATTTCAAACCTGACTGTTTTATGTCCCTTCCCCATAACAAAGTTACAATCTCTAAAATGTTTGTAACCTATACAGCTTGTTGTAAAGGCTTAATGTCCTTGGCCTGAGAAAGAAATTGTACTCAAGAAATCAGCTTTGTTCCATTTTGGCAGATTAAATTCAAAAGAAATACAGTATTTGTATCCAAGCAATGCAGTCTCTCAAAATAAAAGGAAGGCAAGTACTATTAGGGCTGAAGTAATGGATGATAAAAGCCAAGGGACCAACTGGAAACTAGCTGTGCTTAATATGAGCAGCTGAGTCAGAAGTGTCTTTCTGAGCTGGGAAAAGGAGGACTGAGATAGCCTTCCTACTCAGTCGGTGCCAAACGACCCCTTTTGTGGCCTGTCTTGTTCATGGCATCAGTAACAGGGCTATTTTTCTGACGCAAAGTGGAGCAACAATAGCAATTTTAAGTGTTGTAGGAGATCTGAACAGCCCCAGCATTTCCATTTTGCTGATTACAAGAAGTCTTGTAGCCTTTTCACTGGCATCACACGTGAAGACATAATCCCTCACACGGTGCTTTCATCTTGTTACTATACAAAGTGTTTCTCTAGACATTAAAAAAGATTCCAAGAAGGTGTAAATTTGGTGACAGATTTGTTCATATTTCTAATAAATCTGGCTGTGACTGCATATATCATAGACTTTTCTTATAAACACAAGACAAAATCCGACTCTGTAATAGCAATGCAACCAGGCTGGGATTTCCAACCAAAAACTTGAACAGAAACAAAAAATGCAAAAGAGTGAAGCTGAAGTATAAACAATTTTCTGCAAAAAGCAGCACTGAACTTAAGAGCGTAACTATCAACTACAGTTGTGCAGTGATACCCTGAAAATCTGCAAGGACAGAGATCCTACAAGCTCCCTGGGCAACCTGTTCTGGTGCTTAACCATCCTCACAGTGAAAAAATTTACCTTGTACCTGGCTGGAACCTCCCCTGCTTCCTCCATTCTCACTGTGCAGCTCTGCAAGGATCCTGGCTCTGTCTTCTCTCTAACACCTCAGAGGCACTGGGGGGCTCCTGACCTTCTTTTTAAATATCTTCACTCTGTGTTTTCTTTGTATTCACGTGGAGGACTGGTGAACTATTAAGACCGTTCAGAGGTGGGGGCACTTCTTGTTACACTTTGGAAGAAAGTAGCAGACTACCGGTTTTGTTGTCTGTGCTTGTGGTGCGTACCTGCAGCCCTGCTCAGGCCTCACGGGACTAAGAACTTAGCACATTGAAGCTGATCCCTGTCCCCGAAAGTCCAAAGCCTACAAAGAAGAGCTGGAGAAAAAGGGACAGTAAACTGCTAAGGAAGCACAAGGTTAACAGTGGTCAGTTCACGTCATCATGAAGGTCTCTCGCCTGTTCTCATTTTGCACATAGAGTACAAATATTCTGCTACTGCTTGAGGAAAAGGGATGTTCCTCCTCATTTTTACCTCTCTAACAATAAGCAAATTCAGGATGGCTGGTCAATAATTTTCCGCGTCCTTTCAGTAGGTACAGTAGTAGCAAAACCAAGACAGGCTCCTGCATTTCTCACATCCATGTGCCCTTCCTTTTAGTGACTATTTTTAACCACAGGGAAGGTCATCTGTGTCAAAAGCCAATCAGTCCCTGCCATCTCAGCAAACCCAACCATTTCCTTAAGCCACACAGTTTTGGTTTATTGTAGTTCAAGTGACACCCCCTTGCCTATTAATAGCCTGCGGTGAGATTTAAAGCATGTTATATAGATTAAGAAATGACAGTTTAAATAAAAGTCAGCCTGCAGGACACTAGCTTGGTCATTTACATTTGTCTGGAACCGTCTCTAAAATGCCAGCACTAAGCAAGTGGGTAGTACTTGACTCAGAGAGCAACTAACCTGTTAGAGGTCTTTTCTTCCCCAGTCACCCTGACCTCAGGCAGGGTACAGTCCCTTTCTTGGCAGTGTGAGTTATCTCCATGACTTGAGTAGACATCTTAGGTGGGTGTATTTTCTACTACCTCCTACTAATGCCAGCAAGGATTACTATACACTTCAAGAAAAGAACAGTCTGGAAATTTCGCCCCCACCCCAGGCAAGAATCCAGCAGTGACTTTGTGGCAAGAGCTATGGGACTCAATTTTGAAGTGAGCTACAGTTATGCCATTCAGTTCTGGTGTCGCTGGGTATTAGGGCTGTGCCTCTGGGTACATCCAGGGCACTTAATCTATTCATTCCCTGGGTGGTCTAGGAACTCCCAAATAGTCACTTGCATAGATGGGACAATGGACTGGTTTGTGGCAATTGACCAACTTAAAACTAGGTGATTGAGTGAACTCCGAACCACCTTCATAATTACCTATCTGTTCCCAGAGCCCTCCAGGCAGATTTTTGGGCGGTTCTTGTTATTCCCCCAGGCAGGTCCTGCTGTACCAGTTCAATTTTATGCTTGTGTGGATCACGAATATGAAAGTAACTGCAATGGTAATATTTAGTCAGGAAGTCAAGACACTTTCTCTAAAAAACAAGGCATCATTACCCTCTGGAGCAAATGGAGAAGTGATTTTGTCCAGATCATCAAAGTTAGCAATAGTTTTATCGTAAGACTATGTTGTAATCAGAGAAAGTTTTATAATCCTTGTGGATTGTCAAAAGTTAACATTACCTTTAGGAATGAAAATCTTAAGACTTTTTTATGCTAACAACTGTTGAAATATGGAAAATATATTGGCTTCTACAGAAGCAAAAGAAAATAATATATAATCCTTCATATAGGGCACTTTGGCAGCAAATTAATTTGCTCTGTTTCCTTTCTTTTGCTTTCTGATGCTTCAAAGCACAAAAATTTCAAAATCTTCCCAACAATTTTTTTTTGTAACTATACAGTTAAAAGCAGAAAAATCCATTATCTGCTTGATTACCTGTAACATGGGAATTAATCTGCATTAGGGCTGTCTGAAAGTGAAAAAAATACAAATGATTTGAAAATCAACAATCTAGCATCATTTACAGCTGTTAATATAAATGCTAACTTTAAAAAACACCCATGTGATTTAAAGAAAAAGGAAAATTAATATTTTCTTCCTGTTAATTGCCAATCTGTTATGCCACACAAGGCAAAGTGAACCGTAGCTGAATTTCCACTGTATCTTGAAGACTGTATTTAGAAATTGGCAATAATTTTTCCTCATTTGCCACAAGAAGTTCAGAATGACCAGATATATTGTTTTCTGTCAGCATTAATATATGGAACATGAAGGCACATCCTTACAAGTGGGTTATCTCTTTTCCCTGACATTGTAAGTATTTTAAAGTGTTCTTTAGTTGCTAGAAGTTAATTTTATTCTTATGGCGAGGATTCCCCAGCTGTAATCTTTAGGTTCTTTAAAGACAGTGACAATGACAAAGGCAAGAATGCTTTGAGTAACTGAACAATATTGGAATCTATGAAGATATATTTAAGTAGCTAGAAAATTAAACCAAACATTTTGTGTGCACTCAGGCTCATGACAATGCATTCACTGAAGGGCTGCTGTCTGATCGTAAATCTAATTTTTACAGAAAACACATACCCATCTAAGCAGAAAAAAAGATCTTAATTATCCAGCACATTACCTCTTAAATGACCTAACATTTTTATTTGAACACATGAAAACCCTTTAATCTGAAATGTCACTAAATTCTTAACTTTCAGTGTCTCAAAAGTTATGTTGATTATTCAGGTATGTAAGCATTATTAAAAGATTGAAATTAGATAAAAAGCAGGATGCTTGTACATTGAGGATAATAAAAAGGACGCACTTAAGATAAATATATAAGAAATACTAAAGGAAATAGTGTTTCCTGGAAAGGTCCCTTAAAAACATGGGGGGTTGTGATTTCAAGAAAGATGATCATCTTAACACTGAACACTGCATGATGGCATTTGTGTACTCTTGAAAAGTGATTAAATTCTTTCTGCTTTTCCACATGCAGGTGGTTTCTGTGGGTTTTCTTCTTACATTTGTGCTGAACTGTTTGTTGTTCTGCCTGCTGTTTTTGCTGGTCTCTGATTTTCCTTTGATGGGTGTTAGTATAGGATTTTCTGAAAGCCTGAGTAGTTTTGGTTTTAATGTCAGTTCAGTTAACTCCACCAGACATTTTCTGCCTAGCTTAATCAGAAATTCTTATTGAATCTCATTCTCTTTTCTGTGTCTTATATACGTTCCATTTTAGTAGAATGTTCAGAATTCCTCAAATAGCAGTATTAAAAATTCTGTCCTCCACTGATCCGTGTTGACTGAAAGTCATTCACTAATCTGTTGTTAGAAATGAAAGTTCTTCCTAGCACCTATGGCCCACAGATTGATTGCCGCATTTCCAGAGATTTTTAGCTCCTCTGGAGAGGTGAGTTGTATCCTTTGTGTGCTCAGGACTCTCTCTCAGTGTCTTTTTAATCTTTCTACCATGTGGTGTGAAGCAGAGACCTCAGTGCTTAAGTGCTTAATTATCCTCAGTTGTGCTTGCTGGTCCCCTGCGCATCAGCAAATGACAGTGACATTGACGCTACCCTGTAGAGTGACTTTTCCTCAGAAAGCAGGTTCCAAATATTAACTGAGCTATAGGAATATTGTGTATGGGACTGCAAATAGGACTTCTCTGCAGAAAACATTTGTTGAATCTTTATGGAGATATCAGTTTGAATTCCCCTCACAGATACGTGCACTTAACCTGTTGCAGATGCCAAGAAAAGGTGCATATACATTCACAGTATTTCCCTAAAATAGTTGAACGTAAGCTGATACTACTGGCTTCACCTACAGCACCACTCGAAGAGCCCTCCTGGAACCATTACTACATTTATCCAGCACGGCCCTGATGGCTCCAGAGGGGGTCATGTCCTCGCTGGGGTGAGCACCAGTGACCCAGCAACACTGGCAGGTACTCCATAAAGCAATATAATGGAAGGTGCACCTCGGCCCCTTATTCCAACCCTCTGCAGCCCAGTACACCGTGAGCCCCTTCGGGAACTCGTCGGCAGACCGTGCCCAGGCTTCTCGTGACCTTGCCAGCAGCTAACTACGCCATCAGAAAGGACAGTCATGCTGCACTCTTGCTACCTGCACAATCGTAACCAGAGGCCAAGCTACATGCTGACGAGCAAGAAGCTGCCTGAGCTCCCTTCAGAGCAAAAGGACCTCCCCAGGCAGGAAAATACGCGGCTTTGTGTCCTAGCCCTCAGGAGCCAGCAGCCTGACGCTGTGGCTAAGGTCCAAATTGGCTGAGTGATGGGGCTCCTCAAAGCTGGATGCTCACAGCGCGCTTGTGTGCCCCGTCACTCAGCTGCCACCAGGCACATTCGCCCCTCAGTGCCTATGCAGGCATCCCCCCGTCTTCTCCTCCACCAACCAGCTTGGGGCACTTACTGGGAAAGTTATGGGCTGTGACAATAATGCCTTACCTCATGTTCAGAGCCATGACAAAAAGTAGATTCCCAGTAGCAAATTCCCAGTAACCGGGCGAGCGACAGAAAGACTTCTCTAGTGGTGCCCTGAGGGGTTGTTTGTTGCTGCTGGAGGTCCCCAGGCAGGGTACGTTAGGGCTATGGCAGAGCAACCCAGCTGCATCCTGGAGTCTGCTGAGGCCCTTCGCCAGAGATGGAGCCACCCAACACAGCTGCTATGCTCTGGCCATCTCTCCCCGTTTCTTTAAACAACATTTTCCACTCACTTCTGGTCTCCTGAGCCTTATGGAGGTCTTATCATACACAGTTCCAGGGCAACCTGATAGGAAAAGGTCAAAAGCAGAGCTATAAAATAGGCCCACGGGTTTGTGACCATAGCGGAGATGTACACTGACATCCTGAGGTGGAGCAGCCTTTCAAAGGTAAGAAAATGAAGAAAACTTCAGGATGCAACAGAGATACAAGGCTTTGGAAAGGTCACTTCCAGCAGCGACTCAGAAAGCCACAGTTCGGGATTGCAAAATCCTTTGTCTTTTCCAGACATAGGGCAAATGCCACTTTCAATAGGAACATGTTTAACGGATGGCTGGTTTAGGTTTTTTGTTTGTTTTTTTTTTAAAGTGATGATAAACAAACCAAATTAAATACAGGCCTTAATTAAACCTGGATCCCATTAGCCTGCCTACAGTAATATTACTAAACTATTGATAAGACCTTTGAATCTCACACAAGCATAAATAAACACTCAGGCTGCAGCTTCTGGAGGAAAGGGAAAGAATGAATTTTTTTTTTTCCTCTTTACCTTAAATAAACCCATCCTTTCACCTCCCGACCGGGAGGGATTTCTGCAGCCAAGGGTGCCCTCTGCGAGCAGGAGGGTTCGGCCGGTCCCGCGAGCCGCGGGCAGGCCTGGCTTCAGGCCCCTGCCCTTGCCCAAGTGCTGGCCAGGGCCGGAGTTTCTGCCCCTTCATCCGTTTAAAGTGCAAACTTGTTTGTGAGAATATAGAGCAGAGTCACAATAGTGAAATTGTATTGCTTTCTTAGTAGCTAAACTTTTGTCGTTTAAATGATCAGAATGACGCTGGCTGGGATTATACTGAGCACTGGTATCACAGGATATTGATGCATGATTCAGGCACTACCCACATAACTAGGTATGCATCAGTCGCTGAGCTGTCGGTATTGTTAATCTGACATGGGAATGACACAAAAGTCCTGTTTGATGCAATATGCTTAGAGTAACTGAACTCGGGCCGGGAGAAAAAAGGCTGGGTTCACACGGTTGGCAAGACACTTGGGCAAGTGTTACTGGGTTTATGCTTTTGATTTTTCTTCTGGGGTTCCTCTCCCACAATGGTGCTCTATGTTGACACAGATTTACAAAGGATACATATCATGAAAAAAGACATCCTGAAAAGCCATAAAAATCCAGTGTGGATTTCAATAAATGAAGTAAGTTCTGATAAAAGAGGTGCACTAAAAACATTTTTTTCACTGATCTGCTTCATGCTTCACTTGATCATCTTGTGGAACCTTGATCATCTTGTGGAAGCTTCAACGTATGTTGTTCAGCATGCTTCAGCAGGAGCTTGTACTCCCGGTCTGGCAGAGACTGTACTTCTCAAATACAGGTACACAAAGATCATCTTCTCATACCTCTTACAGGACTGACTGCTTCCAAAAAACTCTTTTCAGATTTTGGCAGCTTATGTAAAAGTTGTCCCTAAATGGATACCAAAAAGCAAATGGCTCCACTATCCTTTATTTCTGTAGCCTGTATTGCACTACCTTATGTGGTCAACAAATTGAAGAATAAACCATAAATCATTTGCACAGAAGTTTTTTTTCAGAAAACATTTTAAAATGTGACATACTATTAATTCAAAACTGAAATTCAAAACAAGAAAATGCATTGTAAAGCAGTATTTTCCATTGCTGACTTTTTTTTACTTTGATTATTTGCTTTAGAATACTTTTCTTTGGGAAAGAAATTATAAGGAAATATATACAAATTTTATCTAGAAAATGTTGGAAGAAGACTTTTTAAAATTACCACAATTTTTCTGTTCCAAAATGAAATTGGTAAAGCTGTACCATTTGCAAAATATTTAAATTCTGGTGGAGCTAACTATTCTGTTAGAATGTAGTTTCTAGAGCCTTTTTTCAGATTACTCTAATGTCTACCATGTATCAGGGAATAATAATAATTTTTTTTGGCCCATCTTAAGTCTTTGCCTAAATAAGGTAACAGATTCAGTCCCCCTTAATAATATAAACCACTTTTGTACCTCTTTGTGCAGTGACATTATTCCCACTGAGACTGCACTGAAATAGTGTATTTCAAGTCAGCAGAAATAACTGAACCTGCTCAAAGTGAATGTTTCTTTTAAAAAACTGCACCAGAATAATCTTTTTACAAAGTGATTAAAACATAAAGGAAATCTTTTGATAGATATATTAACATCTTCTATTACTTTTACACGGGGTAGCACATCTAAAAATTTCATTTAATGTTACTTCTATTTAACTGACATCTTATGAGCAATCACTAAGCCAAGTCTGTCACAGCTCTTCTAAAGGGTTGCAGCAAAGCACCTTTGATAGCAGAAATTAAATCTAAATTGAGCTCAATTTTTATCATGATAATCTCAAAATTACAGATGATTTGGGCAAAAATTTCAAACACTTTTACAGTGCACACAGGTTTCCTGAACAATGCTAACTAGAATAGTAGCATTTCACACACGGGGAAACCGAGAAAGAGGCAGAGAATCAAAAAATCTTACACTAGGTCACCTAGGCCGCCAGTGGCAGAGCCAGGGGTAATTTCTGTAGAGTAAAACCCTGATGTGCTTAATCCTATTTAAGTACTCCATCTGTTTGGCCATAATAGAACTTTTTATCTGAAGAAACAAAACAGAAAATGTGAAACACAGTCTGGCAATGAAATCTCTGCAGACAGAGCCCAATGCCCCAGCACAGACCTACTGGCGTAAGTCAATTTGCATATGTGTAGAGGGGAACTCATTGCAATATCAGGGCTTAAATCATAAATCACAGTCTTAAACCGAGACATTTTAGCACCTTCCCTCATAAATCTGCGACCAGGTAGATATATGGAGAGGACATATCATTTCTTCCTCCTTTATCAGGTAAGGTTGCCGAACTTCGAAATCCTAACAGGTCTGCTTCTTTTATAACTTTGGGGTAACAGGTAGCCGTAAACAGACCATGAGCTTTAGTTCAGTCACCTGTCCTGGCTCAGAACTGCCAAATTTAGTCCAACTGTCAAATACGTAATTCTCCAAGTTTGAGCAATGCAATGTAGCGAGGAGAAGGTGTATTCAACTTAAGCTACGCTGTTTCAGTTTTGCCTTTGAGGATTCACAGCTCATTACAGAACTTCGGAAGTGTTTTAACTGCTTGTTTAATCAGCCCAGACATTTGCGGATGAGGAACTGTTTGTAAATTATTTGTTCAAGGTATGTTGCCCTAATGAGCGGAATCTGTTCTGAGTCAATGAAGAGCCACAGTCCAGAGGAAGAAGTGTTCATTTGGATGAACAGCTCCCAGAATAAAAAGGTAAGCATAATAAATACAGGACTGGTATTTCTTAATGTTTATTTATGTTTTCATGAGATGCTCATTCAGAGCATTGTTTTTTGAAAGAATCTGACAGAAATATCTCTCAAGCTTAAGGCTCTCTGATGACCACATTTCCCACCTGAGAATTTAAGCAAGGTCAACTCTACCACATTTGAGCAGTTTTCCTGCAATTTTAGCTGTGCTTGTTTTGTACTTGTTTTTCCTGACCCACCCACATGATGAGAGATGTCTTTGCCCTAAGTTCCCAGCATGACCAGGTCACTCTTCTGTTTAAACTTAGAGTATGCGTGGGCAGGAAAAAGAAAGTAGTGCTTATGTATTGGCCGCCTTGAATCTACTGCAGAAGCAGCAGAGGATGCCAAGTTCTTGGGAAGGCAAGGAAAGGTAAAAGGTCTTGTAATTCCCTGTATGCACATAGCTCAGGCCCTGAACTTCCACCCACCCTACTCTCTGACACTTGGCAACACACAAGCAGCAGACGTATCTCAATCCTAATACAGCCTCTCAGGCAAAGCTGGTAGTGATGACACTTTTTCCATGGCTTCTTTGAAGGAATACTTTGTAACTTCTAAAAAAATAGCCATTGCAAAGCATTCTATAAGCATGGTGCCTCTGAAGCCACGCTGGTGCCACATCTGCAGAAACTGTGCTGGACCACTATCTTCTGGAATCCTTCCTGCCTCCTCTTTCTCTTGGGCAGTTTAGTTTAAAGGGGATGAGATCTGCTTCTGAGAGCTGCCTACTGCATGCTGAATTCAGGAGGTGAAGATGCTTAATTGTTTTCTGATAACAACCCATTATCCTCTACTTTCACTTCAAAGAACAAACACTATTTCTCCCAACCACTTGCTTAAGCAGTTATCCTTGCAAATCCCCTCTCTTTCCTTGTAGCTCTAAAATATTTCTTTTCTCTACTGTGTAGAAGAAAGAAAATGTTGTGTACTTCTGTGAATGTAAACACATCAGTTGCCATGGGAGCAGGTGCTGGAGCTATGATTACTGCCTGCAGCTGCTG
Organism: Sagittarius serpentarius; assembly: GCA_034782735.1. Classification (NCBI taxonomy): domain Eukaryota; kingdom Metazoa; phylum Chordata; class Aves; order Accipitriformes; family Sagittariidae; genus Sagittarius; species Sagittarius serpentarius. The sequence continues at coordinate 18,758,068 of JAVKLA010000024.1, read as the reverse complement.
CATTTGCTAGGTGCCCAATTACCTTACCTGGTTACTCTAATTGAAGGGAGAATGAACACAATGCACATTATTTCAGCAAAATGCTTCTTGACTGGCAAGTGCAACACGAGTCGTCGAAAGGGTTCATGATCTGTTGCTTGCAGCATCATGCGTCATGTATTTTCATTACAGCGTGTGTTACATAAGGGGCAGTTCATTAACAGATGAGAGTAAAAGAAAAAACAAAGATGAAGAAATGTGTTTGTAGAATATGAGGTAGCTTTGCAGCTTGAGATAAACAGCACTAGAAGTGGTAATTGTAACAGCCAATCTTACTTTTGAGTATTAAAAAGAAGAAAAAAATAAGTTCCTTTTCTAGAACCAAGTAGCATCAGACCCAGTTCAAAACAGGACAAATAAACATCAGCATATGATGGTTGTAGGTGTCAGACCATCCCCTTCCTTCTCCTAACCATCCTTCTCACTTTTCTCCTTTTGAAATCCACTCTGCCTCTAACATAACAATTTTCACACAGGGCTGAGCCTTCTTTAATTAGGTGACACAAAATCCAAAATAGAGACCCATGAAGACAGCAGAGAGGCAACAGAAATCCTGGTCTGTACTCACAACAAGCAAAATAGGGGGTGGAAATCTTTTGAACCAAGTTGTTGGCAAAGGCTTGAAAGCGTAAGCATGTAAACAGTTTCCTTTTGTTTGAACACATCAGAAAACAGGACGCTTATGTTTGCTTTTTGTAAAAGTGCAGAGCTGCATGCAATATTTGACTCCATCAGACATTCCCTCTTCCATACAGAATTAACCCCTCTAGATGCCAACTTCTGCCTGACAACAGGTCTAAAGTGACAGTGTAAATGAATGTTAAATGGATTAGTGTGTAAGGACTGAAAGTCTGAAATTTTTTTCCTATTCATCTATGAAAAACAAAGGACCACTTCTGAGGTGCTGCACTCTCCAGGTGCCATGCTATTACTGATGACAGGACATCAGTCCCAGCAAGTCACATCTCAGAGGTTTAGTCCTTTCCAGCAGGTCTTGCCCACACTCATTCTTTGCTGACTTGTTATCATAAACAAAAGTGGACAAATTACATGAGACAAAATGCAAGATGGCTGTAAGTGGTCTATGCTCTTACAGCATCTCCAGCAATGCCCCCAAGTCACCTCTCCTTCCTGTCCTGCCTCAGGAGCAAGCCCAGTGTGCTAGAAAAACATCCGAGCTGGGAAACTAATGCTCACCAAGCCACTTTCAATTGTTCAAAAGCAGTCCTGGCTAACCGGGGAGCTCGCAGTTGACTGGAGGTTAGTAAATGTGACACCCATCTATAAGAAGGGCCAGAAGGAGGATCCAGGGAACTACAGGCCTGTCAGACTCACCTTAGAGCTGGGGAAGGTTGTGGAGCAGATCATCCTGAGTGCCGTCACCCAGCATGTACAGAACAACTAGGTGATCAGACCCAGTCAGTATGGGTTTAGGAAAGGCAGGTCCTGCTTGACTAACCTGATCTCCTTCTATGACAAAGTGACCTGCTTAGTGGATGATGGAATGGCTGTGCATGTTGTCTACTTAGACACTAGTAAAGCCTTTGACACTATTTCTCACAGCATTCTCTCAGAGAACCTGGCTTCTCATGGCTTGGACAAGTGTACTCTTTGCTGGGTAAATGTCTGGTTGGATGGCCAGGCCCAAAGAGTTGTGGAGAAGAGAGTTAAATCCAGTTGGTGGCTGGTCACAAGTGGTGTTCCCCAGGGCTCAGTATCGGGGCCAGTTCTGTTTAATATCTTTATCAATGATCTGGATGAGGGGATCAAGGTCACCCTCAGTAAGTTTGCAGTAGACAGCAAGTTGGGCGGGAGTGTTGATCTGCTTGAGGGTAAAAGGCACTACAGAAGGATCTGGACAGTCTGGATCAATGGGCCAACACCAACTGTATGAGGTTCTACAGGGCTCAGTGCCGGGTCCTGCACTTGGCTCGCAACAACCCCAAGCAATGCTACAGGCTTGGGGAAGAGTGGCTGGAAAGCTGCCTGGCAGAAAAAGACCTGGGTGTGTTTGTCGACAGCCAATTGAATATGAGCTAGCAGTGTGCTCAGGTGGCCAAGAAGGCCACTGGCATCCTGGCTTGTATCAGAAACAGTGTGGCCAGCAGGACTAGGGAAGTGATTGTCCCCCTGGGCTTGGCACTGCTGAGGCTGCACCTCCAATACCGTGTTCAGTTTCAGGCCCCTCACTACAAGAAAGACATTGAGGTGCTGGAGCGTATCCAAAGAAGAACAACACAGCTGGTGAAGGGTCTAGAGCTCAAGTCTTATGAGGAATGGCTGAGGGAATTGGCGTTCTTTACCATGGAGAAAAGGAGGCTGAGGGGAGACCTTCTCGATCTCTACCTGCCTGAAAGGAGTTTGTAGCGAGGTGGGTGTTGGTATCTCCCTAGTAACAAGTGACAGGATGAGAGGAAACGGCCTCAAGTTGCACCAGGGGAGGTTTAGTTTGGGTATTAGGAAAAATTTCTTCACCAACAGGGTTGTCAAGCGTTGGAACAGGCTGCCCAGGGAAGTGGTTGAGTCACCATCCCTGGAGGTATTTAAAAGATGTGTAGATGTGACACAGGGACATGGTTTAGTGGTGGACTTGGCAGTGTTAGGTTTACAGTTGGACTTGATTATCTTTTCCAACCTAAATGATTCTATGATTCTATTCTATGAGAAGAGAGGGTCCTTGGTGTATCCTTTGTGGACAACCTCAGGTGCTCCTGAAGACCTGGACCACTGCTTTCAGCTGCCTCAGTCTCCCAAACTGTCTCCCACAAGGCAGCCCAAACACCGCCCAGCACCAGAACTCCCACATGCTCTCCGCTTGTGTAATGCCGCAGCACAGTCAGCTCAGAGGTGGTCTCCTCACAGGACTGCCACTCAGGACTCCGGTTAGGGAAGAGCATATGCAGTGCCACAATTAGAGCCAGGGCCAGTCCCCACCCTGTTGGTGCCAAGCAGAGTGGCACTGACATGATCCACCCCGGATGCCTCATTCACATACTTGAGCTCCCTTGGGATCCATCGGCTTTGCCCTCACTCTCCCACCTGGCACCTTGCTCCTATGCAGCTGGCCAAATGCTATGGGCAATCTGTGCGACACTTGCCTTGTCTCCTCTTTCAGTGCCTTGGGAAAAGTCCTTGTGAAGTCGTCCCTTCCCCCCTCTTCAGACACAAAAGGACACAAAATCCCAGAAAGGAACTCGTTTCTAGCCAGCCAGTACTGAGCGCTTTTGAGTAGTATTTATTCCAGGCCTGACCTAGTTGTAAGTCCTCTAAGAAAGAGGCTCCTCAGCAGTGAGATGGTAGCGGGCATTGCCAGTAAGCCCTTGTCTGGCAGTCTCCTTGAGGAGTAAGGAGGCTCTTCTTCTGTTATACACTCCAGAGAAATATATAGTGCCTGTGACTTGCCAGATTTGGGGATAAAACCACATCTAGGGAACACTAAAGTCTGCTAGGCTTATCTTTCCTTCTTCTCGAGCCTTTCTTATCAGTCTAAATATACAGTGTATCTCAGGCAGTGTCCCAGGCTAATCATTTGTCTGAGTACTGCAGACAAGTTGATGGGAAGACACTAGTAGCACTTTGCCAGGTAAGTCATAAGGGATAAATGACAAAGTCAAGGATATGTCATCCCGAGTTTGACGCAGATATGCTCAAAGACCCCTGGAAACATTTCAGCGGCCCACCATAGAGATGCTGATAAGGTGTTTTTGTACTAAGCACTTTACAGGGGCAGCCCTTGGGAAAGATTTAGGAGAGTAGAGCTGCTATCTAATCATTAAAAGTTGGTCTGGCTTTAATTCCCAATTCATCTGATTTTGCTATAAGTTTACTTCTAAAGGTGTTATCCTCTAATCCAATTATTAATGCCAGTACTTAAATCTCAAGGAGTGCCCTAAAGGTTAAACGTGCTTAAGTGCTTTGCAAAATTCGGACAGCAGCATGTACATAATTCTGAGGTGCAAGCAAAAGTATATAAATTAAAAAACAAAAATGTGAATGTCATTTTATGGATTTGTCTGTTTTAAGATAATTTAAGTAATAAATTATTCCTTCCTATTCTAGGACATATGTTATCCAAAATATTCCTTCCTTTATTTATTGTTTTGTAAAAGTCTATAGCATAGAAAATTGAATAGGGCTAACTGAAGTTAAACAATGGGTATGAATTGCAGAAATAGTACTTAAACTTTCTAATATACTTACTAATATCTATCTACATCATTAAAGCTGCAGAGAAGTATACATTAGGATTTTTAAAGAATACACAGAGAAGTTAGGAACGTAAAATAATTAAGAGCACTTTTGTGAATCCCACTGAATGTGAATCCGACTCTAATACTTAAATATCTCAAAGTCTGGCCCCTGGATCTAAGGCAATAAATTCTAAATAGTAAAGAGCAATAGAGCTTCCTAAGGCCAATGTTTAAGGCATATTAGTGACATAAGGTGTACCTCTGTGCTAGGAAATAAGATCCCATGTGAGTAGAGGAAGAAGCCTTACTATTATTACTACTACTGTTCTTCGTGTTTTATGACTATTTCAAGTATTTCGGCTCATAAAGTGTTTCTTAAAGAAAACAATGTATATTTTTTTGTTCTTATAACAATAAAATAGTTCCAGTATATCCAAAACCACACTTCAGGAAAAAAAGTAGTAAATCCTCTCATACGCTGCCTTCTTATTTAATTAATTTACAAGGTACAGTACATAAATAACTAATTTAGCAAGGATCTGTGATAATTTAATCTGAGATATATCTAAAACAATTTAAGTTTTTCCTAATTACTTTTTCAGAGAGGAACTGGAATTAGTTTGAAAACAAATCTGCAGTCCATTGACTGGATGCTCAGGATCATTTGGACAGTGCTAAGCATACTGTGGGCGAACTAGCTGGCCACACTTTTGCTGTTCTGTTGCATATTAGCTACTGGCTATTTCTTCTTTCTCACAGATTTATGCAGATCTAGCAGCTATAGCATTTTATTTTACTGTTGAAATTCAAAAAGAAAACACGAGCAAGATCCCTCCTAATAGATTTCCAAACAAACTTGCATTCCAGACATAGCACGTAAAGCATTTCTACAGAATATTCAGCAGCATCGCTTTCCTTCTCACCACTCGGTGACAGATTTCATCTTGTGCAGATTACAACCAAAGGGAAAATTGTCTCAAATTATTTAATCAGAGGTACACATAAGGTGTCCTTTTGCAGACTTATTTTAAGTGATATCAACTACTTTCACATTCAGCTGTGTAGTCACAAAGCAGATTTAAATCATATTATCAGCAGCAACCCAGCAATGGAAACCAACTGAAAATTAAGGATTCATTTAATTGGCTGAAAACAATTGAGAGCTGCCTGTTACCTAGGCAATGCAAACCTTCCACGCCTGAAAAATTACATGATATCATGAAGCTTTAATCACCAAAAAACTCTAACACGCCTCATGTCCAAGTAGAACGAGGACTGCTTAAATCAAGATTTTTTAAGAATATCTTAAATTGCTGGCTATATCAGTACATACGTACTGCAAATCTGCGTGTGTTAAAGGAGAAGAGGTTGTTAAAGCACTAGCCTGCAATACAAAGGAACGGAGATTTGGTACCCTATGTTTTTCCCATGTTATCTTGGGCAGTTCACTGACGACCACATTTACAAAATTATCTGACATTTAAAGATGCAGGCAGATGCCTAGTGAGATTTGCAAAAGCTCCCAAATCAGGTGCATAACTTCTACAGGTTTTTTAATTCAGCGTACACTGGAATCAATAGACAGCATCCCTCCAACCTCAGTGAATTTTAAGTCTATGCTTTCCTTGCCTGTCCAGAAAAAAAGAGATCTTGGTTTGGGCTAGTTTATCCCACTGCAGCATAACAAATGAACCACCATGATTCACATGAAATGCATTACTTCAGTGATCTCAAATAATTAAAGGTAATTGCAAACAGGCAACAAGAGGGAATAGCATGTTATATTGTACTCTGTAAATCACAGTGAAGAGAGCGGGCCCCTGATTTACTGTGGTTAAAATTACTCATACTTGGTGAGAAACAGGTATTAAAAATCCTTTGGTACACATCTCTAGCATTAGGCATGCAATAGAAGTTACTTTTTTAAGCATGTATGGTCCTGGTAGTTCCTTTTGCTATCTCCTCATTAATTAGATCCCTTTGTACTGTACATGTTGACTTCTGAATTACACTTTATTTGACCAGTGTCAAACAGGGGAATTCAAAGTGGAAGGAGTTCACCGCCAGTGGAAAAAGTCACTATGTAAAATATGTTTTACATGCAAGTCCTATCCTCAGTGCTTTGGCAATGGCTGCCAGGCTCTAAACCAGTCATTACTTCTCCTTACCAGACAAATTAAAATCCCTGTAAAAGTGATATTTAACTTTGGAAGCCTTCAGTTCTGGATCAATTCATTTTTGTTTAAACCATGCTGGTATAATAAAGTTGCACGCACCAGGGTACCTATTGAATCAAATTCTTCTACCTTCATAGATTTGGAAATCAGAATCTACTTTTATTTAAAACTTGTCTTATGTTCCCCCACATTTTTTACATTTTTGTCTTCAGCTTTCTGTTTCTTCCTTCACTGGATATAAAAGGAAGAAATGTGCATTCTTCTCAATTTCTCAGATTTGTTACAGTGCCAGGTTTTCAATTAGGCACTTATACTGAATGTAGTTAACAGAAAATGAAGTTCTGTAAACTGGCTGCTAAAAAGAAGCAGAAGCAGGAAACATTCACCACAAAATCCTTACTTCTTTCCAAGTACCTACTAAACTGTATTTTCTCAGTGATCTGGATGTTCTTCAGTCAAAATCCTGCCTCTTCTGTCATCCTCCATAGTCCACAAGAGATTAGCCAGATGTGTTCCTTCTAGCACAAGCTCACCTAGACTGTTTCCCATGAAGTAAGAGGAACAGAATTTGCTGCCCTTCTTCCTGCAGTGTAGCCTAGCTGACTGGGAAAGAAGGAAGCCCAAAGAAGTTATGTAGCTCCAGTCCCACCTGATTTCCCTTGGCTGTTAAACCAGCTCATGGGAAGAAAGGGGAAGGATGGTCAAGCACACATCCAGAGAAGGTCCAAGTCTGTGGTCCACTGCCTATGCGATCATTTAGACACACACACTATGTCTTTCAAGCAAGGTTCTGAAGCTCTCAGTGCCATTTCTGAACATGAGTGTCCTACATAGTAGCACAACATGCTACCCCTACCCCATACTGCAATTTGATGTGCCAGTTCATATATTTCCAGGGTTTTTATTTCCTACTAAGCAATGAAGGAAAGAGCAGAGCAGTGGAAGAGCTCTTGTAATTAAGCTGGTGACTTTTTCTCTTGAGTGAAGTTTTGCCAGTGTATATCTAATTTTTTAGCTGGATCATAATTGAATAAATTAATTTTTTAATGAAAATACACTTTTTTCATTTTTCAGACTTTTTCATAGAAGTTACAAAATATTTTGTTTGGGATTTAAAATATCTTCCTTTTACTGAGCAATCACATCTTCACGGTCCTTTCCTTAGAAAACCAGAAGCATTTTGGAGGTCATCTAAGGACAAACTCTGGTAGATGACTCAGCCACCTTCTGCTTCTCCTCATCTGACAACTAGCAGCCTGCCTCCTTGTGTTTTTTCCAGGCTTATCTATGCAAGACAAACTTTTCTTTAAAAAAAACCCAAAATACCAAAAAGCTTTCCACCATTAATAACACAAGCTCATCGGAAAAATCTTAGAAAATTAGGAGTAAGAGGCTGCCCATGTGATTTTCAGTACTGCTAAGAAATTTTGTTTACAACTGAATTTACTTTACGTGGTGCTATGCAAATGATCTGGGAAATTGAAATCCTGTTTATACTATGTTTTATAACATAAATAAAATCTTTTCATTTTCAGATATCTTGGTACCACTGTGAAATTCTGCTTCTGTTTCCAGGAACAGACAATCTCTCTCTGAACCACACCACAGTAAAAGCCACCCAGTATAGCTGATGCTGCCTCTGTCCCCTTCATGCACACAAACTCCCCAGAGTAGCAACTTTCAAAACAGCTCTACATTAATGATCAGCTGTGATGGGCCACAATTCCCTCGAAACTTTGCTTTAAGAGAGCTGTGTTAGCAGAAGCTCATTTCACCCCATACCAGACTGAGAAACTAATTGTTATTAGCTTTTCTTGGTAATCTCTGTAGGTCTGGAGCAGAAAGCCTTTTTTTTTCTGTTGCTTTCATCTGTCTTAGCCTTCTCAGTCCTCTTGGAGAAACTTCTTTTGAAGAGCTAGAAGTAAAGCCTTTGTACCACTACATGGACACAATTATTCATGGTAGATGCACAGATTGCAAGAAACAGCTATTTAAAGAGACCACCTTTTTCTCTCTCTTTCTGGTTTGAAAGAAGAAAGGGGAATATTTTGAATGCCTAAATTGCACCTATGTAGGTGAACAAAGCAATTCACAGGGTGAAAGGTACTGAATTAGGAGCTCTCAAGATCCAGCCTGTCAGAAACACTAGACTTACAGGCTAAGGTGGAATTTAGGCTGACTGAATATGGCCAATAATCTTCAGCAACATAAAGCAGTTCTTGGAAAATAACTAAGCCCTAAATCACCAGCAATGTGTTCTCAGTGATAAAAGAGTAAGATTAAATGTTTCCAGCATACCAGTAAAATTCAGCTGTCGTTTTAAATGTAAACTAGAATTGCAGATTAGAACTACAATACTTGAAAGCCAGATTACCTGTACGGACATATTACTCTATGCACAGCCAAAGCTCTGATGATGATTTTTGGTACATTGTGACATTGAATGACTCATCTGCACTCAGCCCATTAATCCAGCTTCATCTGGGCTATTTCTAGCACTGCAGCCCCTGAACAGCTTTTAGAAATTGCCTCAAAACAACATCTAACCTCCAGATAAACTTTCCAAAACAAATGTTGGTTCAAGGAACGGGACTGAGTACCGTTTAGTACGTCTGTACCCAAACAAGATTCTTTAAGACTGTAAAGACCTTTAGACTGCTGTAAAAGAGGGTGAGTCAGCTTTACATTGAGACACGGAGCACTGGAGCTTCTAGGTTCAACAGTTTTAAGATGTGACATACAGTGACTACGGAAAGAACAGCTCCTCCGGGGAGTTCCCAAACACCTCGAAAAACTATTTCACGCTCTGTGGTGCCTGTGCAGCTATAACAGGGGGACCAACAACAAAGATGTCTTTACTATGAAGATGATGATTGATAGTACTGTCAAAAAAAGCTTTACTGAAAAACATACAGTAGGTAGTAAACACATGGTGCAATAATATAACCACCTTCTTGGATCTCCCATTTTATATTCCTCACTGATAATGAAACTATCCTTACCTAGGCTAGTTAAACTTTAACAGGACGCTGTCATACAGTATTAGCAGCAAGGACAGAGGAGAGGCACCATCACAAAAGGGCTAACAAGCCATTCATGTTACTTGACTGTTTAAGGTGGGCTTTTAAAGGGAAGAGCAAGTCGGATCAAAGAGAAATGAAGAACAAACACATGTCCTCTCCCATCTGGGCTGGTTACAGCAGGGAAATGATTGTCTGATTATTCCAAAGATTTATTTTCTGGATGGTGAACACAAAAATAAGCCCTAATGAAAAGCCTTGAAAAATAAATGCCTGAATCTGGATTTTGCTTCGGCAGTTATTTAACCTCTCGCTAGCTTACCGTGTGTATTTTCCTTTCCCTGGTAGTGGCATGAGGCCAAAGTTTCGCTCAGTATCTGCAGTGGGCGTAGGCACAGGGGACTGCAGGAAAAGCAAAGATAAGAAAAGCTTCACTGTCCGACAGCTGACCTGGCTGCTCGGGAGAATCAGCTGCTGGAGGTACTGAGGCTGCTGTCCAGCTTCACAGTGTCATTGGAAAAAAATTGATCCAGCACTGAAAATAATTTAAAACTGGGTATTTAAGGGAAGAACCAGGAAGAACACACCCACATTTACATGCCAGTAAACATCATCAGGCTTGTTTTAAACGATTTTACACACGCTTGTTGGGGTGTATCGTGTATAGAGCAGTGGTTTTGTTTAATTTGCATTGTCATTGCCTGACTTTAATAGTGGTCACTGTATTTTCTTACACTGAGAGAAAACTCAGTTTTGCTCAGGCACACTTTTTATGACCTTACTTACAAATTTATGTTTATGGAACCCCTTCAATGTTAATACAGGTGGTAACATTAAGAGGGTCAAAACCAACAGCTTTATAACAAAATCAACATAGTAATATACCTTTTCAGACAGTTAAAAGTTATCCTCCTTTTCAAACAAATAACATTTACCTTACAGAGACGAGTATTTGAGTGGAGTAAGATAGACAGAAATTTACTCAGTCTCTGATAGGGGCTGTCATTAATTCTCTCGTCATTTTTTGCTCAGAAATATTTATGACATACAACTTTATGCCGTGGTACTGTTGCAATCAATGACAATCTGCCCACGGGCTTCAGCAAGGTCAATATATCTTCTTCATTTTATGATGATTGGTTAACCTAGTGGTAATGGGACAAGAGACAAAAGAGTCTCATCTGTTTAACTAGCTCCTTATGTTTTACTTGCCTTTGAATAATATCTCTTCTATAACTACACAACCATTTAAAAAGTGAGTGTGACAATGCTTTACTTTATCCAACTGTAAGTTACTCATGTACTTCTACATAGTTACCAGACAAAATTGTCATCTGGGTTTTTTGTGGAGTTGGGTTTTAGTTTCGTTCTGAAAAGATCTTTCTTCCTGGAAGTAGATAAACTGATTAGCTGCCCTTTTACTGGAATTCCATCATGGGAAGATATAATACTGCAGCACTAAGTGCTTTGTTATTATTTTTTTTTTAATTTAATTGTCTTTTGTGCCCTTAGAACTCCATTACAGAGACCAGAAAAGCTATTAGCAGCACAGTATGTAAAGTGGGAATTGTCTCTTGCCCTCTGGCCATGATTTAGCAAAGTACTTAAGCCACTTACCCAACTTCATGCAAGTTGTCTTAAAGTGCATTGGCTAATGCTGATGTTACTGCTAAATGTATGCTTTAGTACATTGCTGAAGACGAATCTAATTATTCATCTGTTTAAAACTAGCACACCATGAGCTTTTTTCAGCATAGCAGGTCCTCCTCTTAACTGTCATAGATGCCATAGCTATTCTTTTCTTTCTGTTACTGTTTTCTAAGCAGCTACAATCATACTCTGTAAGAAGCCCAATATTTTAACATACCAGGCAGCCTGGGCCTTCAGAGGTTTTGAGTGAGGTTCTCCAGAGTATCTGGATGCTGGCTGAGCTTTGCTAGGAAATCGCCACCCAGTGTAGGTTTCACCTCGCTAACTTCAGCCATCTACAAGGCTTATGTCTTCATTTTTATTGATGTCCCTTAGAGTCAGCAGAAAGAAACAAGAATGTCTAAACAATGACTCAAGTGCCTCATTTTAGACATGTACCGGAGAGTGAGTGGAAGTATCTATTTCTTTCCAGGGATCATAAAGTGAGTCTTGGGGATCAGTTCATATGATAGATACTAAGATTCCCATCACGATCACTCTGGCCAAGGAAGCTCTCATATCAGGAGGGACATAAACAGAAATGCAGGCACTCATAAATGTCCATGTTGGGCAGACACAATCATTTTAGGAGTCTTAGACACCTTGAAATGTCCAGAACTCCCACTGCTTTGTCAAGGATGTTGCCCCATAGTCCACATCCCTACATTTTTACTCGAGGTGAACAAGTTCCTGCAACCACAAATCCAGAGGGCTTCAGTATATTCTGCATGAAGTCACTTGCATGGATTGAATCTAAGTGAGCAAGCAAGTAAGTTAGAAAAATGTTAAACAGGTTAAAACTACATGCAGCAGAGATATGTTTTGTGTGTGCAGTCACTGGATCCATAAATACTAGGTACACGGCCCTAGGCTGCTGCCCTTTTTAAACAAAGGTGTTTAATGAGAACATCTAGTTAACATCTGCACCAGACATATAAATATCTACAATGGGAAATAAATCACAGCTACTGAAGTATTTCCTTCCTCATAAATCAGTGTATTCCTAGTAAGCAGCTTACACATTATC
>JAVKLA010000024.1:18715484-18745916 GCA_034782735.1 Sagittarius serpentarius | reverse complement strand
CACCCACATGTATTTTATTTCTATTTAAGCTGAAATAAGAATCTGAGATCCCAAAATGCTTTCTCCTACTGGCAGATAAATAATGGGACAGAGCCAAGAAGTCTGTTTTTAGCAATCGTTATTAGAGCACAAATCTCCATTCTGTTCACATAGTATTCATAATACCACACCAGAAAGGCCCAGGTCCACAGGTAGCGCTGCAAAGTATCTCATCACTGTTGGTACTCATCATAGCCAAACTGGGAAGAAAACCAAAATGTTTTGGATTGAACCGATTATCAGTGTTCCTCTATTAAAGGAGTGCGGGCCGACAGAATTGGGCATCTAGATAGCATTTTAGCCTTTAATACTTCTTTTGTAAATGTAGTCTATTGTCTTAACATCAGAACGTGTGGCTTTATGTATGGCTCTGTTTAAAGGGACTCAGATTATGAAGTGGCTGAAATTGCTTTGTATTGGAGACTTGCCTACATTATTTTTAAAAGAGTCCCTGGAATTTTTAATTGCCAAAGAATAAAGCAACAATGTTTTCAGATTTCCTTCAGGAACTTATTATTCCGAGGACTCACTGGAGCTGCCCATGAGAAAAAAATCTCCATTTACAATTACGGTTTTGTATCTCTGACTTGGGCCATCACTTGATGTGTGCTATACTGATTTTGTGTTATTCATGTTCCTTGCTCTAACCAGGTCAAACAACCCTGCAGCAGTCCAGGTGTAGGACAGAGACACAATTATTTCTATGAAATAAGTCAACATAAAAAATACAAAGTTAATTGAGTCACATGAGATCAGTTGTTCCTAAGTTCATATTGATCGACCTTAATTATACTACTTTTGCTTAAATTTGTTATGAGACCATTCCATTACTTTTCACTGACACCATATCAAATTTACTATAATGAGCCACTTATCCCCTTTATTCCTTTTATATTTTGGCATCAGCTTCAAAACCTGCAGAACATCCCCTGTATTTCAATGTAGTTAATCACTGCTCTCTGTCATAGTTTAACCCCAGCAGACAGCTAAGTACCACTCAGTTCTCGTGCCTAATCACTAGCGGGGCAGTGTGAGGAGCAGAAAAGGCCTTGACGCTGTGTAAGCACTGCTCAGCAGCAAATAAACCATTGTTAATCAGAGATAGGTCTGTACTTCAGAGGAGCAAGTTTATGTTCCTTTGATAACTCCTGATTTGTGTTAGATTTTGGTTGTATTTTAATCATTCCATGTGTATTTATCTTTTGAGAGATTGGGTGACAATACAGGGACTGAATTTTACTTATCGTTAGCTATATAGCACACACAGAAAAGCTGAAATTGCGGTTATGGTTATTGTCATAAAACAGGATACAAAATCAGAACCTGTGTGTACTTAAGCCTCTGCTTTACAAACACCTCTGCAAGTGAACACATTTAGTTCAAAAGTAAGACCAGTAATTGTATCAGGCTAATCAGTATGCAAAATATGATTCTATTAAATAAAATGAGAAATGTGGGGGGAGCACTTTTGCTTTGTTTTTGTTATCATTTTGGAACCAATTATGTTGCAATTAAACTAATTTAGATGAGCTATACAGTTATTAACACATCTCTGTGTTAAAAAAAATTAAATCAACATGGAAACAGGAAGGAGAGTTTCCAACATTAGCTGGCTTCACTGCCTTGTTCTTTACACAGTTACTAATAAAATTTGTTTCCAGTGTCTAAATAACCATGTGGGTTTTTCTCATATTGGTCATTCAGATTTTGAAAACAACCTATACATTATAGCAGAAGCTCATATTGTCGATTCATTTGACTGATGAATGCAGCCAGCCCATGAATCTGTTAATATCGTAATTTATTTCAGTTGAAACCAGGACATTACGATTTCTGTTTCAATAGCGGTCATTCTCTTTCATTTTTAAAAGCATAACATTTCAGTTTTCCTAATGATCTGTTAACAATACAATGGCAATTGTTTGGTTTTGAGGTATAAATTAGGGCCCTTAAGTATTTCTATTTCAAGCCGACCCTGTTGCTGTTCACAATAAATCTGTCCCTTTCAGGAGCACTGCTGATTGGTCCCCTGACTTATTGTCATAAACGCATTTTCGGGTCTCTCCTAATGTTATGGAAAATGTTAGAAAACAAATTAAGGGATAATATATGGCACAGGCCTGTTAATAGCAAATGTAAGACTATAAAACAAACTGTCTCATTCAAATTCTTAGCTTGCTATAAATATAACAAATTTGAGCTTCGGTAAGAACAGAGGGATATGGAAACAGTTTGCTCAGTCTTTATACCAAGGAAGTGTGGGAGGTTATTTTGCAGAATGCCACTGAAGAGGTAAGGAGAAGAGAGCAGGAATAGTTGATGATATTAAATGGAGTTAAAGAAAGAGATGACTTAATCAGAGGTATTTATATTCTGCAAAACCTTGTCCATTAGGTTTTCCTCTGAAAAAAAAGAACTGCTATTTTGATGTATCTCTCACCATTACTTTCAATGAAGGAAGGTAGGAGCACTTGGTTAAAATATATCAGTTTGATCCAATCTTTAAAGAATGCAAAGGAAACAGTGGAACTGAACAGTAAAAATAACAGGTCTTAGTGTGTGTGCTCAGATATTATTGTCTAATATATAAGTTTTAAGCATATATTGTTAAATTCCTGACTGGAGTTAACATGTGAAAATATAAAGGGTTAAAACCCTTCTTCTGCACATGGCCCTCCTGGGAAATTTCCAATGAGAAGCAAACAGTGTTCAGTTGCTGCCTCCGTTGTATGTTATATTCTCTTTCCCACATTATTAAATGGATCCTGAGTCTAAGATTGCTGTAAAACAATATTGTGTCAGTGGTTCTAGGAAAAAAAGATGAAATAGCATTTACAATTTTATGGCTGTATGTGAGAAATATCTCATAAAATATACAGCAGCATCTCTTTCACTTTCAATATTTAGATGGCTTCAGAAAGACCTTATTAAACCTTTAAAAGACTTGTGAAATAGTGACTTTGGCTGAAACAGTTTACAAGAATGTGCGTGATCACCCCCATTCCAGTATCCGTCTGCCTTACAATCTCTGCCAGGGCACTTAACCTCTTTGGAATAGTTTGTCCTCATCCCTGATGCAGAGATAACATACGCTAAAAATCCAGAGGAGAAATGTTCTCAGGCAGAGTTTTTACCAGATTGTTCCTTGTTAACGTGGAGATATGCTTCATTCTTGGGGAAATCTGAGTGCTCTGGGGACAAAAGCCATCCACTCCTTATTCTGTAGGGAATGCAGCGAAGTCGCTGTGAGCTCCGCAGCAACTCACAGGCTCTTACACAACAGGTATTTCGGCTCAAACCCGCAGCACAGATTTCCATAAAAATGAGCTAACCATGTCAGAGAGGGACAGAGGCAAGCTGTAGTGCTCCTGTTGCATTCATGCTCAGAGCTGAGAATGTCCAAGCTAGCTCTGGGAAAAATCACTTTGCCTTCACTTGTCAGTGGACTTAGGTCTGTGTTCATGTATTAACTGAGGCCATCCTAAAGATAACTCATAAGCATCTTCATATTCTCCAGTTTTTGGCCTGTGATGGCTCCACTCTTGTCTCTGTCGCACAGTTTCCATTTTGAGGTGTTGTGTCCTGCCATACAGAACAGGCTCTCCACATTCCAACATACCATCCAGCCAAAACATTTGGAACAATTTAAATTATTTCGGGTCTGGTGCTTGCTTAGTGGTTTGTCTTCAATGGTTCATGTATCCCAAAGTTTACTAGAATTTAAAAAAAAAAAATCTAAAAATGCCCACAAAATAATGTGACATTTCAATTGTCATTTATCAGGTGTTAGATTTTCTCCCTTAGAGCTTCCTGCTCCAGTGAGACATTTTAAGTAATCCCTTTAAGGATTATTTTGTGGTATTGCATTTCAACAGGAAAGGAACTGTTACCCCATTGAAGTCCACAGAAATCTGTAAGTGTGCAAAGATTCCAAAGTATCATACTTCTGTACAGGGTATTTGTGTGCATAATACAAAAAAGTAAGTATTTTGAGCCAGCAAGAGTTAAAGTTATGATGGGTTTATCACCACAAAAACCATTTTTCAACCTGTTTATAGATTCTGAGAGACATTTCCTTTTCAATTAATTTTTTCATGGGAAATATCCTTTCAAAGGAAACATGAAACAATTTTCCAGAACCTTACTATTGTTTTTGTTATGGTTGTTATTACAATAATTGTTGTTGTTGTAATGATAATAGTATTAATATTGATAGTAGTAGCAGTAACAATAGCAATAATAAGGACTTACCCTCCCAAATGGTTTTTGCTGCCCAGTCATGTGAAAAAAGCAACCCTTTGCATTTTGGCCAACACTTGTGCTACCATGAGGATTCATTTAGCACTGAGAATACCCAGATTATGCAAAAAGTGAGCAGATTTCCTTACCCCTCTGTAAGATTTCACATACAATAAATCTACAATGATACTAGATGACATTTAAATCAAAGCAGCTTGAGACCTTGAGAAGCAGATGTCTTCCGTCATGTAGACTTCTTTTGCTTTGCATAGTGCCTGTGTGTGCTAAGAAGCCCTGAGAAAGGTGCCTTTTTCTTTCTGTGGGAACACTTGAGAAGACCTAGAGTCCTCCAGTGCTCCTGGTGGGAAGAGAGTTGCAGAGCATTGCACCAGGGACTGGAAGAACTTCTTGAGGAACATAGTTCTGGCAAGAACAGGATCTCAGGTTAAGACAGGCCATGCCACAGAGATACTGAGCATAACTGTGTGAAAAGCAGCTAGAAAAGGACTCCTTTGGGGATGGTTTTGGCATCGGTCTCAGTTTGTTTTGGTGGTGCTGTCAGTTAAAGTCCTGGCAGACAGAGGAGCAGACCAGATTACTAAGAAATGGGGCAGGCAAGGCAGTACTTCATGCAGCTGAGGAAGAGGTTTGTGGCCATGCTGGCACAAATATTTGGGCATATTGATAAGACAGACACAGCCTTCATGTTTTACAGGAACAGGTGGATTCCACTCCACTCTTTCTTCACTCGAGCTGAGCCCGCGGTCTGTGTTTGTCGCAGGTTACGAAAGCGTGGCGTGGCTTATCTCCATACTGTTACACCCAGTCTAGGTGGATCAGCTCCCTAATGGCTCCTCTGAGTTTCAGGAAGACTCAGCAAGCTGTGATTATCCAGACTGCAATGGAAATACTGATACCAAGTCAATCCCTTAAGGGAGGGCATTTTGCAGATAGCTCAACATCACATTATGCCACTGCTACCTGCCAGAAACACAGTATCCAGCTAGGTCACCCAGTAATCCGTAATTATTCTGGTAAGATATGTGACTCGGGACAGCAGGGAATATGTAGCATCCCTCACTGTTTGGATTAGTGTGATGACACTGATGTTCCTGTCAGCTGGAGGAAAGATGTTGTTTGTTGGCTGTCCTTAAACTCTCTAGCATTGCAGAAGACGAGGGCATCATGCATTTGGCCACCGTGGTCAGTGATAGTGTTCATGAACTTGCATTTGTGATAAGCAAAACCTCGCACAATCAGAGATTGCTGTTTCTTTCAGAAATACCTTCTCACACAGGCAAGGACTCATTCAGGTAGGTATCAGGTGGGGAGATGAATCCTATTTACTGTGCTGCGCGGGTGGCTGTGCTGAGGTCACCTGCAAGCAGACAGCAGGTCCCAGGAGCTGCAATATGTAAAGAAGAAAGGGGGGAAACAACTGGAGACAACAGCAATTCAATATACTCTTAAAAACCCACCAGTCTGTCAGAGTCCTGAAGCACCCCCCAGGGGTAATCCCAAGTATGTTTGCTGCATTCAAACCTCTGTAGGGGTTTGTTGGTGAAGGAAATGCGAA
Organism: Sagittarius serpentarius; assembly: GCA_034782735.1. NCBI lineage: Eukaryota > Metazoa > Chordata > Aves > Accipitriformes > Sagittariidae > Sagittarius > Sagittarius serpentarius. The sequence continues at coordinate 18,740,062 of JAVKLA010000024.1, read as the reverse complement.
GCATTGGAAAATGTTCAAATAAACGCCCCTGCACTGGAAATGAAGTGCCGAGTCAGGGTTGCCAGAAGGAGCCATCTGAAGTCTAGTGTCCTGTCCTGTAGGAAGAAGTGAGCACAGCTTGTACGTAGTTTGGTGGGGAGGCTGCTGCCACCTGTCTTTATTAAGATTTAATTTAATCTTCTCCCTGTTTCCTGAGTGCCCTAACTAGTTAAGATCCCTCCTTTGTAAGTTTAATTTCCTTTTTCAGAACAGCCTGCAAGACAAGAAGTCCATTTAGGCTCATCCTTCCAAATGCACGTGAGCTTTCCAGGGCTGCCACAATCTCCGCCAGTATAATAAACACATCCCGTGTGCTTGTATAATGCTTAGCTCAGAGAGCACGACTTCATTGTGTGTAACTAAAAATCTACCCTTTTCAGCAAGGCTAGTTAATGAATTTAAAAATTATTCTATAAAAGCCACACATGAAGAATTTCGAAGTCCCTTCCATTTTGCAGGGTTCTTGTTTCTGAAAATGCATATTTAAAGCCTATTTCAACTTCTTACCAAAATATTAGTTTATTAAAAAAAAAGAGTTTTCAGTGCAAAATTGACTGGAAGATTAAAATTTGGATAGTATCTTTGAAAATTACTTCAGTGGTTTGTTATAAATATCGCAATGGCAAAAGTTTTGTTTATCCCAAAGTTTCATTTATAATTAAAAAGGGGGGGGGGTGTCCCTTTTTTCTAGAAGTGACTCCAATGTGCTCTAACTTTCTGTGCAGGGCACTGTTTCTTTATACAGATTTCAAAAGAGAAAAAGAGCCTACACTGAAGTCCTGCTCCAAGCTCAGCGGGAGAGAGGCTCCCTCCTGTGGAATGTGAGGTCCCCATAACTTTTCACTTACACGTTAAAAATCCCCTACACAAGTAAGCCATGCTTTATTTAGTTATAAATTAGTTACATTTTTGAGGCAATCAAGAAAATAGGATAGTTAGACTAAAAGCTGTTATCAAAATCTTTGAGATTAAAAAATCTGGGCATTAAACTCTCAGTGAAATCTCAGCAGAATGCTTTGCTGAATTTATTTCCATGGAACTGAAATTTCTCCCTTTATTTGAAAAGATTGGTCTAGAAACCTTACTAAAGGATGCTCTTTTCAAATTTTCTAAGAGAAAGTCAAGCAGATTTGAAGAAACTCATTAAAAACAGAGTGACGCAGGAATTTCCAATTCAGAATATTTCCTTTTTAGGAAGGGCACCATTCAATAGCTATGAAGGCAAATAGCTCAAGAAGAATAAATCAGAAAGCTCCCCAGATGTCATCCTCTCTTTGTTCTTCTTTCCTCTTTAAAAAAAATAAGCAAACAAATAGATTTTGTGTATTTGGAGATCTGCGAAAGAAGATTTGCAAATGCATGCTGACTTTAGTAAATATTTTCCCATTTTTTTCTCAGGGAAAGGAACACAAGCCTCTAACTTAAATACTGACTATGTAGTAGTTCCTAGGTATATATCTAAAGCATGATATTAAAGACTTGTCTACCTTATTATCAGAACGCTATACATTAAAATGCTTGTTCAATATAGTCTCCCTCTTAATTTTCTCCTTTTACCCTTGCATGCTTTAAAAATGCTTGGAGCATTCTCAGGGCAGTAGGATATTCATCAAAGAAAAGAAAATAGTGTTGATTTAATACCATTAAAGAAATTTTGAAACAATTCTGCATTTTTAATTACATTTTGCTTTTGGGTCCTTTTTAATGAATGGTGTATATGTGATATCATTGCTACATTTCCAATGCTCCATTTCTTGCTATGCATCACATTTTTAAAGAGCCTAGTGTGTTCTGGTTGTATAAGATAATAAAAAAATTCAGTCAAGGAGAAATAGTTGTCTGAGTTTTTGATTAGTCTAGTTAGATTTTTTTATGTTGCATTGCAACATTACCTAGACATTAAAATATACAAAAGAGCCCCAATAAACCATATGGTACATCCATTATATTGTTTCAATTTTTAACAACCTATTTCAGCTTACATGAGCAAATTGCTGTACATTTTATCCTAGATATGTAGGAGCTACCACAATGAGGATAAGCAAAACACTCCTTTAATTTTAGCATACATATCTGTAAGGCTTGCAGGAATGCAATTTATAAATAATTATAGACAACGGGTATTTCGTTTACAGAACTCTCATAAAGAGTTTGTTTACTAATTTGAAATAAATATACCATGCTGGATCTCACTTTTGAAAATTGATCATTTACTTTCATTCTCAGTTCAGTTGCTGCTTCTGAATAGATTAGTCCTATTCAGATGGTTTTGGTTTATAGAGCCAATACCCCCCTGGATAATACAGTTCACTTTCTGTTCTCAGTGGCTATGTTCCATTAATTTCATCACTGGTGCACAGTAGACGCTGGCCAATTTGTTCCTTAAATTATTGTATTACTTCTTAATAAAGTAATCATAAAGTACGCTTCGTCTCTTAACTAGAAGGAACAAGAAATGTGTGGGGAGAGAACGGTAGCCTCAGCTCTCTCTTTCCCCTGAGCATTGCTCTGCCACTAGCCCCTGATCAGCTGAGCCAACACTTATGCTCTTCTTTTGCTTTTCACCAGAACAATTTTTAAAAACACAATTCTGCCCACTTAGATGTCAACTTTTATGTCAGTCTCATATTGCATGTTGAGGCTGATGTGTATATTAGCAAATTCTTTTACATTTCTTTAGAGATTTTAATTTCTATATATCACCTCTGATTGTAAGACAAAAATTTATATTTTACTGAGACAGAAACACCTGTTTTTATTTTCCAAATAAAGTGCTGAACCTGTTTTATTTAGGCAAACTAAACTGTATTTTTAAACAGTTAATGTTTTTAATGAAATATATAATATGCCTTTATAAATAGACAAAACCAAACAGTTGTGTTACTATGAGAGAACAATTTCCTTACGTGAAAGATACTGAACTCATGCTTGCTGATTTCAATATGCTTGTACCCTGTTCAAATGATAAATGTCCTATTTCTAAGCTGAACAGATATTTCTGTATGTGCCCCGGATAAGCCACTGGTCTATATATATATAAGTTTATAAAAAGATTATTCTAATACTATTCAGAGAAAGGACAGTAGTATAAGCTAAGTGTATATTTACAACACAGCTAGCTCCTCAGCTTGAATTCCATCTCGCCATGGTAAAGTGGCAAATTATCTCACTCTTGATCAAAATGTCTCTAGAAAGTCTCAGTAATCACACACAACGTAAGTGTCGTGGTTTAACCCCAGCCAGCAACTCAGCACCACGCAGCTGTTCACTCACTTCCCCCCCACCCAGGGGGACGGGGGAGAGAATTGGAAAAATAAAGTAAAGCTCATGGGCTGAGATAAGAACAGTTTAACAGAACAGAAAGGAAGAAATTAACAATGACACTAATAACAACAAGCAAGTGACAATGATAATGAAAGGATTGGAATACACAAGACAAGGGATGCACAGTGCAATTGCTCACCACCCGCCGACCGATGCCTGGGCCATGCTCCTCCCCCCCCCACCAAGCTGGGCATGACGTCCCAGGGTATGGAATACCCCTCTGGCCACTTTGGGTCAGCTGTCTTGTTTGTGTCCCCTCCCACCTTTCCTGTGCCCCTCCAGCCTTCTTGCTGGCTGGGCAGGAGAAGCTGAAAAGTCCTTGAATTAGTCTAAACACGACTGAGCAACAATCAAAAAAGTCATGGCGTTATCAACATTCTTCTCATCCTAAACCCAAAACACAGCGCTGTACCAGCTACTAGGAAGACGACCAACTCTATCCCAGCCAAAACCAGGACAATAAGTAATTTCATTTTAGAAACTATACAAGAAGGAAGATGACCATCCACATATTAAAATCCAGTACTGCAAAATCAAATGCAGCTGTAAAATTAGAGCTCAAGTAAATAATCTGCTCAGTGTAGCAGGTCTGACTGCAAGCATAATTACTTCTCTTGTAATTAATTTTAATTAGGTGAGAAGAAAATATGTAGACCAGTTTAGTAAACAAATCTTAATAAACATAATCAAGAATGGCATTGCATCAAAATCACCTGGTAACACTTTATTTTCCTCTCTTAGGTACTTACATTCATCTGTTTTCTCTTAAAATATGTGTATTTCATTCAGTTTCTGCAAGAATAAGAGTGCTTGTGAGATATGATTTGTGCTACAGACATAACTTTTTTCCTTTATAATTACTATATGCATTTGCCCATGCTTTGAACAGGTGGATCAGAAATTAAATTGCAAGCAAATTATACCTTGAGATTAGACAACATTATTTCAATTACATTTTGGAATTTGATTTGGGCGTGCAGGTATCTGGACTGTCAGAACCACAGACTCACAGAACAGTTGAGGTTGGAAGGGACCTCGGGAGATCATCTAGTCCCAGGCCCTGCTCAGAGCAAGGTCAGCTAGAGCAGGTTGCTCAGGGCTGTGTCGAGCCAGGTGTTGCGTATCTCCAAGGATGGGAGCCCCACAACCTGTTCCAGTGGGCGATCGCCCTCACCGTATTCTTTCACTGGATGCCACTGAGACACCACTGAGTGACAAAAGTCAGGGTCTGCATCAGAGACTCTTGGCACAGGCTCAGTGAAAACCAACAGGATCTGTGACGGCACTTTCTCCCACTCATCCAGAGTGGATGGGGAGGATTTCACAGCATTTGAGGGGGCTGGAGCAGGGCGGGGTTGCTCTTTGCCAGCGTGTCATGGCTTCCAGACCCTCAGCTGTGCTCAAGGCAGGGTGAGAGCCACACAGACGTTTTCCACTCCTTGCTGCCCAGCTGAGAAAGGACACCAGAGTGAAGTCCTTCCCAGCTCTACATGGCAACTTTCATTGTGCAAAGCCGTTTTGGCCCCCATGCCCCTTTCTTGGTGCCAAAGATTATATCTTGGGGCAGTCCCAGCCTGTTACTTTAGTATGAAGCATGCAACACCTACATGCCTTTGCCACACTGCTGTCTCACCCGAGCTCTGGCATCACTGTAAAGTCTTCTCAGCTTTGGCTACATGTGGAAGCATTACCTGCGCATAAACACACCCATGCAAGACATACTCCTCTGTGAGCACCTTCCAATACTATCATGCGCTCAGCTGGGGGATTTCCCTGCTGTCAAGGACTGAAGCAGGTATTTCTGCTGCCCCATGGACATCTCCTACCAGCACTTCCAAGTGTGCAAGGGTGAGGGTGCCCCACTCTCAGTACTCCCAGCGGGAGCCGTGTGGTGTGAGTGTGACCAACCCAGGGATCCTTTTCCCTTACTTTATATCAGTCTGCGTCTTGTTAATGGAGCAGATGGTTACTTGTGCTCTAAGAGTAGGTCACTCTTGGAAAATAAAATCTATAGTGAAATGAAGAACAGAAGTAGTTCAGGAATATGCCAAAAGACCATATTAATACTGACTGGGCACAAACCAAAGGAAGGCTTCATAAAATAAAAGGGAAAATACCTGTCTGGACTGTACTTTATTTGCTTACAAGTGAGTGCTAGGCCAGTTTGCAACTTGTACTTTTGAACTCCAGAGAGGTTTGTTCAACTTTGTTTTTCTTACTCAGGTGAGGATAAGTGCATTTGAGAAAATGTATCACTTCCTGGTATTAGCTAGCACTTTGAGGCAACATGAAGTCAGATTTATTTTATCATTGAAAAATTATATTTTGAATTTTTCTAATTACTTATGACAGTGACACAATTAGGTGCTTTTAAGATCAGGACCTCTGCTTTATCACTGAAATGGTGTGGTAGACGAAACTGAAGTGTAAGATAGTCCAATATTACAATTTTGTCATCCACCTTAACCAAGGTTTAGTTTAGAGGATTTTCTTTCCAAAGAAAAGAGTGTAAATAAAGCTGTGATGGTCCATAGTATTTTTGGTGTCTGCTGATGCTGAGAATAAAGGTCACTTACAATGATTTGTGAAAATTACCCTGGTCATTTAAAAATTGGCCTCATCTTATCTCACACAAACAGCCTAATGCAACAGAGCAATAAATTCCAGTCCCTGAGAGGCCAGCACTGGGATTTGAACAGGTATTATAAATTCCTTAAATTGTCAGCCCTAGACAGTTTTGATTTCCCCCTTCTCTTGCTTCATGAAAGTCACCACAGCTTGGTGAACACAGGAATGAACAGATTTCCAACTCCTGGGTCAGCATCTGCAACAACAAAAGTGAAAGGCCTTTCCTCAGCCTTGGCCACCTCCTTGTTTTAACCCAGACATAAGGTGCAGGTTCTGTAGTATCCTTTTCTGGAAGCCTATGGTAGAAGAGCTGTGACTGACTTTTGAAGCTCAGCAATATCTATATCGCCTTTCATAACTGTGTTTTATCTTTTTTTACCATACCCTTGGATAGCACACAGCAATATTTAACTTATCTCAAACCTTTCATGGAAAAAGAGAAGACTAAAAAGGGTTGTACAGAGGGACCATGACCCATGACCATATACCAATTCTTCCAGAGCACTTTTTGTGCCATGTGCACTATACAGACCACCATTCACCTGAAAAGATGTTTTCCTTTGCTTAGGAGTAAGTTAGTTTTTCTTCTATATGACACATGTTTAATTATATTTTTGACATAAGCATTTGCAAGTTTAGTGACATCAGTTAACCACCTGGCAATCTTTACATCATCTCCCCACAGGCTCCTCCAAGATCCTCCTTTGAGTTCCTTCTCATTTTAATCTTTTCTTTTTTAACTACAGTTTTGTTGACAACCATAGCTGTACACATGCGAGCCAAAAGCTGTTACAGCTAATTGAGATTTTTCGTTGGCATGATTTTGAATTGTATGCTTCACTTCTTTTTCCTTGATAATTATGAAGTCAATTAAATAATTCTAAACACCATTAAAAATTATAACTAGGCAACATATGAATTGATATTAGCTTGTACATCCCACATAATACTTGTAAAATGCTTTTTTATTTGTCAACTGCAGGGAAGTTAGTATATCTGTGATTGTCAGATGAGAGTTTAATAATCTTTGAGCATGAGATTAAATTGGTGTTTAAATCAGCCTCACGCTTTGGTTTTTTAATATAGCACAACCCTGTAGGTTTGAAACACCTAGAACAAGAAACTAAAACAAAAAATAATATGAAGATGGATTCAGAAGGACCTAATTTAACCTAGGAAATGAGATTTAGAGTTAATTCCACCAGAAAAAAGGTATGGTAGGAAGAGTCTAACTTTATAAGATACCTGTTTTTCTGCCTTCTCAAGTTTCTGTATGGTCATCACTTAGGTATATGAGTCAGCAATGAGGCAAAAAACATTCCCTGTTTCACAAGCATAAAAGCCTTGACAGAGTATGCACCACTGTTCATATTGAAAGCAGCTGTTTAAAACAACAAAAAAAGAAAAAGGTGGGCTGCAGCAGTCCCTTGATTTTTTAGTTCATTTCCCACAAAGAGCCACCTTTGTATGCCTTTACGAGCAAAATGAATTGGAAAGAGAGTTAACATATTTCTCTTTCTGTCCTTAAAAAACTACAGGATGCAACTATCGTTCAAAATTATAGGGCATCCTGTTGGAAGAACCAGTAAGCAATCATTTGTTTGATATCCAAGGAAAGTTTAAGCCCTATGAATCTTCAGAAATGAAATATCCTGATGGCTTCTCTATTACCAAGTAATTAAAGTACCCTGCCTTCCCTCTTTATTTGCAAAAAAATATTAACACTTCTTCAAACACTCCTGATCTTGCTGTGGGTTACACTACTGAAAAATCAGCTAAAGCGGGCATCAGGCAAAAGACAGTCCAAAGCACTAGAAATCAGAACATGAAAGCATAGCTGACAACAGAAGAGTGCTGGAGATAGGTGTTATTTCAGCTAATACTACCATCCAGCCAAAGCACTACTATGTAGAACAGCAAAATGAAAGAGCTGTTTTAAGAAGGCTGCTAGCACGCATTAAGACAGAAAGAATGTGATAAAATGACCTCCTTTTAGCACTGCTCCTAGTAAGTACTACATACAATATTGAGATTTTTATGCAAACTGTTTTGAAATAGCTTCTTCAAGATTTCACACGTAAGAAAACAGAATTGTGTCTCCATTTTATATTTCATTCCAAAAAAAATGTTGAGATTACTAAGAAATACTACAGGTCAATTATTATCCATAAGAATAAAATCAGATTTGTGATTTATACTTTCTAGTTGATGGCCAAGGTGGATATTGAGAACAGCCCCTTGAGCACTCAGTTACCTCCAGGTGACATGGAAAACACACACGGAAAGTTCATACTCAACATTTTTTGGCAAAGCCATTTTAATTCTTCAATTCCTGTTCCTTCATATTGTAGTTTCTTTTCCTTCTCTCCAGTTTTATTTGGGGAATAAAAACATATTTGCAAGATTAATATCACAGCATTAAAGTCTTACTTCCTAAAGAAGCTGGAGTTTATTGCTGAGATTGGACAATCCTTCATTTGAGTAACTTTTAAAATTCAGCTTAATGCAGTCAGGATCATATAAGGTTCCTTCTGTTGTATGTACTGATCAAAATCTAAATTTCTTATCATATCAACAGCTTTTAAACAGATGAGTCATTCTGCCATATTTCGGAATAGCCATTCACTGCCCTACACTGTTTCTCCTTTCATTGTTTGCTCTTGCCTCTTACAGCTGAAAAGTACCTCTGCCCTTAATTTTTCACTCTGACCCTTCCAATTGTAAATTTTCCTTTAAGTTATTTATTACCAGATTTGTGTTGACTAGGCTAGAACAGCACATATTCTATGTGTGTCTTAGTTCTGACATTTCCTTAACTCAAAATCCTTGAATTTATAACCTTGGTGTTCTTTTCTTGTAGTCCTTCTAATTTAAGCTGCAAGCTCTAATTTACATCGTCTGCCAATGATTCGAGAATTTTTATGCCAGGTACTAATTCCCAAGACAACAGACCTTTCAATTATGTTAACTGTCTCCTGCGATTAGATGTGGTGATTTCAAGTCCTCTTTCCTCTGACAGTTTCACAGAAAAGTCTCAAGAAAGGGAAGAGGCGGAATCCAGTGAGTGCCGTCTCCAGTCCTAATACTGTGAGCACTCTTGCTTTATTTCAGCAGTTAGTCCTCAGTAACAAAGAAAAAAAAACCCACCAGAAGCTGACAAGTATTTTTGTGTTCACAGAGCTGGGTCGCCTCCTCTTCCTTTCCCTCTGCACTTCCACCCTGCTTGTCTCTTCTTCCCTTTCGGCTGAGCCATCAAGGGCAGCCATAGCGCTGCTCTCACGTCTTTTCCACTCAGCGTGACTGGTCCCCTGTTGCTTTTTTCCCTTCAGCAGATGGCATGTGCACAGCTAATAAACACTAACACGTGCTCAACCAGCCATTCCTCACAGTCTCAGTTGCTCTGCTGCTCCTTTTGGAGCTTCTCATCCCTGCCAGTATTCCTCTTACAAAATAAAACCACCAAAACCACTGCATCCTAGCCTTGTGGTTTAATACAGACCTGCAAAGACGAAAGAGTCACATGCAAACTATGCGATATTCTTGTAACCCACGCTGTACACACAAAGCAGAAATTTAAACGCTCAGAAGCCTACAAGAACTTGCTTTCCTGTGCTGCTTTTCTGGGAAGTTCAGGGGAATGCCATCCTGTCGTAGACTTTGTACAGACTGGAGAGGGGCAAAACCTAATAAAAGCTAGACAACAACTCCCAGAGAAGAAATCCTGTGTTTCAAAAAGACCCAAAAGATTGGGGAAAATCATGCAGGCACTGTGCAGTAGCACAGGAAGAACAAAGAGCAGCAGACCAGTAAGTCCCAAGGAAGAACTGTGTGTATAACGCTACTAGCATGGATTTGAAATCCCTGTGCCGTGGCTTAGCCTGATTATCCTTAAATGTGCTTGAGAATAACGCAGTAGTTCCTCTGATTTCAAGGACTATAGTTTCATTTTTACTTCGGTGGCTCCTAACCTGAACTGATTTAAAGAAAGAAAGAAAGCTAACCCTCCCCCCGCCACTCTCTACCTTGCTATCACTTTCGCTTGCCTCTAGCACTGTAACACAAGCAGTTATTGGTATTGATAATGTTGTTAATTTCTAGATATTCTTATTTCTTCACTATCTAATGCGTGCATCAAATAGAAGCCTACTTGAGGATTATTTTTAAGGATTTATTAAATTATTTAAATTGGGGGTTTCCATACTACCCATCAATATTTGAAGCAAGATGGTACCTTTTGAGACAGAACGGTACCATTGACTTAGCTCAATTTAGCTTGCCTCTGAGAGAGTACAGGTTATTTCTGTGAACTGAAGCATCTCTGATAGATGAATGACCAAAGTGACCCTTTCATTTTTCTCTGTAGAAGCCATCTACCTTTGTGAGAGATTTTTAAACTATTCACGATTACCTACCTCATCTCAGATGCATCTCATGGAGGCTAAATGTAAAGCTAAAAGCTCTCCTGATGGTCATAGTTAAAGCTCACATCTTTCAATCCATCATTTTGTTTGACATGCAAGAAACATCTTTATTTCAGCCATGACTTATCACTGCTACTTCAATGCAAAAAAAAAAAAGATAGCATTGCTGCTCAAAATAAATCACGCAGCAATCTTTCCACCTTCAGTGGCCTCCAGGTCACACTACCCAGTCATTAATTAATAGCCATGATATTATCCTTGTTTCTCCCGAAGAGTGGTGCTTATGCAAAAATCCCTTTCTAGAGCTGTGAGCTCCTGGATGGCTTATAATATCTCCGAGTGTAAATGTCTTTTTTTACTTCCATGTCATATTGAAAGGGTACTGCAATCTATATGTTCTTCAGGCCTCGACCCCATAGCATATATCAACAGGTGAACCTGCAATTCCTTATGGAAATTGTGTCTGTATCAGTTTGGTCTCAGCAGGAGAGAAGACCCCACAATGTAACTTTCTGCTTCTGGAGAATATAATACGGTGGATACTGGTATTTTATGAATTTCCATTTCAGTTTATAGTGTGATAGTTTCAACCCACCCTTCGTTCTTTCTTATATAAAATAACTTCCTTAAAACTTTTAGTGGCCTGTGTGACCAACAAATTGTCATTTTTCTTTATTATTTGTCTCGTTAAGAAAGTATAGAAATGGAAATCTGAAAATAAAGTATCCAAATTTTTAATAAGACATTTTATGATATCCCAACACATTTCTGCTTTCAGAAACATATTTTACATTTTCAGATTTATGTTTATTACAACAGTTTAGTACATTTATAGTCTCATTACTAAGCTTATTGTTACATGCAACTTGCCTATATTTCCAATCTTTTCTTTTTTGTCCATTAAAGAGGCACTAACAATACAGAGGCACAATTCAAAGTTCATTAAAGTTTGGAGGAGATTGACTCAACCCCAAGTTCAAATATTTTCTTGCTATTCTTACACAGTACGTGAAGGCTCTATTGTGAGCATGAATAAAAGCTAACACCTCTTCCCATCTCTTTTTTTATTCTTTTTTCTTTCTTTCCTAGCTAATTTCCTGTTGATGAGAACAGAAAATGTCACTCTTTCCTCATCTCTATGCTGGAAACAGATTCCACCCTGCTCAAGGTAAGCCATAGCTGCTCTTCGCCTTACCACTCGGTCTTTGGTGCTGCCTAACACTGCCTGTTTGAAGTCAAGAGCTGACATGCTTCTCAGCTAAAAAGAGGACATCAAAGTAAAACTGTCCCTTTCCGTAACATATGGAACTGCAATATCCCTTGAACCCTGACCATCACTGAGAGTGCCAACGATGCTATCTTTTTTCTTCTCTCTTTCTCAGGACTACCTCAATAGCTCTTGTTTTTAGTTCTCAGTGGGCATCCCCTGAGATACCTCTAAGTATACAGAAGCTTTTTTTTTTTCCAATCAACAACTTCCACATGGATTCCACCCAGTAACTTGAAAGCCATCCCTTGCACTTACCTTGGCTCTTACTTTTATTCTAGTAGCCCAGTAACACCTCTTGCATTTACTTCAGCTGGGCTTCAGATGTCATGAAACATGCTCCTCGCAACAAAGCAATGTATTCCTACTGACTGATCTTTTGGTGATGACTTTTAACCCTTGGCTGTGCTCTGCTTAATCTGGTCCTCTTCTGTCTCTTCAAGAGCATGACGGCTGCTGTTGATACAAAGAAGAGACAGTGCTGACCATGAGTCAGGTCTTCTCCTGCTGCCTTGTCTGCCCTGTCGGTTGCTTCTGCTGGTGTCCTCCAGCAGAACTCTACTTCGTCATCAGCAGAAATTTCACCAGGTATTCAGTCTCCACTCACATTTTGCTGCTGTTTCTTTTGACAACAGTATTACAGCAGTGCAGCTCCAAATATCTGAGTGGAATTATATATAAGTGTGGAAGGAGAATAAGGTCTCTAATCTGCATATAAAGAAACATAATGAACTAAAGAGTATAGTGAGTCTCACAGAACTTAATTGCAATGTTTCTATGTGATTTTGAAGTATTATATAAGCACATTTTCTTGTAACTCCATCAAAGATGTTGTTACAAATATTCTAAGTAGCCTTTCTCAAAGTTTGTAAAAGGAAAATAAACAATACTTTGAGCAATTGTAACTTCAATTGGAGATTCAATTCAGGGAATAAATCTCAGGGCTTTTTAATTTACTTCTCAGTAGGCTACAGGGTAGTATAATTTCTGGAAAGGAACATCGCTGTGTAAGAAAAGTGGCTGACAAGTGCAGTCACACTTCTCTTCCATGTACAGTAATCACCAAGAAATAATGTCAGCAATCATAAACCAGTCTTTGAAAAAGAACACAGACAAAACCTTCTGTTTGACAACTGTGGCTGTGTTTAAGCAAAATACTCAGTGTTTGATGCATAGATTCTTTCTTTTTGTTAATCACATTTATGTCACACTGAAGCCTGTAATAATATATACAATTACCCTTTATAAAATAGAAGATACTATTTATCTTCTCAAGTACTTCTCCTTCTGGAAGAGCCAAAAGTAGGGATAGAAGATTCTCTTACCTAGATGAACAGCGTTATTGCTACAAGATAATGAATGATTTGATGATAAATACAACAGACTTGGCTCAAAGAATCAAGGAAATTCATAATTAGAAGAAATGAATTGCCAGCAGAAGGGTTAAAATCCTGGACTGCAGCTCAGGATTCAAGCCTGTACGACTTCAGGCAAAGTGAAGCAGAAGAGCTCCTAGAGATTTCTATTCTTACCATTTTCTAACTGGCAAGCTGGGAATTGTCATAGAGCTTTTCACTGCCCTGTCTGCTGGACTGGTTCATTGTGGCTATTTCTGAACTGATGGGCTCCAGCATGTTTCTGAGGCAGACACAGACTGTGCCGTGGCCAAATCCCAGCTCGTAAAAGGATGCATCGCACAGTAGCCCCACTTTTCACTCCCTCTCCCCACACCTTGGCTTTCAGAGGAAGGAAATGTGGCCACATAACGCTAAATATTATACTGTGCAGCCATGTTATTCTGTGGCCAAATTCCCTGTGAAATGATCAGGACACCAGGCAGCAACCCAAGGCATTTTTGTCCCCCACCCCCAGTGAAAACAACAATTCATGAAAAGATATAACAATGAGCTCTATACTGCTACGGTTTTGTGAATACATTAATTAAAAAGGGTTAAACTGTTACGCCGGTTTGGATAAAACATGCATTCCTTGGTCCCACATACAACAAATGAATGCATACATCTATGCTCTTCACCTCATAAATTGTTCTTTGGTCTTTTGTCCATGTGGAATTGCCGCTGATTAAAAGCTCGACGCTCTGGAAAACTATTTGCAGTTCTGTTCCACAGCTATAAGCAGACAAGAAATAGAGAGCTTCTTCCTCTCCAGTGAACTCCCCTGGATAGAAGAATGAGAGCATTAGTCTGTGCTTGTCTGTGCATACCTCTGTGTGCTCATACACAAAAAAGAAGAGTCACATCACCCATTACTAACATACAGCCATACCTCATAGCAGAGCACAGCCCAGCACTGAGCAGTAGTTCAAAAAGCTCAGAGCAGATTGCACATTGGTGTAGGAGAGGAAGCAGAGGAAAAAAAATCCTAGAAAGCTGATACAGCACCAAAGAGCTATATAAACAGTATTCAACTTTCTTGATCTGAAATATTGCCAAGATCTTGTTTCAGAGCTGTGGAATATAGCGTATATCCTGTGAAGACAGTCTTTTTTTCAAACATCTCCCTGTGATGGAGAAAAGAGGAGCTAAATTACTCGAGGCAGGAAGGAATAAACAAGCTGTTGATGATGGATCCCAGTAGTGAGAGGAAAGCTAATGGAAAGTAACTCATGCATGTTTTCCAACTGCCTGCAGTTTCTACACAGAGACTTATTTTCCTCTTCTTTTTCATCTAAAATGCATACAATTACATGTATGCATTTTACATATATGTATGCCTAAATATTTCTGATTAAACTACTTAATTTCCTTCCCGTACTGTGCATTCTGTTATGTTTGGCATCTTGCAAGAGAGCAAGGTCCGTCTCACCTGGGCTACTGCCCTCTGAGTTATACTGGACTCTTTGGAGAGAGGGAGAAAGGAGAAAAAGGCATGAAGCGGCAACAGGGACTGAGAGACTCCTAAGAGAAGTGAGGGGCAGCCTGCAAGAGGGAGCAGACCCATAGCCGTGCAGTGCAAGTTAACCTGCCTGCTACTGCCAGAAGATTTGATCCTGCTTCTTCATCTGCCAATCTCACAGAAAACTAACCCAACAAAAAAAGAAATTTCTAGTTTTACAGCAGCAGCAAGGTGAGACCTCTTACCCTGTGGCCAAACTACTGCTACACCCAACACAAAGGAAAAAGTAGAAGCATTTAATTGAAAGTGTGAGGGAAGAAGGAGGAACTACCATTTCAGCAGCAGCCCATGTGAGAGGCAGCATGAAACAGTACCCTGAGACAGACGCTTCCTTAGCAGCCCAGAAGAGGCTGTATGGGTTTGTTCAATGACAGCTGATGGACGTGAGGAAACAACCAGACCTGCAAGGATCAGAGTGGGCAAGGGGGAGACATTATATTTCATCTGTTTTAACTATAAAAACATCTTAAATAATTGCCATGCCCTGATTTATTATTGTATATTCTAAATGAAACATTGATTTAATAACTGGAAGACTTTGGTGTCCTTTCCGTGTTAAAAAAACAATTTTGGGGAAGAAATTCCAATCCTTGGCTGCTCATGATTCTAGGTCTAGTGAGAGAAACTTTCAGCAGGCCTGTTAGAGAGGCTGGCAGGAGGCCTGTCAGTAACAGAAGATGCCCACAGTGATCTTTCCAGTTAAATTACTGGCCACTGCATTCCCAGGAACTGACAGGCACCACTTAACTTTGTGCAGTCCCTTCTTCCAGCTAAGATCTAGACAAAAAATGTCCTTGTCTGCTTAGACTGCTCTTCAGCTGATTATTCCAGTTTAAATTGCCTATTGAGATATGGGTTTTTTGCAGCAGCAGGAAATAAGTTATCACCAATGGCATGTCTAGGGATCAATTAAGTTTCATCAGTGTCGGAAAAAGTACAACTGGAATAAGAATAGCCAGCCTGGATTCAGATTATGGAGAGACTGACGGATTCATTTAGAACAAATTCATAAGCGTATTGCCAAAACCAAATGAAACAGTTTAAGTGGATGCCAAGGCAATATTCATTCTTGCTGTATCTCCATTACTGCCAGTGGCTTCGCATCAGGGAGAAATTTGCCTGGATTACTTCAGATTTTCAGGAAGTGCTTCACAAAGCTCCCATATGCCATTCAGAGTTATTATCTGGAGTTGACGAAGAGGAGTGAAACTCAGTGGCTGCTGGCACAGTATATCAGAGTAATTGAAAGTGTACAAGAGAAAGAAATTCCTATAGTTAAAATTTTCATCAAGCTAAAAATGAAACAGGATACTACTGAGACCAAAACTGAACTGCATACATTTCTGTAATTTATCTAAAAGATTCCACAAACTGGCAAAGGAAGCAACAACATCCAAATCTCCTGTTAATATTAAAATGATACTTAACTTCAGAGACATAGCACATAGCAAGGAACAGTCCACTGGCACAGAGAACTTCTACTGTTTAGATCTAGCACCTGGATTAACAGATGGCAGATGCTGTGGTACCGCTAAATATACATTAATTTGTTATGCAACAAAGGAGCAAAGAGTAGGGAGGACGTAAAAGCGCTTGAGTATATTGATCAAGCCACAGCTAGAGCATGTTTGTAGAAAAAACCCCAAAGTTTCATTTCATTTTGCAGATGGCTGCAGGTAGGGATCTAGTTGCCAAATATTCTGTTTTGGTAATGTTGTCAAGTTTAATTCATGAATACATGTAAAACATTTTGCAGTCTTTGGAAAAAAGCAAGCGATTCAACTTTGGATTTCTTCCACTGTCAACTCTCTACAGCTAAGGACTGTATTTCTCTTGAATATTTTGGTTTAGTTCCTTTTGACCTGTGGCTCTTTTTCATAAATTAACACTATGTGTTTCTCTGTCTGTTTACACACTTGACCTTCCTCATTAAAGCTGATGTATTCTACAGCACCATAGACACCTTGTGAGACCACCAAAACTACAGCAGTGGTTGGATGTCCAATTGCAAATCTCAGCTCTCATACAGAAGCATCAGGCAAAATATTTAAAAGCAACTCTCAAGGGAAAGTACATACATTACCACCAATCAGGTCAAAATAAAGACAGTTAACAATAGTGACAAGCTAGGGAACAATCAGATTCAGAGAGTCTGCAAGAACTGGAAATACCATAATAAGAGAATTTAATTAGTCTTATGTAGATTTAAATGGCACGCTGGGATATTTTTAGACATTGTACAAGAATGTTTCATGGATAATCTAGTCAGGCAACTCAAAGCGGAGAGCCCGGTTTTGACTCTCTTCCCAGTAGTACTTTTGGCTTGTGTCACAATGTTCCTATCAAGGACTAACTCTGTAATAGTAACTAAAATGTGTTTATATTCAACATCCTTGAAGGAAGTGTGAAGGCCAAACAAAGAATCCTCTGCATTAGTGTTTGACTTCAAAATGTCAGCTTAGAAGCAGCCAGAAAAGGTAACCAAACATAAAGGAATTATGAGATGCAGAATAAGGAAGAAAACAGGAAATAATGAAAATATCACTGTATAAGTCCAAGGTGTCTCAGCACCTCAAATACTGTGTGTAGTTCTGGTATCCCATCTTAAAAATGATAGAGCTGAGGTAGAAAAGTGAAGGCTGATAAACATGATCTACAGTTTGAAACAATTTGCATGCAAAGAGTGATTAAGAGGTTAGAACTTTTCAGCCTGGAAAACCAGTTGCAGAGGAACATAATAATGAACTGTATCATCAGTATCACAGAGGGGTTGAATTAGAAACTCTTATTCTCTTTTTTTCATAATATAAAAAATAGATATCAAGTGAAATTATCATCTAGCATATTCAAAAAACACGAAACGGAATATATCTTCTCATACGCTATAATTAAGCTATATAACCCATCACAAAAAGGCAATAGTGGTGCAAATAGATGTTATTGAAATTCATGGAGGAAAATCATTAAAGACAATTAAACACAAAGGTACTGCCTCTGACTAAAGATATCCCTGAGCTGCACATTGCTGTAAGCTGCAGAAGTATACTGAGGGAGTACTATTTCACCTTTGTGCTGGTTTTATGTTAGGCATCAACTGTTGGCCACTATGACAGCAAGGTAGGCTAACTAGATCTTGGGTCTGATCCAGGACAGACATTTTTCTGTTCTTATGTCACTCCTTAAACTGTGCTGGAAATGCCTAGACTATGAACTTTTTCATTGTATTATATCCACGGCTGTCTATGCTAACAATACCTAAAAAAGAGAAAGAGTTATAAAAATTGAAAAGTATAGGAAACAAAGCAGCTATTTATACTGCAGGACTGGTTGCATTTATTTTGAGC
The DNA here is from genome assembly GCA_034782735.1 of Sagittarius serpentarius. NCBI lineage: Eukaryota > Metazoa > Chordata > Aves > Accipitriformes > Sagittariidae > Sagittarius > Sagittarius serpentarius. The sequence goes on along the minus strand of JAVKLA010000024.1, from coordinate 18,722,123 downwards.
CAGGATCAGGTTGGACTGTACTTTTCCTGACCTGGCTTACCCATGGCAAATTACTACCAAAAATGTGCCCATAAGAAGTTAATCAGTCTGACTTGCCTAAAAACAAAGAAAGAAAAGAAAAAAGAAAAAGAAAAGCCCATTGGGAAATCATTGTGTTCATAGAGCACCTCTTGAGAGCAGTTCTTGCTGGCCAGCTGGGTCTGCTGGCCTTATACACAGATTGCTTCTGAACTATTCTGGCAACTGGAGTTTATCTGAGATTTTCCTTTCCCAAGGAAACAGGCCAGCCAGCTTTGTGACTGCTTTGTGCACAAAGCCGCCAAAGAAGAGTTAAGGATCCAACCCAAAATTAATACGCGCGTACACTTTGGTTTTCTTCCAACTTAATATCCTGTACGTTTTAATGTGTTCTGTCCTTTTCTTACCGTGACTGGTTTGGATGCACTAATCTGGCTTTATGCAGATGAGTGTCTATTATAACAGATCTTTCATGTGTGCATCCTCAGGTTGTGGAAAAACAGTATGATATACAAATAGCCTCCCATCATGCATTAAATAACATATTAGAAGCAGATTAGATAGATATCTGTGATATTGTAGATACAGTTCATCCTACTTTACAGCAGAAAATGAGTAGACGTCCTTCTCAAGTCCCTTTAGCCCTGTTTTCTACAACTTCACTTAATATAATAGCAAAAGAAATTAGAATATTTTAATGAAAATAATAATTTTATTTTTGCCTAGAGGAGGGGTGTTGACAGCTCTTATTTAAAAAAAAAAATCCACAAAATGTTAGTTTTATCTCAAAAAATGCTTTGACTGGGGAACTAAGACCAATAAGAACCTTTCTACTAACACTAGAAAAAAGAGTGGTTTAAAATGTTGCTCTACCATTGTCCTTGATAACCACATCTCATGCATCTCAAAATTAGGAGCCAAAAAAAAAGGTTTTCAATTTCTGGGTTACCACATTTCTCCAGGAATAATGTTTAATTCCTCCATCCCCAACTTGTATATAAAGATGAGACATCAGTCATTTGGATGTATTGTTTACTCCTACCATAAGGTGAAGACAAAAATCTCTCAGATGCAGGCCCTAATAACACAGGGCCCTGATAAAATTCAGAGCCTCTAGATGATACTGCATATAACAACTCACATAAACACTGGTGGTGTGCTCCTGTGTCAACAGTTTAAGGGTATTTATACCTCCACCTACATATACAACATGTTCTTTTATTACAGTGACCAAAATGCTAATGCACGGAAAAACAACCACGCCTGAGACAACTGAATAAGCAGCTTACTGAAATTAGCTCTGCTTCATTCCTTTCATTCCAGCCTTTGCAAACAAGCCACATTACATTGTTCCTCTTTTTAGCATAGCATCTGATAAGACCGTTTGAGTATGTCTTCCTAGGTCTTTCCTGGCTATCTCCCCAGTGCCCAGATGACTCAAGAACTGACAGATGCAGAGCACAACCTTTGCTCCAATAACTGATTGTGTGCATCTCTGAGCCTAAAAAGAAGACGATGACAAAAAAGAAAATCACACTTTTAAATTGTTACACTTGATTACTAAAGAGAGAGACCAGGAATGGCAGGATAAAATAGAGCACAGGGACCTGGAAAGAAAAGAAAGGAGGACAAGAGAGCAAGCCTTAGGCAGAGGCAATTGCCTAGGGCAGGAGGTACTCTGGCAGTAGACAGTCCAATACAGGGACAGGCCATGCTGTCACTTTACCGCGCTGAAATGCAGCATCACCAACTTTGCCCGCACCTCCCTGCTGCTCAGTTTTGCCTGCTTTGCTAGCAAGCCTTGAGCCACCTGTGATAAACTGTGTAAGAAGCGAGCAGTCAAGGGAATGTTATCCACAAGATATTGACTGGCTAGGACTGAATGGGCTTTACCAGCTCCCCCCAGAACTTGCTTCCCCCCAGCTCCTGTTCAGTGCACAGGTAGTCCTGCCGAACTCAAAGGATCTGTAGGGAGACAAAATCTAGACTAACCCCGTCTCCTCCGCTCTTGCTCACTGAAAAAATTTTTCGAACGGAGATGTGCAATCTGGCTTCTCCTTAGCTGCAGTGCGAAGAGGAGCCCACTAAAGTCAAACAGGCCTGGACCCTGCTGGGGAATCTCCACAGAGGTGATTCATAGTCAGGCCTGTTGAAAAACTTACCTCAGTTCTCTCTGTTCGTGCTGTCTCGTCCACTGCATCAAAACCTTTTTACAGCATCACAAAGGACAGGTGTCATCGTACACAAGGGCAGCCACCCCCCCCCCCTTCTCTTGGAGGCTGCTCTGCTTCATGTATCAGAGCATGATCTAACCCCACAATTTGTGCTGGGCATAGCATCCAAAAATATCCCCAGGTTGAATGCATCCCAATGTAGGTCTCTAGCAGATCTCTAGCAGTAGCATCCCATTCCCATCAGATCAAGCTCCCTGTGGTAGTGACAGCATGCAAAACTGCTCAACAGTCTGTGGCTCAAGCAGAGATTTTACCTGAGGGCTACAGCCTTGGCCAGCGTCAGCTACCACTGTGGTATAGATGGGCTAGATAACCAACACCTCCAGCTGCAGGAAGAAAGAAATTGAGCAAAGCTGATGAAACGAACATCGCTTTGTCTCCCCGGTTAGGATGCAAGCTAGTCCTGTCCTACTACACGCAAAAACGTCCTGTGCCTGAGGAGCCACTGTTATCTGCAGCTTCAGGACCATCCTGAATTCCTGCAGCCCTTGGCTCTCTTGAGACATAAAGCAAGGCCCATGGCCAGGCAGCAGTTTTGATATGACATTTCTCAAGTCAGGACATGTAGTCAGCTGCAGACTATAGCCTGGATTTCCAAATCCACCAGTCGCACACTCACCTCATCAAAGTGAACGAAGGTTTGTGATATTCCAATGACGATCATTGTCATTGTGAGTGTGTGCGTGTGCGTGGCGCGTGTTCTCTTTCTGCAGGCAATTTGCTGCTCCCTTGAACTCTGTCTAGGTCAGGCAGGGAGCCCCAGTCACGGCTCTTAACTGCTCTCATTGCCACACCTCTGTCAGGCAGAGAACTTCTATCACGCTCATTTTACCACTGCAAAAGTAGCACTTTCCCCCTAGGCGGCTCTGAAAAAAACTTTGCTTTAAATTATCCGACAGGATAAAATAGATGATATTCTGTTTCTCTGCTTCCAAAAATGATGCTAGGACAAAAGGAATGTATATGCTACTGCGAGAAAATACAGGATACCAGTGCCTGGTGGAAAAGACAGATGGATTGAACTTCAGTTCTATCACCTACGACAAGCAAAATCGAGATAAAATACCGATCTCAGATTTTTAAGCATGGAGTTAACTCCTTCCTGGGCAGTCCCCAAGTCTGCTGTGCAAGTCTTACCCTCGCAGGAGCAGCCGGAGGCAGCAGGCTTGGCGGTGCCGTTCCAGCGAGGGAACAGGCGGTGGCAGCGTGGGCCTTCGCTCCTCGCAGGGGCTTCGCTGGCGGGAAGAAGGGGTTCCCTTTCCCTCGGCCGGGGGGGCTCAAATGAAGCCAGAAGGAAGAGGGCAGATGTAGGAACGGTCCGGCTATTCCTGACTAACCTGCACTTGCATGTAACGCCTTCAGCCAGGGGATCCAAAATATAAAAGGGAAAAAACCCAACAAAACTGAGTGAACAGCACTTCATTTTCGATGTGGTCCTAGAGAGGCACGTAGGAATAATGTGTGTATTTAAGATGAAGCCCTTGTTGTCGAGCTGTGTCACATTTAAACTGAACACCTCAATGTTTGTACTTACACCCATTTCCTCTAAGGTTCCTGCAGCTGAAAATAATTTGTTCCCAGGGTACAAACCCAGCTTGTTCCGTAAGTCCTAACACTGGGGGCGGGGGGGTAGGCAGCGAAAGAAGAGTGAAAGGACCAACTACCACAACTTTAATATAAATATTATTTGTGGGGGACCTCCGATGGAGAAAGGTTACATGGTTTAGGCCAAGCACAGCTGGTCAGAATAAGAAATAAATCTTACAAAGAAATATCTGGTTTTCTGATCTGCTTGACTCCATCAGACACTGGACAGAAAGCAAATTATTTTGTATGTGATTCCCCATCTCTTAGTCACTATATGCATCACAATTAAATCTATTTTTCCAAAATCTAATGAGAAATCATCCAGCATAAATTGTGGTCCTTTCAGGGATAATCCCAGCTATGTTGGTTTGCATCCACAAATGGAACGGATAAGTATTTCCCTCTCAAAAGACTCCGGGTTTTTTGTTGCAATTCAGTCAAGAAGAGGTGGTAACCCAACGTAAGTCAGCTTCAAGGAATTGCTATTGATGGGGCAATCGGTTGCATGGTATTTTCTTATTTTCTTCAGGTCAGAAAAAGCCTTAATTCATTTCTATTTCAGATCTTGGCTAAGCATTGTCTGAAATGCTGTGCAGGCAAAATTCTTTCTCTCTCCCCTCCCACCCAACCCCCCAAACTTTCCAGTCAGCATTCCTAGTTACAAGGAGAGAATTCAATCTCAGAAATCTCATTAAAGATTTTAAAGCCCAGAGCAAACTGCCATTTCTTTTGCCATGGATCTCAGAAGCACAAATAAATGTACATACTTGCAAAACAAAGTTAATAAAAATTTAACATTTCTTCCAACAGAAGCAATGCCAATGTGCCAATAGCTTGTAAACCTATATATGGTGTCAGAGGCATCTGAGGACACACACTGCAAGAGTATTTTCTAAATCCTGAATCCATTTCAGGTGTATTTTATGTACGAAACCAAATTGGCTTCAACTATAAAAACTATCCAGAATCCATGTTTGTGCTAGAGTTTGGGAACAGAGAAGAGGGCAGGGAAAAGGAGGAGGGGAGGAAATGTTTCACATTTTTTAAACTCTTTTCTAATCTCTTCAGTAGTCCTCACTCATACGTGCAGGGAATGTAGTATCTATTGTTTACTGGAAATGCTTTTGTGACTGTCTGTATGGCAGCAAAAGGGTCTGACACAGTTTCTAACATAGTTTACATTCCTCCCTAGCAGTGATGTGTCTTCCCCATTGTTTTTCCTGCCTTATCCTACCCATTCTTTCATTTTTTTATCCTTCCACTTTTCTGTTACATTTTTCCCCTGCCCGTTGTAGTCCCGCCACATACCCCAACTTCCTCCTCTCCATAAATTCCTCCTCCTCTTTCCCAGCTGGTACCCCCACGGCTTATCTCCAACCTTTATGCTCCTATACATAACCTTTCCCGATTTATAAGGAAGGAGTGTGTCACTCCATTTCTCTTAACCAGTGGAACTATTCTCACGTATCATTAACGTGACCTCTCCTGTGATATGCCACATTAGAACAAAAGGGGATGACATTAGCCAGACCAACTGACAAGAAAGGCCAGAGCTCCCTCCCCCTCTGAAAGCAAAAAAAATGGAAGAGAGACAAAGAGTAAATCAGGGGCAAAAGGATTCTGGACTCCGCAGCATGGAGCCAGTTCCTCCCCACATCCTGAGTTTTCTGAGAATCAAGAAGGTGCCCCAGTTTCTTACATTATGGTATACCCTAAGACAAGGATCGCCCCAGTTTCTCCCCAGCCACCCTGTACCCACACCGCTGTCTGAAGTTCTGGTAAAAAACAAGCTACGCCAGCTCATTTTGAGTCCCAGAGCGTCTCTGAAATAGCAACACATGAAGTTAAAAGCCACATTAATTTTCATTTGCTTTTAAGAAACATTAGATTTTCTGTTAAAACACCTACACTTAGTTTGCTGAGGATTTTTTTTTATAAATCGTGCAATTCTGGATCACCTACTTCTCTTTCTAAAGGCTGTGCTTTCCTTTCCCCAAGACATTGTACGTTCCCTCTTTCCTCCTCCCTTCAACCCACCGTGAGTGGCGTGTGTTTAAACAGTAACTCCGAGCTGTGTCCTGAGACAGGGCGAGAACTTCAGCCTTCCCCCGGCTCACACTCACTGAGCCGTATTGCAGGGGGCAAGAAGCCACTCAGGACCGCGCAGGCAGGCACAGACCTTTGCAGGGGCAGAGCCAGGAGGGGCTTCTTCAACCTTTAATTGCGCAATTCCCTCACCACCTCTTTACAACGCAACGGAAAGGAGGCGGCTTCAATTCATCCCTGCAAATCCTCGGGACAGCCTGAAAAAACTCCCGGAGAGCAGGAAAACCTCCCAAACCTGGAGTCCCACCCCACCCCCCCCAACACAATCCCGCCTCAAAGGTTGATCTTCACAGCCGGGCCCACCATATTTAAAGCAGTTTCGCGTCTTACCTTTTAGGTTGAAACCTACATACATACGTACGCACAAAGCGCAGCTACGCGTGAAATACCAAAGTGTCTGAAACACGTAACGTAACGCAAAGGGTCTGTGAGGGAAAATGCATGAGGACGGTATGTATTTGTCTGTTTAAAAGGTGTGGGGGTGTTTGGTCCCGCGGCGGGTGGGGGACAAGGCGGCACAGCCCCCCCCCCCCTCCCCCGCCCCGGGCTGCCGCCCGGACCCTGCCCCCCCGCGGCGGGAAGGGAAGGGGAGGGGAGGGGACGGGAGGAGCGGGGGGGACGGCGGGACGGGGAAAGGGCAGGGAGGGGGCGCCCGCCCGGGGCGGCGGCGGCAGGCGGGGCGGGGCGGGGTGGG
>JAVKLA010000024.1:18681302-18715384 GCA_034782735.1 Sagittarius serpentarius | reverse complement strand
CCGGCGCTGGGGAGGCGGCGGCGGCGGCGGCGGCGGAGCAGCAACAGGTTATCGGCGCGGCGCGGCGCGGCGCCCGGCTGTGCCCATGGCCGTCCGCGGCCCGGTCGCCGAGCAGGGCTACATCCGCACGGTGCTGGGCCAGCAGATCCTGGGGGAGCTGGACAGCTCCAGCCTGGCGCTGCCCTCCGAGGCCAGGCTCAAGCTCTCGGGCGGCCGGGCCGGGGAGGAGAAGGCGCTGCGGCTCCACCGGCAGGTCCAGCAGACGCTGGCCAGGAAGAGCCGGGGCTCGCTGCACAACGGTGAGTGCCCGGCCCGGCCCCGCGGCCCTCGGTGCTGTCTGCTGGCGGCGGCGGCGGCGGCGGCGAGGGGGTGGGGCGCGGTCCCGGGGTGAGACCCGAGCTCCCAGCCGGGCCCGGGCGGCCGCAGCCGTGTCGGCGCCGGGAGGTGCGGGCTGCTCGGGGCAGCCGCCGTAGCGGTCATCGGCCTTTACCGGGTTTGAGAGAAAATCGGGGCTCTGTCGCCTCTCCCCTTTCTTTTTTCCCACCCGAGTGAGTCAGAAGTTTCTCCCTCCCAACCGCCGTAACTTGGGTGAGCGGCGGGGGCTGCTCCGGTTCACCCTTGCCCAAGGGAAGAATCGAGCCGAAATTCTCCTAATCCAGCAACGGCTTACTGTGTTTATTTTAATACCTTAGCTTTACCCACTGGCCCTGTTTGCGAAATAAAATGGGAAGAAACGTAGGAAATGTTTTTCCTTGTTTCACCTCGAAATAAAAAAAAAAAACCAACACACCTAAAAGGAGGTTGGGAAAAGTAACTCTAGGAAGGGCGTGAATGGGAAACAGGGAACGGTATCACTGCTAGACATTATTTACCCTGTTCTTTGATGTGCAGGATACAAATTGACATCAATCGATCCTTGCTTCTAAGATCTTGTAGCCGGATCTGTCAGTAAGGGCCGCACAGTCGTGCCTCTTGCCCCAACCAGGGTCCGACTGCACCCACAGCGTGACTTTGTCAGGTGCTGAGGGTTAAAGGCAAGCTGCTCGGGGGGTTTAGTCTTAACTATCAATGGCGGAGAGATGTGTTGTTTTCAACGTAAATTAGAAAAAGCAACGCTTAACATGAAAACTTTAATCCTGTTTTTGAACAGGAAGATATGACTGACTTAGAGGCTAATGTACCCTGTTGCTTGGTTGTCATTAAAGAAGTTGCCACCTTTCATTTGCAAAAAGCTGTGAGCCAAAGGTCTTTAAATTTATAACTTTACTTCACTCATCTATCCTGTCAGGCAGAGGAATGTTTCCTTGTACTTCATCTGGCTTTTATCTAAAAAATGCCTCATGGCGAAAAATGCATACAGTGCAGACATGGTCACTCTCTGCTCAGAAAAATAAGGTACACAAATCACATAACCAGGTACACAGAGCTCTGAAATGTGCAGCTGCACATGCAAGTCCTTAGCTTGGCTGCTCTCATTTAAATAAGGTTTCTAAACAGTTTTAGAGTAACTTAATTTCTTTTTCTCTTAACAAAAAGCCTGGGAAAAGCTTTTTAAGCAATAGTTAATAAATGATATGGTGTCATGAACCTGAGATCGTGTCTCTAAACCATGCATAAAATACTATGAAGACAAAGTTGCCGTCCTCCTAACTCAACTTATCTGGAATACATTAACAGACCTGGTGGATTTGGGGATAGTTGTCTTGGTTTGCTTTTTTTCCTAAAGGTCAGGTATTTGAGCCCTTTGCATTTCTGAGACACCAAAACTTTTAAGCTTCAGGATCAGGAGTGGCAAATGACATGTCTGTTACATGTATTGTTCATGCATAAAATGAACTTTTCTTCTTTCAAATGTGTTCTTCTGCCTAACTCGCAATACATTTTTTAGTCCCACTGCAAAACTCGGAAAAAATAAGCGGAACTGGAATGTATCCCATGTATTTATACATACATATATATAGGTATAATATATATGTATACCTACCTATGTCTTAAATATATATAACGTGAATCAAATGCCTGTCAAGCATTTAGCATGTTGACATTCCTGAAAAATATACGTATATATGCATGTGTATCCCAATGTGCTTTCTATATAGGCTTGCTCAAAATTTGACTATGCTTTGAGAAAATTTGAATTCTTATATGTAGGGTACTTCTAAAAAATACGCACTGTCTTACATGCAAAAACCTCACTTTCTCTGAATTATAACAGTTTTCTAGATACTTTTACCACGGGTCCCGTATTGTTTGCAGTTGCAGGGAAGACGATACAAAGATTTGGAAGGAGCAGGAGCAGGCCCCTGTGAGATAACTGTCCTATCTGCAGGAGTATTTCAGACTCTGTTCAGCAAGGTACTTAGCACATACCTAACCAGAGTATTCACACACATGCCTAAAATTAGCCAAGCACATAACCACTGGGTATGAAAAATCAGTGGTAGTAAAGGTCCTACCCAGTTACTGTCTGTGCACACCTATTTTCCACTGACTGTACTGGAAGCTTTGAAGCTGCAAGAAGTACACTGTCAGGCAGCATTATGTCTCCTTAGTTTCAAATTAAAGGTGTCTGCATAGCCTTCAGCATTACCTTTAAATGGAAAAATCATCCTTTTGTCTCCTACCCCCATATTGTTTGTGGTTTCATGCCCTTTTTACCCTCTTTTTGAGGGTGTATTTTGTCTTTTTTGTAGTAGAAATTCAGGTCATCCTCAGATTTGAGGATTCCACCGGCTGCCAAATGATTGAAGTCACGTACTGCCTCAACTCTTTTCAAGACACTGTCAAACATTGATAATAGTTTTTCAAGCAGTATTTTAACAACAGCTGCAACTTTTCCAGTTCATCTGTTGCTGAACCTTTATAAATTAAAGATTACACTGCTTTTAAAAATTTTGAACAACTAAAGCAGCCATATCAAATTTCTGAATGCTTTTTGAGGATGGAAATGGAATGGTAGATGGTTCAGCCGTATCAAAGAAAAATTGCATTCAGAATCATATACCTCAATGGCTGGGTTTTTTTTAGCTTGCATAGAATGCAACACTATTGATTATTTTACGTACACTTTAGGAGTCTATTAAACTTCATTCTGTTTATGAATCTGCTTGCTTCTAATATTGTTCCATTTGGATTTTGATTGGCTTTTTATATTCATTTGTGGTATTTCTGTTTCTTTAGTAAAATATCTGGACTAAAGTCTATTTTCCTGTACGTCCTGGACATGCTTATCAGTTCCATTGTAAAAAATGAGGGCAGAATTGAGTAGTATATCATACAAAAAACAAATGACCTGATGGACTGTTGTCTGTGTAGAGATTCTTTCTCTAGCACAGTTTTATAAACACTGTGATTATAAAAAACAGAATTAAAACTTACGTGTTTTCCAAATCAACAGCATCAGATACAAGACTGTTACAATCAGAGCTTTATTTATTCTTTGCATTTCTTAATTTCTAAAATTCTTAGTATTTTTTTGTTAAACTTGCTTTTAGGGGTTTGGGGGAATTTTCTATCCTTAGCCTTCTATTTTGCAGAATTCTGACCATGTTAACTGCTTCATAGTGATTTTCTGTTTATTACTTTGTGGGAAAAGGAAGTAGAAAAAATTCCTTCTTGGTGACTTCCACTTTTTATTGGTTTCATTAAATTCCTCACCTCTGCTTCCAGAGCCAGAAGAAGTCTTTTCCTTAAATTTGAGCACTTTTGTAAATGCACTGACCAGCACAAAGTTAAAAAAAAAAAAAAAAAAAGTTAGAAAAACTCCTTTGGGACCAGGCACATGCTGGTAGAGTGATGAAGGCGCATGATCAAAAAGAAGGCTCTTTGATCTCTAGATGAAGTGATTCAGTGAAGTTTTTGATATGCCGTTCTTAAATGTCACTATCTCAGTCCGTCGTGAGTGGTGAAGTATAAGAAAGGATTAAAAGCTGACAGTCCAGGAACACTTGGGAGTCTCTGTTGAGGATATAATCTCCCACCTGCCCTGAGCAAGAATGGTCAACGGATGCTCAGCAGGTGGGAACTCAGGATGCATGAAAATATCACAGTCCTTGATAGACTTCTGTGTACAGGGTACAGCTACATTAATGCCTGCAGTGGGGGCTTTTAAGGCCAAAATTTGGCTTTCATGGTAACCACTCGAATACAAAAGCTCTGAAAAAGACTCACAACTGAGAGCTGACACCGTACATGATTTAAGGGGAATTTGATACACCCAGCTCCTTAATGGAGGTTAATTGTTTTTTTCATATATCGTATATCTTAGAGGTGCCTCTTGTCATTGTTGTTTTTGAAAGCCAAGCAAACAGGAGATTGATCTGTCTGCAGCTCTGGGCAGTGATTGCTGGGGAGGAACTTCCAAGGCCTTTGGAGATGTTGGACCTGTCACGTCCAGCAGAACAAAGGGGCCTTGAGAAGAGCCTCTGTGAAGACAGATGGGATTTTTGCTCAGTCACCTGTACAGTCTCCCTCCTGACAGTGTAATTATTTTTTCAGGTCTCAAAGTTTTGTCGTAACTGTTGCAATATCAGGTGATTTTTCTACAGCTTTTATTTTAGGCATGGAGAAGAGCGAAGAGGAGTAGTTTTCCTCCTTTCCTCCTCCACCAACCACATCCAAAGCATTCCTGACCTGCTTTAGTTCATACTGACAGGGGAGACTCTGATAAAGTTCCACTCAGTTGCCCACACAAGGGTGTCTGCTGCTGTCTGAGATGCCTGAGTTATCCAAAATGTCCTTGTGGGTTGACAGACACAATGCAGGGCCTGTAGGAAACCCATCCTTTTCTTGGCTGGCTGCTAGAAATCACGGGTAGTATCCTATGGCCTCTCAAATAGCATTTGTCCACTGTGGATGGGTAACTGAACCATGTGCATATTTACCCAAGAGACAGTTTTTGTGAGATTTAAAACACTGAGTCTCACAGTTAGAAAATATTAATGCTAACAGTAAATGAATCCATAATATAATTTAAAAAAAAAATCATTGGCTTTTTTTTCTTTTTAAACCGGTGCACTGAGTGTATAAGTGCTGCCTAATGATTTCTGAATATATGTAATGCTGAGCAAATCTGAGAGGTGGGAAAGATATGTAGGTTTTTGTAGCATGGTGAAAATAAGTTGAAGAAAGCCTCGCTGGCAGAGGCAAGTTTTGATCAGATCACCTATTCTGCATCTCATAACTAATGGAAAGACATAGCATTTCAGTTACCACTTTTTCCTTTAACACACTGGCTTTTGGCACAAGTAAACAGCACGCAGTGAAAAGATGTACATTTTATGTCTACCTAATAAATCCACAGGTAAAATGCTGGCAAAATAATTTACTGATGTGGTAAGAGCAAGCAAGAGATACTGTAAATGCAAAGTGAAATTCCGTAAGCTATGCTATACTGTGTTTATCTCTGAAAGAGGAAAATGTTTACTGATGGATAGTATCACAGGGAGACTGAAGGTTAAAAAAAGAGGGCTACTTGAAGGTAACTAACTCTTACAATTTCTGATTGACTGTATTTTGCTTTTGCAAAGAGAGACTCTTAGATATGTAGTTTATCCTCAACTAGTTCATGGACAGCCTTGTTATTTTTAATTTATCCTCATTTTTTTTTTATTTGTTTAGTAAAGACAGGGAGTTCAGCGTTACCTAAAACATGCTCAAAGGATCTTTGTGCCCTAAGCAGAAAAATAACTGAGAGTAATTTCTCACTAAGTAAACTGGACAAAAAATACTGTGAAGAAAGAGAAATGTGTATGTATTTGTATTTAAAGACTTATTATATGAAAGTACTTTAATATGCAGCAATGAATAAAATGCATCTTTAAAAAGCAGGCACAGGCAATAGGCTAAGATGGAGTCTGACTGGGCACCTGAAATAGTACATTGATATGGGAATTATATCACACAAATGAGAGAGAGATATGAATGTGTAGATTTTGGATGTCAGTGTACATTGGCAGGATTTTTTTGCAGGATAAAACAACAGTTTGCTCTTACTGCTTTCTCATGTACTTGGGTAACCCTTGGGCTATGGTACCCTCGTAATGTCACAAAGGAATTATTACAATCCAAATCATGAGTTTGACCAAGCTGCATCATTCCACTCTCATGATGCAAAGTTACCGTGGATGTGTCTTAACAAATCACCTAATACATGTTTAAATCTGTCTCGCATGGCCAAAATGAAAGAATTGGACAGTATGATTAAAGCAAAATAACTGCAAATGATTGAATTAGGCCTCAAATTATTGCAGTCTGCTGTTATATTGTATTGTATTATACTATATTATACATGAATTTGGACTTACCTAGGTAGCTACGTGCTAGTGAGAATCATGGGTAAATTAGCCTTGTTACATGAGTCTCCTGATTATTTTCATCCTTGTTGAGCCCTTTACTAACTATGGACACTAAGTATCAAAGATACAGGTGTACTGAAGTTCCTAGGGATACCCACGCGCACCTAATGAAGGCCAGAGTCTAACTGCGCAAACCAAAAGCCTCAGCTATTTGGCAGACGTACACCAGGTGCTTTCAAAAATCCCCACAGGCGCTCGCCTGCATGTTTTTTGGCATCTGAATTCCCATGAGCGTATGACTCCTACTATTTTTAGAACTGGAGACTTCAGCAGTTTGAGCGAGTTAATGATTGGTTCTTTCCATTTCTGTAGTATCTCACGTAATATCTGCTATTTTGAAAAATCATGGCCGATTAACTTATTTATTGACTGCTGTTGCCTGTTCAGCCTAAACTTCTGCAGCACACACTGGCCCCATTTATGATCAATTTGAGGTATCTCATGCTTTCGACTTCTGTTTAACCTCTTTAAGCTTGTCTGGGTTATTTATATTCCTGTATACTGATTCTCATAGTAACATGGGAATATAATGGATAATTATTTCAGCAGTATCTGTTGCTTTAAAAAAATTTATTAATAGAAGCACTTTTTCTTTGAAAATGCTTATCAGTGAAAAGGAGACAGCCTGAAGTTTATGGTTGGTATGTTTGTTTGTTTTTAATTAAAAGAAGAATGGAGTTTTTGTGAAAGAAATAATTGCAATGCACTGTTCTATTTTCAAAGCTGGGTCATGGAAAAAAAGAATCAGAGAAGATACACTGTGGATCTTCTACATCATTTGTAGGATTAGTGAACCTTTCAGGTGCATACTTGAAGTGTCATTAAACAACCCTACATTACAGCATCATATGCCACGTGCCTCCATTAGCCATTGAATTTGTTCGTGGGCTTTTCATGCTCCTTAGGTGAAGCACTGAGAAGATTAGTGAAGCATTACTTGCTCCAATATATTATCTTTAAACTAGCACCTAAGGGAGAAGAAACATCAGCAACTGAGGTAGACAACTATGAAATAAATAGTCTATACTAATTGTATGCTATTCGTTTACAGTGGGACACTGCGAAAATTGCATCTCTAGGGTGCACATCAACCCATGTTTCTCATCTACAATCTACAGCTGCAATATTTTAAATTCTTGTGTGCTGTGCCTGCTATAGTCAGCCTCTTAATGTAAACCATGCACATATATTCAAAGCAGTTACAGTGGAAAATAAGTGTTCTTAATCGCTGTTCAGTGGTGCTATTTTCTCAGTACTTAATCAGCTGTCATTATCTGGGATATTTAAAATATCAGCTTGCTTTGTTAAAACATTTTTCATTAAATAGCTGCATGAACAAGACTTCTAAGTTAAAAACATGTCTTAAATAAATAGAAAACTGAAGAAATGGCTTGTATCCTCAGAAAGCTTTGCTTAGCCATGTTTTGAATGTGATACACCAAATGCAAATGTATTTCCGTCTTTTCCCTGTCTTATTTTCAGCTTATATATATTAATGACAGTGCAGAGTGGGACATTTCCCTAGTACTGTAAATCGTCCTTTATAACAATATCATGTTTTGTTAAAATCTTACTGATATTAGTCTTTGGTTACAGGCAGTTTGCACCGTGCATCCAGTGTTCCAGAGCGTGTCTATAACATGGGGATTACTGAAAATGATTTTGCACCAAGAACTCCCTATGGTTTTTCATATTACCAGTCAAATCAGGTGAGGAAAAGAAGACAACGAATAGAAATAAATATATCACATGCATAGTTTATTCATTTTGTTACCACAAAAAATAGCATGTAGATGGTGTTTCAAGCTTTGCTTGCTTGCTTGTTTGCTTGCTTTTTAAAGCCTGATTTCTAGAAAATGAGGCTTTTACAACTGAGATCTGGTGACATTTTCCCCCCTTCCAGTGGCTTCTGAGCCCAGTGGCTAAATTCAGCTCAGTTATACAGATGGGCTTTTTGCAGTCCTGTTGAGTTTTGTGAGAATTGGCATCAGGGTAGAAAATGAAAAACCATCTTAACGCCCCGCTAAGGCAAAGGCTGTGACCAGTTAGATCTTTATCCATCCCACCAGGCAGCAGGTCAGGCAGCAGGTCTGTAGCTGAAAGCGGCCGGAGGCCATGCTGCCGCTCACCCCGCCGAAGAGCTGGAGGTTCCTGGAGGAAGTTCAGAGATCCCGCGGGGTAACGAATGGCATGGGTAGGAGCTGGGAATGTGGTGAAAGAGGTTAGGGAATTAAGCACCCCAAACCACAATAAAACAGATTTGCTTTAGTTTCACGAGGACAGGTAGAGTGTTCCTTATCATTTAAAAGAATCCTGGTGTAACCTGTTTTAGCATTACAAGAATTTCAGCAGTACAGTCCTTGCAATACAATGGTATTTCTAAACTGTCTATTCATACATTCACTTGTTATTTTGACCAACTTTTCTTGGGTCACAGCCTGAATGCTAAGATAAATAATTGGTTTCCTGCAGGGTTTGTGACAAAGCTCATAACTGGAGGGAGCAACCATATGACTTGGAATCAACACACAGCCCAACAGCAATGCTGCTGCATGATCAACATTAGTAAACTGAAAGCAATTAAGCTTGAGAACAGAAATATTTTTTTTAATAAATAACTGTATATGGAGGGGCCAATTCTTTCTTAATTTTAAATTACTCAAGAATGGTTTGTTGTCATTAAAGGAAATAGCCCAGCTTCTGGCCAGTTAATGAAGCAGCTCTGGCTCTGTACGGGGAGAGTTAGCCATTTACTTAAATACATTTCCTTCTCTGTCCTCCTATCCTCTGTTCTCACTTATCATCCCGTCCATAATATTTGATGTGAATCCCTTCTTTCTAGAAGACAGCAACAAGAGGAAAACTAGAGGTGACATAGGAACGAGAAGAAAATACTTCAGTTTTCCAGGCGGGGAGTTGAGGGGGGGTGGTGTGTGTGTGTGTTAGAATTTAAAATAAAAAGAGAAAGAGACTATTTGTCCTGTGTGAGAGCCAGAAAAAGCCACAAGGTCTAGTATTTCACAAAAACATTACTTTCCCTATCCCCAAACAAAAGATAAAGACATCCTTGCATAGCTTCTGTAGAATAAACAGATGTATCCAATGATCCTTGTTCAGCTACTAGTTTTATCAACCTTTACTCCTTTTGTGAGTCGATTATCACCCTCAGTAAGTCCTCGACAGTGAAATTAAGGGATATCAGTCTGGCAACTGTCTGCTAAGCACTGTCCCTTCAGTTAATAACTTCTGTAAGCTACTCAGTTCACCTTAAAAAATGCTTTTAATATTACAAAATGTTTAGTACAACATAGAAATGGAATATATGGGGCTTTGATTTACAGCTGGGTGCCACTATGCTTACTGATTTTAAAAAAATTGGGCCATGACTCCTCTATTTCAAGGCCAGATAGTCTCCCAAGTTGATTTAGTTCTAAAAGGTCTTCAATAGAGTACGATGTCCAACTTGGAGCATAAGAAAAAGGTAGAAAAAATGGAGAAGCCTCAAGCGGCACCTAAACAGTAAGAATCTTGAAGACACATCCGACAAAGAAAGGTTGAAGGAAGTGGGTTTGTTGAGTTTAGAAAAGAGAAAATTATAAATCAAGATGATGATCCATTACTGTCCACGCCCATTAGGAACAGGAAAAGAAAAATAATCTTAAATTGCAACTGTAGAATTAGGGAAACAATTGAGATGGTGAAATGGTCATTTTGATTTGCTTGGAATGTTATGTAATCTCCTTCATTGTTAAGAGGTTAGACAAACAGGGAAGGGACTGTCTCTTTTTGCTAGATCCTACCACAAAGTGAACAGGAGGGCTTAATAACCTTTTATTAATAAGGTTAATAGCAATATGCAGACACTTTAGTATAATATTTTAATATGACCGATTAATTTTCTTCTGTCTATTGGACAACCTTGAATTTAATTTTAGTAGCAGATATGGGTGTTAATCCTCAAGGAGTTTCAAACTGAAACTAAAATGTCCATTAACAAGCAGACTGTTCGCTACCAGGCGTAATTGACTTTTGCACCTATTTTGAGTTAATGACAGAAGACTAGATGCTTAGACTTTGTCTCCTAATGTTTAGACCTTCGTTAGGCAGATACAAAGAAGTGTTTCAGAATCCCATTTAATACACAGTTTTGGTGATGTTCACATTTTGTTTTCTGATTCTGAGAGAAGACCTTAGAATTTTTATCTTTACTTCTTTGGTTTGGTTTCTTTGCTATTAATCCTAAATGCTGTGATCTTACTGTGACTCCTGTTCTTTTATGCACCCTTGAACAGGTGGCCTCACCGTCCTCTTATACAAACGGCTGGGGGACGAGGATTACTTACAAGACCGTGGAAGAGAGAGCTCAAAGGCAGCCTCTGAAGAGACTAGAGGTTTCACCCCAACAAAGTCCTGAAAGATTGGCATATGTGTCCAATGATTTTCACTATGGTGGAGGGATTTCATCTGGATTCTCCATGAGGCATGGAGATAGCAGGAGATCCAGCGGGACTGTCCCACCAAGATATGCTCGGTCTGAGATTGTTGGTTACACTCTTCGTGATTCAGTGAACAGGGGACGCTCCTTTAAGAGACACTCCCACATGGGGGCTATTAATGATGCCGTCCTTGATGGTATCTACCCCAGCCCCACCATACCTCTGTACCATCAAGCAGGCAACAGTCGTAGTATGACCAACCTTTTGGAGAAAGAGAACTACCTGACCTCGGGCAGTGCAATGGGACAAGTGAGATCACCAGTTCCTTCCCGTTTGGGGTCTCAGAACAGGCAATCTCTAAGGCCCAGCTGGTACCAAGCTACTTTCAGAAGCACACAGACCAGGAGGGAAGCTTCCCAGCCAGCTTCAATAACCAGTGTCGCTGCAGAAACAGATGGGAAGAGGATGCCATTGACAGCTGCTGTGGCAGCAGCAGGGAGAAATGGTTTCCTGCAGAGTGAACAAGTCGCCATCAATGGATCTCAGCTAGGGTAAGCACAGTGCAGGACCTGCTTTGGTTCTGGGGTGTCACAGCTGAAAGGAACCTGTTTGTTTAAAAAGAGAAAGTAAACTGACAGCTTGTGGTTCAGCAGCCAACACAGTGTATGAAATGTTGGTAGATTTGCTTTTAAAAATCCACTCCCAGTACAACAGAGGAAACGGAGAAAAAATGTATGTGTGTGTACATACTGCAGGGTTCACACCTCCTGCGCAGGTTTGGGACCCCCTTTTGCCGAGAGTTAATCGATTTTATAAGGAGACATGAAGTCGTCACTGAGTAATTTGCAACTTAAGTCACAATACATGGTAATGTATTGGCAAATTTTGTGCTCATAAGAGACTGGATGATTTCAGCAGTGGTTCTCATGAGAACAGGTCAGAAATCTACCAGTGAAGCAGCTTTTGGCAGATTGAGAATTTCCAGTTAAAAATCCTTCACGGTTTCAAGAAAAATTTTTAGTTTTGATAAACTTCAGTTAAAACAGGCAGGATTTTCTCTTAGCTCTGTAGCACCATCCTAGAACAAATATAAACTGCTCTGAATTTCAGGACCCCAGAGCTTTTCAATACCATGAGATCCTACAGGCTCTGAGGACGCTATCTTAATTTGAAGCCCTGTTAACTCCATGGCAGAAATTCCCAAAGCTGCCCCCAGACGTCAGAAAAATTGTTAAAAATCTTAGAAGCGTTAATATTTTTTTTTCCAAAATTACTTGTTTTTTCCCCTGAAATTCCCTTCCAGAGAAGACTTCAGAATGTCTAAAATCAGTTCCATTTTCAAAAGAGAAAATTTATGAGTTCTGAAATTCCCCTAAGGAGTGAATATTTTTTTCATTTTAGAATAATTCTGAATGTTTCCAGAGCTCTTAAGGTTCAATGGACAGAACAAACCACGTGGTAAACAGGAGATGGTTACTTGCACCGTTTGCTGTGGTTTCTGTTGTTGTTTCATAATTCAAATAGGATCCCAAGGTTTCTTATGTGAGTTAAGGATGGTGTAATTTACAACAGCATTATTAAAAAAATGTCTCTTTTTCCATAACTGTGTAGCTGTTAAGTTCATTCTTCCAAAGGCCACCTTTCTTCTTTTTCTAAATTAGCTGCTGCATGAGATGAGACATCATTCGATATCACTGCTATGTACAGATCAGTTATTTTCTGTCCTCAACTACGTGTTGTGCATTATGACTAGATTTACAAACGTATGCAGTCTTGTGCCCACATCTGATCTGAATTGAATGATGTGACTCTTAAGTATTCAGTCTTTACAGCAAGTCCAGAAAAAACAGCTGAGATGTTACAACAGCTAAATATTTGGGAGCAATAATGTTGAAAATAAGTACCCAGGAGGACTTTGTTTCTCAGGAAGACAATTTACAAACAAGCATACATCCCATTGATTTAATCATTACTTAACTTTAAGCACATTCTTGAGTGCATTTCTGAGCCACAACCAGCAATTTTGATATTTAATTTTGTGTAGGAGCAATTTTGGTTCTTCTTTGGCAGGTGCAGACACTGCAGTCTGGTTGTCTGCCTGCACAAACATCAGCCAAAGTGGTTTTCATACCTGCAGATGTAAACATCTATCTTCAGTCATTGTGCGAGTAGCTTGCTTGAGACCATGCTGAACTCCGGTGGAAGATTTGCGACCTAATGGAAATCTTTTTGACAGCATAATTCCTAAGTGCCATTTTTTAAGATCAGCTTTTGCTGGAAATTACAGAGGAAAACAATTGGAAGTGTTGTGAAAGCCTCTAAAGTTCCTTTTGCAGATGTTTACAGAGCTCATTTATCTCAGCACTTCTATTTAATTTACTTGTGCATATCTTGTTCAGATTTTCAAATACCCTTGGTTCTGCTTTAGGTTCATAGCTAGTTTTTGGGGGCAGTAAGGGGCTCTCTGTTCTACCCAAAGTTTAAAAAAGTCTCTGTAAAATATAATAGCTTATATTAGTGAAGAGGCTGGTGAAAAGCAGCATGTAAGATACAATTTGCACCACTAGATTCTTAAATGATGAGGAAGAAACTGTAGCCATTTTAGCTGACTGAGGTCAGTATTTGTTACACATGCTTATGTAATAATGTGTGTATGGTATCCACATGCATTATTACCATTTTCAGACACCTAAAATACACATGTAATAACTCCCCTTGTAGTTCTCACCAGTGGAAGAGCTTGATGCAGAAGTCCTGTTTTGATTGTAGTACATTCTGGTTCACCCACACCTAGCTACTGCACAGTTTAATGTAGAATTAAGTATTTAAAAAGTAATAGACAATATTTTGCTTTGGGGTATACACTGCTGTCAAATCAGAGCTATTTCACTCAAGTCCATCATTCCACCAGTAGTACAACAATTTCCTTTGGCAAGGCTTCTCAGTTTAAGAAGTTAGTAGAGACTTTCACATTTCTTGTCATTTCACATTCTCTTTGATTTTAAGGTTGCATTATCTAATATATTGCTCCCTTACCTGTTGCTCCCTTAGTAATGGAAGGGGGGAAAAAAGATAAGCCTGTTTTCTGAGTGATTTGATTTTTCCAGAATTTGTAGGGTTTTATGCAAATCACAATTTAGATGTTTCCAAGGTTAATTGAGAGGATGTAAAATAGTTGTGTAAGGTTGAAGAGAAGTAGTAGACTAGCTGTGTATAGTATTTGAAATGTATATAAAAGCATTTTCAAACTTTCTGCAGAAGAATTAGCTCATGCTATGAAATCAAAGTAGAAAAATCAGAGTATAGAGATGCTATCTCTGTATCTTCTGGTAAAGTGAAGCAGTTAAAAGCATCCTCATATCAAGGGAGCTGTCACAAAATGGTTAGACAACACAGTGTATGTATCTCAAAAATGTTATATTCTGGCAATTAAAGTGAAGTCAGAATTTGTCAAATCATTGTTCTGTTTAACAACCATTGCCTGCATGTCCATTTGTTGTCATTGCACATGCTGATCAGCCACGTGGCTATTAAGTTTGCCTGTCAGTGTTTTGAGGGTAGGATGGAATCATTGCACCAAATTCTATTTTGACAAGAGTTAGGGTGCTGCAACTTTATGAATACCATTGAAGGTCAAAGATGATACTGCATCCTTTATTGCAGCCAGATAAAACATTAGTGAAAGTTATTTTTATCCAATGAAGAGCAATCCTAGTACGGCAGTGCACAACAGGAGAGAAAGATTTTAGCTGCTGCACACAAAGGAGTATCAGCCATGAAGGGGTAGCTGGTGAATGGTGGGCTGCTTTCAGTCTCAGTGCAGATCTACACACCCAGCACTTAAAAATTTGGTCTCTGGCTGTACATGTGTTTATCTCAGCCTTGTAGTGACTGCTGACGGACCTTTACTACTGTGGGACGTTCTTGGCATCCTGAGGCTGAGTTCCCATGTGGATTCTCTGGTGTCCCAGGAGGGATCAGCTCATGCAGCAATCTTGACCTTGGAAAGTGCATGGATAGAGTCCTTCTCTGCTGTCAGTCACTTGAACGACTCACAATTTAATACATAGGAGATGTCTGCCACTCTGTAGAAGGTGACTGAATTTGGTCAAAGGGCTCCACAGTTATTGCAGTGACTAACAGGCAGGCAGGCATGCTCACATGTGCGCATATATAACCTGGTCACAAACCCCTTGTCGACTTAAGAAACCTGACTAAAACCCAAGATTGAAAAGCCCGTTTTTCTGTTCCACTTAAGAGAGAGTAAGAAGGAATACTATGTGGGGTTTTATCATTATTCATTGTTCAAGACGTTTAAGTAGGTTTCTGATCAGTACTTTCCACTTGCAACTTAGAGTAACTTCTTAGCTACTTTGTTTTAAATCTGGACTGAAGTGAACACTGAAAATCTGGAAGCTGAAAGCTTGCCAGGCCGGAGCCCAAGGCCCTGGAGATACTAACCATAGTTCTGTCTGATTGCACTTTGATTTAATCTCTCCACTGACATCCTCAGCACACTGTCCCCTTCATTTCATCTTTGTCTTACACAAGCATGCCTCAGCACCTATAGATGCAGCGTATTTGCTCAGAACACTAACTCAGAGGAGGGGAGAAGACAAGAAATAACATGATTTATACCAAAGGGAAATATAAGGGCAGGTGGAAACTTCAGGGTACGGGAGTATAATTTCATTTGCATCAGGTGCATCAAAATTGTTCTTCATTTCTTTGCTGTCCTTGCAGCCATACTACCTGTCTTTTGCCTCAGCAAAAGCAAGGAGCAGATGTTGATGTACAGTGTAGCTGGCAGGAAAAATTCCAACAAAATCCTTTTTTGTCTCAGAGTTCATGCGTTCATCACAAATATTTTGGGGAAAAGCGTTAGATATCACTACATTTGTAGCAAGATTCCCTGTGAGAAATCTGCCTGATTTCTGCCTGGTTTGTCTACCTTGCTCCTCCACAGCCCATTCTGGGCAAGCCTGGACTTCCCGGCGCTTTTGCTTCTGCCAGTCCATTACTGAGACGGTCTTAGTGCTGAAGAACTGAGTGACTCCTGGCGCAGTCCACAAACACATACTTTAGAAATGTTTCTTTTCTCAGTATCAAAACATTTTATATTTCATTTTTCTGAACATGGTTTATTATTTAATATTTTTACTTAGTTAAAAGAAAAAAAAAATCAAAATTTCAATTTAAGCCAGTTTATTTCCTAGACATGTATTGTGTCAAATTGTGTCAAAATTTCTAGTTTTAGATGCACTTACTGAGATGATTATCAAGTAAACCCTTCTGATTCTGGTAGCTCTGAAGTAAGGAGTTCTTGCCAATGACTATTTGTTTCACTGTGGTTCACAGACTGCCCTCTCGTCCCTGTCTGGCCAGCCTAGGATCTGATTCTACAAAATTATTTGGTTTAAAAAAAAAAAAATAAAATACTCATGGTTGTATCCACTTCCTCCTCCTCTCTCCCCTCCCCCTTTTTTTTTCTCTAGGTGGAGTATTTGAAACAAAAAGTAAATAAAAATGCTGAGGGACATAACCACCTGTCCCAGAGCCAGTGCACCTGATTGTGCCATGAATTGTTTTATGTTCCATTTGCTGAGGAAAAAATGGGTCTGGTGACCTCTCTTACCAATTTTTTATATTGTTGTCTAACACAATATCATTCAAGCAAACATGTTGGAATTTGGGAGGAAAACAGCCACGCATATTTTTAATCCTACCACGGGCGATGTACATACTCGATTTAATCAGCAGTGCTTTTATTTTGTCCCACCTGAAAAAAGGCTTTGCCCATCTATTTCAAACTAGAACAACTTCTAAAAGCTTGGAAAAAAGCAGGTACTGAGCCCTGCATATATGTAGTCTGGGAATGGAGAAACTGAAGAAAGGCATGAAAACAAATATAAAGAAGCAATCATCACATTACTGAGAAAAACATCAAGGTATCCTCATGATCAGTAAAAGGCACTCTAATTTGGGTATGGCCTCCTTGGGATCTTAGTCCTTCATCCATTGATGTTTCCATTTTGTTTTTATGATGTGAAGCATGACTTGCTTTGTCCAGAACTTCTCATGGTTGCAACACTTCCATGTATGAGTTTCTCTTGCCCTGGAATATTAGTATCTCTTAAAGCTTTTATAATATTTTTGGCTACTGGAAAGGGAAAAATTTTCTAAGAGAAGCTAAAGTTACTTGAAAAACACGAAAATCCTGGTATTACAAGAAATTTCATAGGCTAAATGATTTTTCTGCAATCTTGCTTCACTATATTTTGTCTGTCCATACTTTTAAGGAGCCCAGAAGGGGAGATGACCCTGGAGCGTGCAGTGAGCATACTGAAGAGTGAAAATACACAGTCCACAGCTAGGATTCTTGCTGCAGTGACTTTCATACAGCACGAGTGCTTCCAGAAAGCAGATGCCAGAAAAAAAGTAAGTAATTATTTTTATGCCAGTTACAATCAGGTAGAGCAAATAACTTTCTGTACTGTATGCACTCTGTGCCATCATGAAAAAAAGACTCCAAGAAACCTTGTAGGATGCTGATGTTGAATATTTTCCCTAAAATATGCTGATGCTTTTTTGCTGCAGATTCTTTTAAATCCGCAGAATGGCATTAGTCTATGCTAGCAAAAATTTGGTCTTTATCATTTTGTGATAGGAGACATAGAAACATAGGGTAAGAATTCACCCAAACCATCTGTAATTACAGATGTTTATGACCAACTTTTAAAAAACCCAATTGATTAGGATTCCACAAGCTCTGGCAGGCAGGCAAAGAGCTTTACTACCCTTACCAGTTATTCCTAAAGTATAACTTAAATCTCCCTTTCGCAAAATGAGTTGATTAGTTTCTATCCTGTCTTGATGGATATGGAGAAAAATGTCTATTTTTCTGTCGCCTTGATAATGGTTTTTCATATGTGTTAAGGCTGCTAAGTGTATAGTCACTTAGTTTGCTCTTTTTCAGGCCAAATTAACATAGTTCTTTTAGCCTTTGTAAGTTGCGGAGTCTGAACTTTTTGTCAATGTATTTGCTCCTGTCTCTCATTTTTGACTGGCATGCTTGCACCGTTGGTACAGAAATATCCCAGAAAAGAAAACTTTGGGAATACACTGCCAACTTGTCCAAGCTTCAGGGTTTGCTAGAACTGCATGAATGTGTTAATACAGTGTGTGGATTAGCCAGACGGGTAAGGGCTTGCTGGGACTGCACAAACGCATTAATACATTGTTTGGATTAACCAAATTTGTTAAGTCTCTTACAAGTTTTTTGAAAGGGCATATTAAAAATAATCTCTTCTTCCTTTTCTTTAAATTTCTCTGTCGAACATGATTATGGCTCCCTTGCTGAACAGTTCTGTACATTAATGTCTAAGGTGGTTGTTTATTCCAACCATTTAAAAAAAAAATTCTTACATCTGCTTTATTTTGTAATATGCCTGGTATTATTCATAAGCAATCTCAGCCCTAACTCCATTTTCAAGTATATGCAGTCCAGTTCAGTGACAGCCAAACATCACTCAGTCCTTTGGTAGTTTTAACTTGCTTCACGGTAGATCAAAGTCTTGGAAAAAAACACCAGTACAATTAGCAGCCTTAACTGCAGTCTCAAGACAGAGCTTCAGAACTGAATGTTTGAAGGTGGTTTATTATTCAAACCTCTTTCGGGCAGCTTCCTGGAAAAACAAGTGGATAAGTAAGAGAGTTCAAAGTAGAGCAGTCAGCCTGAAGCTGCCTTCTGTTTTGCCATCTATCCCACATATCCTAGCTGAGTTTTTCTGTTTGGTGCCCATCAGACTTGTTCACATTGGTATTGTCTTGTTTCCCCTTTTTAGCCTGTCAGCCTGCATTCATTTTCTTTGTCTCCTGATGCTTTGTTCCCCACTACCTGATAGTCTGTGAGTCTAGTGGCTTTTCTTTTTCTGGTGAGCTTGTGATCTTACAGTATTTTGGTGAATTTTGTCTACAGATGAATATTTAGAAAGACCAATCAATAGCTTTTGTAAATTCCCTGCATGTAAGGTCGAAATAGCACCACTTCTTTTACAAAAGCTATAAATCCCTTAAAATTACCAACAGAACGTCTGCATAAATGTTTAAAAACACCAACCAGCTACGGTATCTGTGTCAAAAGGGCTTATCTGCTGTAACAAAAAAGGTCAATGTGCCTTCAGCATGCTCTGTGGTCCACTTACCCCAAGATACATATTTCTGTATTTCATTCTGCTAGCATCTAGGTGATTGCTGAATGAATGCAGGGGGAAACAGGTCAGCATTGCAGCAGCAAGAAACTGTGCCTTTTGTACAACTGAATCAGAGTAAAGGCAGGCAGGCAGTGTAGTTTGCCAGGGCACGAAGGGCAAAAGGCTTTGTTACGTTTCATTTCTTCGTGTTGCCAACACCTGTTGGTCATATTGAATTCTTTTTATCATTAAACTCTGAACTACTCAAAACAGTTGTATCAGATTTCTAAGTCTTTCACATGCTGTTGATACTATACAAGGATGAGTTTATCCACAGAACCATATGGCATTTTGAGACACTGGAGGAAACCGTCCTCAATTGTACATGAATGTAAAGTATTTTACATAGTAAACTCATTCCTAAATAAGCCGAGGCTTGCTTATGCCGCATCACAGCTTATATGGGATTCATCATTTGCCACAACATGTAGAACTTGGAAACTATATTTTTCCACACAGCTGCTGTAAAATAATATCTTCTTAATTCTTCATTCATTTGGGGCCAGAACCTCATTTTCTAAAGAATTAGACACTGAAGAGTAGTTTTTGTTAAATGTGGGTGGTTCAGTAGTTAACTAGCTTACAATGTTTAATGGTCTATATTTTCAAGTTTACTAGTTTACTATTTTTTTTCTCAGTATGCCACACGTAAGAAGTACTAAGTGTAATGTATTCTTATTTAATACACTTTCAATACATGCACAGAAGTTAACAGAGAAAAATACTGTCTTTCCATCAGCCTGGCTGCTGAGAAAAAAACAAAAAACCACAAACTTGGCACATCAGGAACATTTTACAACCAGAAATCTCAAAGCAGTTTATAAATGTTCCAGAGTTAAATCTCAAATATCCATTTCACCAACATGGAAGCTAAAATACAGAGCAATTAAATGTCTTGTCAGAGAGTACAAATGTGCAGCAAATCTGGAAGAGATTTAGTTTCATTCTTTAACTTTAATTATTAAAATATGATGCCTCCCTTGGTTGTGGATTTAACTATGACTCATATGAAAGCCCAGAAGTTAACAGTCATGTCCAAAGGATTAACGACCTGTGCTTCAAGTCTTTCAAATAGGAGCAAATGAAAAAAGTCCCTATGACTGTTTAAAGGTTTGCTGCGGTGGGAGAGTGGAGTTTGTCATTTACAGTATCTAACTATTCTCTGCTGCGTTTTGTTTTCCTCACAGGTTTTCTCACTTGGTGGCATCCCCAAACTTTTACAGCTTCTTGACATTCAGAACGAGGACATTCAGCGGGCAGCAAGTGGTGCTCTAAGAAATTTGGTGTTTGAGGACAATGACAACAAACTGGAAGTGTCGGAGCAGAAAGGGATCCCACTCTTGCTCCGCCTACTCCGACACACCAGGGACGTAGAGACTAAAAAGCAAATAACAGGTAGTTTTCTGTGCCGTCAAGCATGAATCGCTTTGGGTAGCACACAAGCTTTCCGTGTGAGGTACATGATTGTTTGCTTAGGCAAATGTTTAATGAGTAAATACAAGAACATTGTCACCTATTCTAAGCTCTTCCCTTAGGGTGAAATTCCAGGCTTCTTACTCAAGACCAGTCTTTAAGACAGTAAGAAGACACTAGGAACTGCAACTTCCCCTCTTAGGGCGTCTTCAGAAATGACATGAGTCTGTTTGTTTGAAGGAAGCTTAAAGTCCTAGATATTCCAGAAAAGAAAGCGAGGCTCCAGATAGCACATTCTGTAGAACGGTTTTGGTGAGCAGTGATCGGGGCAGTCCCAGAGGTGCCTGGGACCATAATTAATGCCCACTACTTACACAGCAGCTCAGCCCTCACTTTGACACTGTGCTGCCAGTGCATACGGGGAGCTCCTTGTTGAAGACTGTCCCCCAGAACTGTCAGGTGCTGCGGACAGAAAGCGGTTGTCCTACTCCCTGCAAACCCTACTGCCCCCAGTTTCTACTCTGAGCTCTCTCACGCCTAGCTGTTTACCCCCAAGTCTGTCTTCTCAGATCTGTGACAAGCAGAAAACCCTGCCACAGCAACAGCGTGCTTCCTTCCTGTGTGCAGGAGAGAGAATTCCTGCAGGACAGCCATTTGGCTGTAAAGATCGTACGGCGCCATCAGCGGAGTGACCTGCATTCTGGATTCAGTCTTTGCAGGGCTTATGTTCTCATCCTTTTCTTTCCAATGTCCTTAAGGAAGAACTGTTGAAAATTAGTAGGGCCCATTGCAATTTTGAAGGAAGAGCCCTTTGGATCAGAAACCCCATATTACACCTCTTGTACATCAACGTAACAGAAGGAATGGTGGGAGGAAATGTCCACCATTAGTCACAAAGAAACCTGTAGTTACTGCCCTGTTGGCTCTGCAGCAGCCAGTTAAGAAATGCCCACCATTTTGTCCCTGCACTCCTGTTTGACCATAGTGTGTGACTCTAGGAAGCCAACTGCCTGTGACCCACACTCATTCTGGTTAGCATGCAAAGGAAGAGCAGGCTTGTATTTTGTAAGTGGAAGAAAACATTATGAATAAATGAATGGGGATTTATTTTAAGTGATCTTTAAAGATACCAGGAACACAAACTATTAAAATAACAGTGCTTGAACAAATACAGAAGGTGTCAAGCAGCCCTGCCTTGAAGCAAAGGCATGTTGAGACCTTCTGTAAGTCTGCATTCTTTTAAGTATTTGAAATACTGTGCTTCCTAAGCTGGAGAACAAAGCTTTGTATTATTGGCTCTTTTGGCTCAGTTCTACAGCTCTGCAACATGAAAATGTTTTAGTTTTTCACATTCATCAGATGCAGATTTGGGTCACTTAGTAATTTATTGTATAGAGTGTTGTCTTTCAGTGCTATTACACACCAATGAGGGAAGCAGTGAAAATGGTGATACAGTGTCCAGAAAGCTAATGCTCTTTTTTCTTGCTAGCAATTTCATCTTTTCTGACACAAGCTTTGACTGTGCAGGATAACTCATATGGATATTGTGAATATTACTGTCTTCCCCTTCACAGGTGTGAAAATGAATGAATGGGCACCTTCTTTCTGCAATTACTGCTGTCATCGAACATGAATATTTACTTACAAAACACACAAGACACCAACAAAATATTTAAGCAATATCAAGCAGGATGTCATAGTTTGCGTAAAGCAAAATATTCTGATAGACTGTCATGCCTATCAGTTGCAAGGGATGGCTTTAAAAATACACCAAGATAGAAGTATTTCTTGCTTTGTTTAAGACCTAGTGTGCAGTCAGGAGGAAGTACGCCAGGTCCCTTGGTGAAAATGGCACTAGGGCATACTTTTTGCCATCACTTGAGCAATTCTTCCAGCTCCCTAGCAAGCTGCAAGGAGCCTACAGGGCAAAGGGCAGCCTGGCTGAATGAATTTCTATGAGAGTATTAACTGTGCTTCCAGCCACTTTCTTACCCAGCCCACACTTCAAAGGCAGGCAAGGAGTGGGCTGCAGACAGGAGGCAAACAGTCACCGTTAAGCATATGCTTACTAAGGTCAGTGCTTCCAGATGATCTTGGCACGTACAGCAACATCTAGGAAACACTGGAATTACTGTCCTGTACAGATTGACTATGTAGCCTGACAAGGGCTGCAACATAAGGATTTTCCAAGCACAATGCAAACCTCTGAGTGCCTTTCTACCGAAATGGTTAAACCCTGCTGAGCAACAGTTTCCCTGTCTGACTGATGGCTCACCTTCCAGGTTTTTTTCTCCTCTTGCATTGCCTTTGGCTTCCTACAGAACTAGTGGAATATCACAGCTATGCATGCAATCACACTGCAGTGGTGTTACACTTCCAGGAAAAGGTTAATGCAGAACCTTTGGGCTTCCACCTGGTCAGCATGAGAAGCCCGTCTCTCTCCACATCATACTTATTACTTGCCTACTTTGACTTCCAAATGTGTGATATGGTAATTAGCTGAATGTCTTCCCCATGAGAGACTAGTAAAATAATCTTGGTACCTGGTAATACCACACTGAACTCCAATGAAAGACTCCTGGCCAAGGATCGAAAGCATGTGATACTTATTAATAAAGATGCCTAGGCTCAGCAGAGGAAAGCTTTTTGTTTCTACTGCTGTGTAGGAAGCATGGTAGCAAAGCACTCCACATGACAAAAATACATGAAGGTAAGGAAGCTGTTGGAGAGAAGGACACAGAAGTGTTCTCATACCTGTACTTCATTATCTGTCAGAAATATGATCTAATACTTGTGCACAAGAGATAAGTACATCGCAGCCTTAGAAGCTTATCTTTAAGGTCACTGGCTTATTAGTATCAGCAGTGTTAATACAGACAAACACTTGCCTGATATTAAGCCGTATCATATCATATATTCTCAAAGAATATTTTGATGGCCTGTATTTTCCTCAGGAATACAATCCGAGCATAGTCATGCAGTGTGCCTTGTGTTGTCCTATGAAAAGACAGAAAGCAATGAAAGTCTTGGAGATATGGAGATAAATACTGATTATAGCAAGTGCTGTGTCCTGCCTTACACTCTGTGCATCCCAGGAGAACACACAAAAAGTGCCAAACTAGTACCCCCACCCAAGTGGCTTTGTGTTTATGACAGTGGTTTGAAAGCTGCTGTGCACGAGTTTATTACCCAATGCCCTGTGCAGAAAATAGCTGCCCAGTTTCTCTGTTCAATTTCTGTGCTTACATGATCTCTTCTTAGGGGGAATGAGACCTCCTCAAGATCACATTGATTAAATTTGCTACCTTCGTAAAATCATTGATACAAGTAAAGTAAAGGAACCATAGGCTCTGTCCTCTGTTTGACATACTAAGAAATTTCTTGCAAATCTCTTGGGGAAAGGAATGAGGTTTCTCCTGAACAGCAGGAAAGGATGTCACTTGGAGACAATGCAGGAGCCAAGACAGGAATGGCATTTTGTAGCATTTGGAGAACATACTGAGGAACAGAAAGTAAAATGGCTGTGGCATGAAAAAAACAAAAAAAGATTAGCTTTTGAAGGTAAGCCAGATGAGCCTCCAGGGAGTATCTAACCTCTTGATCTTGTTATCATGCAGCATAAATCTAAGAAATGAAAGAAAATTTTTCCCGCAGGGAAGATTACAGCACAAACAGAACTGTCATTAAAAGAAATATGAATTTAAAAGGAGACCCCACCCATTTTCCCAGATACCCATCTAAGAGAAAACTATGCCCCTATGAATACATTATAGCATAGCTGCAAGGAAAGGGCCCACTCCTAAAGACATTTTCTAATTAGAACAAATTCATCCACACCCAGAATGCCACTGAGAGAATCCTTCTGAGCCCAGTGAGACAGTGCCTGTGGGTAAAGGTGGGATTTTTGTTGGAAAATTTACATTGTGAGCCAACAGCTCAAATTCTGTTCTGACAATTCTATTCTAGGTATCTGTCTATAATTTAAAATGCACTTGTTCCTTTTAATATGATATTCTGTCCTCTTGCCCTTGCATTTGTGCCATTCTGCCTTAACCAGCTTCCCTTACCAATGCCCATTGGACTGCATGTCTGGTTTCCTACAAGCTTTACTTATCCTTCAAGAAAGTACATTCTTCCTTTTATCCCCTAATTCAGACAGAGGTTGAAGAGCTGATCCCAGAAGAGGGAATGAGCTGCTTGGGGCTGGCTTTTGTTTTGATTTTACTGTTGCTCACAATAGCTGAAATTATATTCAAAGTGTAAGGAGATACAAAAGAAACATTTTTTTGTTGTGAACTGATGAAAGGAACATTCACTAATACTCTGCCAGTGTTTGGAGGAGGAGGTCTGTGAAACTTAGAGCAACAAGCTGGGGAAACAATGAATGCGTTTGTAGTGAAAAGCAGAAATACGTGTCTTTTTCCAGGGGCAGAGTACTTTAAAAAGAATTGGCATCTGTTGGAATAGAACATAAGCAAAGCCAATCAATTATACAAGATTATATTTGAGATTTGTTTTGAGGTTTGGAGATTGTGAGTAGATAAAGTGCATAGAGTTACTTAGTGATTTGTTTAGTGACAAAAGGCTGGACAGTAATGGCCAACCAGTGTTTAACAGCTTTCCCTCCTATGAGGAATTTTGCTATCAAGCGTTAGAGAAACTTGGTGATGCGCATCTCCTGTCTTCCAGCAGATTTCCAAAGACCTGTAAACTCATTCTCTGTACCTCCCATCTACCCCCTTTGAATGCAAGTTTGTTCTCCCGCTCATTGGTCTTTACTTGGTACTTGGAAGTGCCAGGCATCCAGAAGAGATGAATTCCTCGCTGCAAGTGTGGAGAGTGATCACTGGCATCGGTGTTGTTAGCTCTGTTTAGCTTGTGTTGCTTTGGTAACGGAGAATATGATTGCTGCAGATGGACAATGTGCATGCAAAGCCATGGAAAAATGCGCTTCTCGGTCGGGCATTAGTCTGACTATATAGAGATCTGACTTTAATTACACGGATAATCGTGCCCCTTTTTTTGCCTCATTTCCATGTCCTCAGATCAGGGCTGGTGAACTCTTATCACCCCCTTCTGCTTCTCTTCAGGATATCAAGTGCCAGGCAGGCTCCTTCACTCATTAACTTCAAGGAGTTTGAGATTAGGTCTTTCAAACTGTGGGGGAGTCTTTTTGCCACCCTGATTTTATTTTGGGTATTGCAGGTTTGTTGTGGAATTTGTCCTCCAATGACCAGCTGAAGCACTTGTTGATTAGAGAAGCCCTGCAGACGCTGACCGAAGCTGTTCTCATCCCTTACTCGGGCTGGCCAGATCGAGATTACCCAAAGTCAAGTGTCTTACCTGACCCTGATATCTTCTACAATGCCACGGGATGCTTGAGGTGAGCGCTCAGTCCAAAGGTGCCCAAAACAATAGCGATGACAAAACAGGCTTGCACACTTTCTTTCTTTCTTCCTTTGAACTTTGATGGCTCCAAGAGAAGAGTCTGCGTACAGATCATATTTTGAAATGCCTAGTGTATCAGACTGCAAGAATTACTACTCAATACAATGAAAACAGCTTTCTTTATAAGGCTTCTATATATTCATTTGATGGGTAGTCCACAGACTATATATATCCGTAACCAAGATAGTGATCAGAAGCCTGGTTGCAATGCATAGTTGCATTGAAGTCAGAGGTCCTTCACTGAATAACAGTTGTTGGTACGATGTATGGTATTAGCTCCCGAGTGATGATCATAGTAGTAAGAACAAAGCTTTCTTAAATGGTTGTAGGAGTGGTGTTACAAATTGGCACTGGAGAAAAGCTAACAGCAACTTAGAAGAAACTTTAAACCTGTGTGAGCCTTTTAAAGTTATTTTAAGACTCTAGTGCAGTGGTCTCCAAACTTTCTTAATCAGACATTCCCATCGGTAAAAAAACTTTTGAGAACAGTCCCTTAGTATATGTATATTTATTTATTTATAAATTGTAGACATATACTACTGTACTAATGTATTATGTACATTATAAAACATACATAAACCCAGAAATTTAAAAGGGTGATATAAAGATTAAATAAACTCTATTTTAATTTTTTAAATTTTATTTATTAATGGTACAAAAATATTTCCTTCCTGCACCCCAATGGACTGTCTTGTGCACCCCCTGGGGAGACCAGTGCTCTAGTGGCTGAATAGCATGGTGACCTTTAAAGCCTAGGTCTAAAGTTGTGTGATCTGCTGATACAAATACAAGAGTGACACTTTCATAGGATGTGAAGTTCTTTGACCCATATAAGTATTGTTTATAACCACTTTATTAATACTTATTTCATAAACAATTCCTGCTTTATTTTAATTTCTGAAGTTTAGGAGGCATAAGAAGTGACTATGCGCTGGAGTCACATAAAAATATGCCTACTGTAGAAACTCAAAATAATTAAGACTTACACATTGCTTGAGCATGCCTATACTTCTGACTGGCAGAACAGATTTATGGCTGTGTTTGTTGAAAAGTAACAGTGCAAAACCCCATGAAGAGTCCTAGACTATAGCAAGTAAAGCAGTAAGGTTTATTTCTTTGAAACAGAATTTCTTAGCTGTGCTAGAGCAAAACACAGTTACAGGCAGTAATGGGATTTTTATCATCACATGCCTCCATCTAGAGAATTTGATTCTATGTAAACAAGAAACTAGTCTTCTATGAAGAGTAAAGAAAACTCACTATAATCACATCTCACTGTTTCAGGGTAGCCTCATCAGAAATTTGTTGTTACTTACGTTTTATTCAAGCAGTGGTAATGCCGTTTACAGTGGATAACTCATTGTGGACAGTTCCTTTGAGCAGTCTTGGGTTCAGACACCCAGGAGTGTTAGCATTTCCCATAAGAACCACAAAGTTGGCAGCTTTCTCTCACAATTTCTTCACTTTGCACTTTGCTGTTGTATAGCCCTGTAAGTGCCATTTGGGCTACCGAAAGACTAACATACTTGAAGAATTAGCTCTGTTGTCATAGGTCCATCGGTGGGACAACTGAAGTGCTTGTGTACCTGGAATTTTCTTTCAAGAGACTGAGCAAGTCATCTTCACCTACAGCAATATTAGGTATTAATGTGACCTCACTGTTTTCTGCCATTTGTGCTGGGTAAGTTCTGCTCACCTGCTGTAATACCTGCTGTAATACCTGCTGAGTCCTACCAGCTTTACCAGGCACGGGAGCAAGCAGAACACACTCAGCAGTGGCCAAGTCTCTCTTTTTTCTACTCGGCATATAAACCACAACTAATAGGTACATTCAGTAGCATCTCCAGGGACCCTTTGGATAAATACACAGAGTTAATCTTGAGCCATAATCACTTCTCATCTAAATAGAAGACCTGGAAAGGAGACATGGTACCTACAAGCACAGGCAAGTGTTCAGTTTTCAGCTGCTGCCAACGATGTTTACTTTGATGTATCACAATTTATAGCTAAACTGATTAGAAAATTACTTAACTAAATTAGGAAAAAAACATTTTTTAAACCAAAGTAAGCCCGGTCCGACTTTTTGCACAAGTAAATTGAGGCCAGGCTGCAGCCATGGGGTGGATGAATATATTTACAGTTGTGTGTTTACTACTGCAATCAGCTAATAGCCTCATGAACACAGTAGCAGCTACTACAGAGAAAGACCAAAGGCCTCAGTAAACACACCCATAGATGACTGAAGTATAAAAATCACATCTTTAATAAAAACACCTTTTAAAATAACAGTCCTTAAAACTGTATTTGTGAGTGCAAAACCATTGCACATTAAGTAAATACAAATATGAATATCAGAGATGCATGTCTTTTGTTTACACATTCAAAAATGCATGAAAGGACATAGTTTGAAATAATTAATGAGTAATGTATGAGTGCAAAGGCATGGCCTGAGTTTTAAACTCATCTTAGTAAAGTACAAGGAACTAAGTTTGAAATTTAGAGGCTGTGAAGCTGCCCAGTTTTGCCTTACACATACCTGCTTTGCTAACATGTCCTATAGCAGAGTAGTTGTATCTGTATTGCATGAATTTTTACTGCGAAAACAGGTCTGTATCTGATTCACATCGTTTCAGAAGGCAAATGAATTGTTAGCTATACAAAATACTCAACAATAAAGCCCCTTTTTCTGCAGGAACTCCTGTCAGCCCAATAACTACTAATTGACTTCATCTCTAAGTAATAATTAACTTCAATTTGCTCTGATGTTTCAAAAGCAAATACAAAGAAACATTAACGACCCACAATAAAATCTCTCTAACTAACACTAGTGGTGCTCTCTATGAGATGAAGCAGGTTGTCTTTTTTCATATTAATTAGCCCAAGCTGCATTTGTACAGAAAAGAGTCTGGCTGTTAGGTGTGCGGCTCTGCAGTGGCGTGACCTGCTCCTCTCCTGCCTTTGGACTCTGGAACCGTCTCTTCCCTGTGAGCCAGCCCGTGGGGCACAGGATCATTTGCAGTCTTAGCGTGGTATTACTCTTTCTGAGCTTGTTGCAGCAACTTGACGTGACTTGATATGTGACAAATAAGGCATGACAGTAGCTGAGTTGTTTTAAATTGAATAAAAGTAGATTCTGAACATACCATACTCTGTATGGGAAGTCAGCGAGCGGGGCTGCTCCAGAGCTGCAGTTAGCTCTGCAGCCTTGATGAAAAGTCTCTCAAACTGCCCTTATCTAGATGCTCAAGGATACATTACCTATTTTAAAAATATGATGTCCATATTCTAGTCCTTCTCATTTTTAAGACCTTGAACACTGAAAATTATAGTTAGGACAAGAAGGGCTTGAAAATTTACAGGTGAAGTTGATCTGCAGGATTGCCAACATACTTTCTAGCAGAGAATAGTTTTTAATGAGGCTTACCATATTTGTACAGACCAAATATATGAGATTTTTAAGATTAATCAGTGTGTGTCTCTTTATTGGAAATTAACACACCTCCCAAATTAGGTCATTAGAAGTATTCCTTCCTTATGTATTAATTTAAAAAAAAAAAAAAATCTCCACACAAAGAAAAACTAAGAGACAAGCACACCACAAAGTAAAAAAAAGTGTGTACTGAAGGAATGATGTTACTAATGCAGATGTTTAAAGAATAAATATATTTGCCAGAATATAAATCTGTAATTAGTCTTCCCTTTTGTAACACTAACATGTTTGTTGTGCATGTTGATAAAGTCTATAGCCTGCAGCTTCTATTACAGGGTAAAAATAGTACTTTGAAGTGCAATATGTTATGCATAGAACAGTACTTGGTTATAGGAGAATGCCAAAACTTCTTTTCAAAAATTTGCATACACCTATTGACTGAAAGGGACACCCACAGTCCAAATCTAACACTACCATCTGACACGGGCGTATGTGCTGTGCCACACAGTTACCAACTAGTAAATTAAAGCTCTCTTCATCCTCTTTGACAGAATTTCAGGAGGAGAAATGAATCCACATCTAGCAGATAATATTGCAGATACTAACACTGGAATAAGTGAATGACCAGAACACTCCCCGTTCTGCTAACCAGTTATTGCCAGAAGTATTGTGGAGTCCTGAATCTCAGCTGCCTGTGTCAGCGTCTGCGCTCACTGATAAGGAGGTTTGACGTTAGAAGCATTTGTTAATCCCATTCTCTAGGTCTGTAATTTGTCTTAAAGCTTTGCTTCTGACACATTTTTACAGAAATCATAGGTCACAAAACTTAACATCATAAAAAGATGCTGTGTACACTGCACAATTCTGCATTAGCAGCTAGAATAAGTAATGGTATTTTTGAGTCCTGAAATATGATAAAAAGCACTGTGCCCTGAACAGGCAGAGTAGTCCAAATCAAAAGACTGATTGCCAGACAACAAGCTGAACAAGTAGAATTGGTGTGTTAAACTATCTAGAGGAGTATTGCAGACTTTTGCAGACAGGTCTTGTTGGATTTTAAAGGTAAAGTCACTTTTTCTTGGCCTAAAAGTCCTACACATAATAGTTCTGACTCCAGTTCCGATGCAAATGGGTAGAAATCTTCAAGCTACTTAAACCTCCTCCTCCATACTCCTTCTCTGCGTCTGAAAGGGTAACGTGCCAACAGCATGCAGAATATATGGTTTTGAGTATTATTTATATACATAAGTGAATTTCTGGCATAACTCTTCCTGTGATTATAAGGAAGGCTTAGTAGAAGTCTGTTTGTATTTTACTTTGAAAGCTGATAATGATCTTGTTCCATTTTTACCTTGAAATACCTATTCCCAAAAGTTCTGCTGAACTTTCCAAAATTTATGTTTAGTGGTCATATTTCCTCCTGCAAAACATTTCATTTAAGTGTTGGAGCTAGTGAGCACAACTGCTGCATTTCATTACAAAGTCCTCCTTTTTAATTGCTCTCTAACTGGAGTATTCTGTGGCCCTACACATCCTAATTCTTCAAAACTTTCTAGACTACTCTCTCCAGAAAAGTCAGCTAACCTCTCTGTTCCTGGTTCCCCAGCCAGTAAAACAGAAGTAATGCTTCCTTTTTCAGTATTATTTTTCATGCTTTGTCTGTCCCATCTCCCTTTTAAGCTCTTTATGAATTACACAGTGACCACAAGGACAGTGGAAAGCTGTAGTTGGAGGAAGTAGTAGCATTGCACTTCAGACCAGGAGGCTGCAAAAAACACCTACTTCCATTTGCTCTGGAGAGAAGTGAAGCCAAAACTCTCACCGTGTGTTGAAAAGTGCAATGGCAGCTCAGTTTCATAATGGAAGCTTCTAAGAGAGAATGTAAAACAAATGACTGATGATAACAAGTCTTTGAACTGAGGCCTCTTGCATAGCATTGCTGTTCCTTTAAGATTATTTCCATCTATTCTTATCTTCTCTTGCTGCCTCTTCAGTTTATCTGCTCCCCCAGTTCCTGAAAGGAATTTGGTTATCTCCAGCCAAGCAGCTTACAGCCTGGCATCTGTAGTTACGAAGTAGATCCCTGGATACCTTTCCCTCCCTGATGCGTTTTTGAACTGTGTAAGGCATGAAGGGAATAGAACTCTCCGAACTACCTCAGGAAATTGTTTTGACATAACAGGGTTAAATTCAAATTACCAGTTTTAGCAGAAGGAGTCCCAGGAGCAAAAGCCCTCTTCTTATCAGTCGTGTGGATCATTCACAGCAATGCAAAAACTTTCCAACACAGTCGGCCAGTATGTGACTCAGTGATGGCTTAAAGGGAGTATCCCTTTCATTTGGTGCCGTTTGCAATCTAACCAAACATACATTATCATTCTGTTTCTTTCAAAATCACTCTTGATTTTACTGTGTTACATTTCTTTGTATTTACCTCACAACTCTGGATCAAAACAGTATTTCCCGATAGGGAATTAACTGATCCTCCACAAACACCATAGGAACATGGGCAGATGTTACATCGGTTACAGATAAAGTTACACCGTGCATGTGTGCAAGAGAGAAAAGAAGCAGCAAATACAGGATGAGAGAAATGAGACATGTAGATAGACACGATGCATTCAGATTAACACGTGCTATAGTTTGGGCGTGTCACCAGGATTACTATATTTAAGCATGCCAGAAATCAGAGATTTTTAATAGTTGGGTGATGCCAAAACATAAGTTCTGAGATATTCAAAGGAGAGCATCCCTACAAGCAGCCATCTCCCTAGGGCTGCGTTCTCCCCATGCTGCGTTCTCCCAACCATTCAATACCAACGCAGGGTAGAGATATCAGAAATTGGGTAGCAGAAAAGTTTTTCTACGAGAAGACTCTTGATCTCGACTCCAATTGATCCTTTTTTCCATGGATGTATTTGTCTCGGTGTACTTCTGATGAAAAGCAAGTAAAACAAACTTGCACAGCAGGCTTGAAGATTTCTAGGGAGCCCTGAAGTCTCACCATGGGGGTTGCCATGAGCCATAATACTGGGCCAGCCCAACCATGGCAATTGCCCAAGCACTGAGTATTTCCAGGCCTCCAGGACCTCCACTGCAAGAGAGTCCAGCTCCTGAGCTCAGAAGGAGGTGTTCCAGTTGACAGGAACGTCAGATCTTGGGAAGCCAAGACGAAGTCAATTTTGCAATTTTCTAAGCAAAATGCTGCCATTGTTTCAAAATTTATTATTATTTTCTTAATTTACCTTTCTGTGACACTTCTCAGAAACATTTTTTTTCCCCAAGTTAATAATATTTTTATTTCCTGGAATTTCCCAAGTTTCAATTAGCAAACTTAAACTGTCAGCTGAGGTTTTGCCTGAAATGCTCTTCTCTGCCTTCAAACCAACTCTGACGCTATTCAGAGTAAGGTGGTTACAACTGTAATGGGGCAAGTGGGAGAGCAGGAGCTCTTCCCTTCCCAGTCCACGTTGTGGTGATAAGGAAGCAGGGAAAGGTGGAGAATAGAGTGGCCATATATGTACAGATGTGCACACAGACACACACTGATATCTCTGACTGGATGAACAGTTGAGCATCAGCGTCTCAATGAAAGAGAGTTCAGTAATTCATTTCCTTTGCAGAACAGGACAATGCCTCTGAGTCAGGCTCTTCTCGGCCTCCTGAGCTATGAAGCTGTGCGCCCCACCGAATGCATGCTAGGCAGCAAGGCCGGGTGATGGCCTCTCCTTGCACAGCCGTTCAGCATGATTGCAGTTGTCAAAAGTTCAGGGGTTTTTAGAATAACGTACTGTGGCAAAATGAAATACTGTGTCAGCTGAAGTGTCTTTGGCGAGGGAAATTCCACACTTATCTTTTAATAGTATTTTTAGTCGCTCTGCCTCAGAAACTATTTTTGCTATGCGCTGTAACATGTATGTTTCTGTCAGCATAACCGTAAACATATGCAAGGGTGATGTGCCTC
This sequence comes from Sagittarius serpentarius, assembly GCA_034782735.1. NCBI lineage: Eukaryota > Metazoa > Chordata > Aves > Accipitriformes > Sagittariidae > Sagittarius > Sagittarius serpentarius. The sequence continues at coordinate 18,682,085 of JAVKLA010000024.1, read as the reverse complement.
GAATGTGACATATATAGGTAAAATTGAATTCCGAAGGGATGTCTATAGTAGGCCATATTGAGGAATCTGAATATTGATTCTGTGATATATAATTCCATGAGAGAATATATGAACTCACAAAGAGGGATACTGTTAACAGCATGAAATAAAACTATAATTACAGTGCATTAGTATTTAATCTGAATGTGTACTTCCCCGGGGGAAAAAAACAGAAGAACCGCATTGACAGTATATAAAATGCTACATTCATTTTACAATCATAAGCCACGGGAAAGTTCAAAGCCGTACCTTACTGGCTTTGTCATTAATAAAATTTTAAGCCATTGTAGTTTCCAGTGGGTAAAGTAAGCATGCAAAATAAACACCCTGAAACTATCTAAAGGAACATGGCCCTCTCTGTGATGGATGCTAAGACCGGGTTATATTTAACGTTATTTCAAACAAAGAAGCTGGAATGTGATACTCCGTGAAGCCTTTTGGCCAGCAGAGCTGCGGGAGTCCAAAATAACGAGACCTAGGTTTATAATTCCAGCATTTCATAATTCAGAGTTTGTTCAGTTATAAAAATAATTATACTCCAAAGTTCTAAGTGTTGTTACTTCCCTGGAAATCAGTAGCTTATTTAAAGCCAAACTTCAAGAAGCAAGCTTGTGTTTGGCTTTTCAAGAGTTTTTAAATCCCTTTCATAATTCATTTTCAAGTTGTACTTGTGTCCTGGTTTCGGCTGGGATAGAGTTAATTGTCTTCCTAGTAGCTGGTACAGCGCTGTGTTTTCAGTGTGGT
>JAVKLA010000024.1:18607939-18681202 GCA_034782735.1 Sagittarius serpentarius | reverse complement strand
TCCCACTGGGTGGGGGGGGGAGCGAGTGAGCGGCTGCGTGGTGCTGTGTTGCTGGCTGGGGTTAAACCACGACAACTTGGATTACCACAAAGCACAGAAAATGTTACTTGAAAGCCAGTGGCTTCCTTTGCGCCTGGAGGGAGCAGAATCGGTGCGGAGCAGTGTCTGAGCGGCCGTGGTAGAACAGCAGAAGGCATCTGCAGAAGGCATCTGGCCTTTCCCTCGCTGACTGAGCAGCTTCTAGTGGCTTCAGCTTTTTTCTGCTTAGATGCCAGCAGCTTCTCTGGGAAGCTGGGAATCAGCTGAGCATGGTGTATTTTTTCCTCTTCCTTGTCTCACGCTGCTGGTCTGGCAGCGATGGCAGTGGCAGCCACGTCGCCATTCATCCCCTCAGCCTCTCGCCCAGCGGTGCGGCCGGGCTGCTGCTCCGACCTACGGGCTGGGCTGCGCTCCCGTTCCCTCCTGCCCACTAACACCCCTCGGAGCATTTCCACGAGCACATGAATTGCCATGTGAATTTGGCCCCGTAACTGACATCGGTTATCTTTACGTGTTAATGTACAAATGTTGCTACAACTCTCAGAACCTGTGTCTGTTGATGGGTCATCTTGGATCGAGAACTGGTTTGGTGTAGGTGAATGCTAAAGGACATTTTTCTGCATGGAAATTTTTACAGGTATCTTTCCTCTAACATTTTGACATAGCTACTGTCCTAAATATTAAAAATATACCTAAAAATGGAATAATGGACAAAAAAAATCCAGTTTGTTTGACTGTTTAAAAAGGATTAATTCGACTTTGAGATGAAGATTTGAGTCAGGTCTTACCACCCAAACGGAACAGTTCATTTTTATGGAGTATTTGTTTTTGTCTAGGAGTGCAGTGAAGTGGAAGTTTTACTCAGCAGAGGCTCAGATTATCTTACAGCTCTGAAGAAAGGAAGCAGTCAACCTTAATTTCAGTATCTTTAAGATTTAGCTGGAAAAGTTTGTCGGAGGGGTGCAAGGAAATATCTTTGGTTAAATCTCTTCTCACCAACTTATTCCTTCCTGCACAGAAACATGAGCTCTGCCGGCCCAGAAGGAAGGAAAAAGATGAGAGAATGCGACGGCTTGATTGATTCTCTTGTGTATTATATTCAAGGAGCTATTGCAGACCATGAGCCTAATGACAAGGTATTTAAGATGAAAGGTCTTTTCCTAGGGGAAATTGCTAAGAGAACATTTTTTTGGTTTAGAAACCAATGTTCAGAAACAGTTGTGATGTAACTGCCAAACTTATACTTATTTCCAGGGCTTTTAGAACTGCCACCAAAGATGAAAGTCCAGTAAGAAGCTTTTTGAAGTATTTTTATCCCGCAGTCTAAGAGAATAACATACCTTAATGTTGGGAAAATATTTTCAGAATCACGAGGGAGAGCTAGAAGCTTCATTCTTTTCTTAAAAAGGGACATAAAGTCACAGCTTTCAGGGATACTGAAACACCTAAAGAGTCAGATACTACCTTTTTAGTTGTCTCGGGGAGCTAGTTAGCTAGAAGCTTAAAAAATTAATCTGGTTAGCCTCCTATATATTTAGTGCTATATACCCCTTAGGAAATGAAGAACCGAAATCCCTTTGGGTGGCAGTGTTATTAAGGAGCTTGCATCATTTAGAATGGGATTCATTTTCCTAAGTTTTTTTAGAAGTTATACTTGCTGCCTAAGTCAGTAACTGCAAGGACATGGACTCCCAGAAGCCGGTTCATCTCGTTCTCTTCCTCCCACCACTGACTGCAGATGAACCCTGCACATTGCTTAGACTAGATGCTTGTTTTTTAGCTGGGTGAAGTTGGGTGAGAAAGACAGCGTCACTTATGAGAAGGTTAGCTGCAGCCTGTGAGACCTTTCTAGCATGCCTGCTGTAACTTGTGCTGTGTAGTGGTAATTACTGCACATTTATAGCTCTGTTCTAGGATTAGTTACTTGAGCTTCTCCATCTCCCTGTGTTCAGTGCCCTTAGCTGCAGGGAGAATCCAGCACATTACACTTGTGCCAATAGCTCCCTGCTGCATTTTGTCTTAAAACCACTCATTCCTTTTTTTACTTTCAAAAAAGGAGGAACTGGTAATAAAACTATTTGCCACTAGACTCGTCACTCAGAAATTGTAGACCTGACCTTAGCCATGCCCAGAAAGGCACATCTAATTTACAAAAGCATTCTACCGTAGAAAAGTGCTCCCTCCTTAGAAACGATACAAAGCTTTCCTTTTGCTGATGCTACAGAGAGGTGTGTACGTGATCATCTTTACTCTTAAGCAATTAAACATTCCTTGGCACACTTCTGGTCTGTGCCAAATAGCACTTGCCCAAACAATTCCCAGGCACAATTCAGGAATTATAATATCCCAGGACCATTTCCAACAGGCATGCACCTCGCTCCAAATGCAAGCCCTATGTGCCAGTTGGCCTCAGTGCTCAGCAACATCCCAGGGCATGTTTAATTTATCAGTGTAAATGCAGTCTTGTGGATCGCTGGCACGAAGACTAGCTCTTCTGTAAGCCATTAGAAGCTCTGCAGTTAGTTGCCGAAGATCCAAAAATGAAAGCTCTTCCCATGTCTACACATGTCCCTTCAACGCATGCCAAAGCTTTCAAGATTTCTATTCTTTTGTTATTTTAGGCCACAGAGAACTGTGTGTGCATTCTTCACAATCTTTCCTACCAGCTAGAGATAGAGCTCCCTGAGAGCTATGCCCAGAGCATATACATGCAAAGAAGAAATATTTCTAGCAATGATAAAACACCAGGCTGTTTTGGAACACGGAGCAGAAAAGTAAAAGAGGTAAAGCACATGTTTAGTTACATCTCGTTTTGTTAATCAGTTGTAGCAACTTCTGGAGAATAAGGCTGTAATCTACTTAATGTGTTATTGGTGTATCTGGGAATGTGACACTTACTTGCCCCCAAAATGCAAATTTATTGATAGCCTTTCCTAACACCCATCTTGTTCAGCTGTTGCTGATGAAAATGACAGAGCAATTCACTGTTTCATTAGCTGAGGAATACTGCCGCTCAGTTTCATGCCTTCTGATGGATCTAAGTGGTATCTGTACCATGTACGTCAATTGTGCAAGTGCCCTACCAAAGAGTGGGCGTTGTGATGGTTTCACCAGTGAAACCAGCACAAGGTGACTTGCCACTTCCATGACTTGCTGGCTATCTCAGGACCTCTTTTTTTGATGCCATGTGGTACAGATAACAAATATTCTGGCAACTGGGAATTTTTGGAGGGAAAACAGGTATCAGGGGAGGGCAAAAGCAAAAGAAAAGGACTGATGACCCTTGCCCATCTATTGGTTTTGCTGGAGCATATCCTGCCTTCTCCCATTCCGTCCACAGTACAACTCTAGCTGGCCATTTCTGTTCCTCCTTGGCCTTGGCCCCTAGTGTCAGCTGCGGAGAGATGAGAAGCAGATTCCCCCATACCTGCCTCCTCTTTTTGGATGCAGTGGTCGGTATAATTAAATATTGAAATTTTACACATGGTCATTTGAGTTCACAACTTGACAATCTGCAAATAATCTGGTCATAGAGAGTTACAAAATGGCTAGTTTAGCTTGTGTTGCATTGTCATATAAGGTCACTGTTTCTAAAGGCTTGATCTGTTTACATGTTTAGAAGCAGCAGGACACCCCACTACCTGAGGAAAAGAGCAATCCCAGAGGTGTTGAATCGCTCTGGCATTCCACACTGATTAGGATATATCTCTCCTTAATAGCAAAGAGTACCAGAAACTATACCCAGGAAGCATCCCTGGGAGCTCTTCAGAACCTCACAGCTGGCACTGGTCCAGTAAGTCAGCTTTTTTCTTTTTCCTGTTGTTTAGTTCTCAACGTGAATGCATGGAGTTTAGGGCTGCAGTGCAACATGCCCACCACACTGGGCTCAAATAACCACTGACGAGTCACTGGCTCACAGACACGATCAAGTAAATTGAAGAACATTGAAGGGAAAGTCATAACCAGCAGTGCAGCTATTTTTTGCTTGGCAAATATAGGGACTTCTTCTTCTCAGTCTGTCTGTACCTCCGCGTGCGGAATTTGCTAATTCATTGCATAATGACGGATGAGTAGATGCTAAAAGCAACAAAAAAGTGGTTTGTAGGGAGAGGAAGGCTCTGACACAACCGCAGATCACTTTTGTGGTGAAGAAACTAATGAGCCCTGTCCGAGGAACTGGCTGAAGTGCTCGTGGGAGAAAGAGGGCTCGAAGCTTCTTTTATATCAACTTCCTTTTCTGTTGGAGCTCATATGTAGCTCTGGATTTAAACTATTGTAAACGTGCTTAAATTGATGTAGAGAACCTGCTGCATTTTTTTATGAGGCTATACATTCATGGTAATGACACACTATTGCCACATGCCTTGTAACAGATGCCGTTTTCGGTGGCCCGGACTGTTGTTCAGAAGGCAAATGGCCTTCCAAGTATTCGAACTATGCTGCATGTAAGCCACCCGACAGTAAAGAAGACAGCAGTCTCACTGCTCAGGAACTTGTCTCGCAACACCTCTCTGCAAAGTGATATAGGTGAGCAAAGACTTAACGTCGTCTCTTGGGCTTTCTTTCTCTGCTCTCTTTACCTTAAAGTTTCCTTCTTTAAAAAAAGAAACGCGCAAAAAACCTGACATGTGGGTTTAGTAGATTTTTAGGTGAGATACTTGCAGTCATTATACAGCGCTGAAAATAAAGAGGTTTGCCTAAGAAAGACACTAACCTCAGGTTTTCTCTAAATTGTGTATTCCTCATCAGATACTTCCATTGATGTTACTTTCAAAAAATACATAATGGAAGTAAAATCCACACAGATTTGGAGAGGGAGTTTTTCTTCTGCTTAAAGTAGGGTAAAGGAAGGTGAGTGCCTAGTTTTGTGTGCCACAGCTACGTAATCCTTTGCGAGAAATCATAGAACATCGCTAATTCTTCTAGCAAAGATCGTATTTTCTTTTTTAGACACAAAGCTTTGGAAGCGTGCAGCTCACACAGTTTTCCTGCATAGGTGTTTTGAGAACGGAAGCTAGAAGATGCTGTAGAGAAAATAGTTCAGTCTTTTTAGAGGACCTTATTTCTAAAATGTTGTAATTATTTTCACATCAGAAGCCATTTCTATTCTGAGCATTCTCATTTCATTTTAATGTATATTTGATATTTTTTCCTACTGATGGGTTAAAATGAATTCACATCAATTGTAGTTCTTTTCTATGTTCTCACCAAAGGGGGAAGGGGAAATTACAGGCATACGGTTGGTTCACGGGGCAGATTAACCTCCAGAATTCTGCAAACAGTCTCCTGGGCACTGTTTAATCCTTAGAGAACATTTCCCATTAATGAAAATATTATAACATGTTGTTGGGCTGCTTTCAAAGGGATAATACATGTGGTGTTAAAAATTACAAGTGCCGAATCCTCCAGAAAAAGAAGGAATTAAACGGAGGAGAAGTTGGGATTTCATCAGGAAAAACAATTTATGAAAGAATGTGGGAAGGACAGAACAGCACGACGCTTTGGAGGAAGCTTTTCACACGCCCATCCGGAGGAGTGAACAGAACTCACAGAGAGCACAGCACTCTCTCCACGTGAAACACGGGGTAGGGAGGGGAGAACGGCCCAAAATGCCCCAAACTCTTGCCCAGTGCCACTTCTTACAGCGGCAGCAGCTGGCTACGAGCTCTTGCTGACTGCTGTGATTCTCTCCGGCGGCTCTGGTCCAGACGGCACAGACCTCACAGTGTACAGTAGGCCTCAGCTACTGGCCAGAGTTGTTGTTTGCTGGTTGGGTCGCATCCAGTGTGGTCAAAGAGATGAGCTGTTTCTTGAGTAGGGATGGACTTCGGAATATTACATTCTTCATAAATAAATAGCTTACACACTGGCTCAGAAGGGTGAGTGTGTGCATCCCCTTAGAGCCGACAACTGACAAGTGCAGCACTAACACTAGTGCTGTAGTCACCCTTTCCCAGTTTGCTGTGTATCACTATACCCGTGATTACCTATAGGACACACAGGGTTCCCCGGGGAGTGGCAGCCTGCTGCTAGCACATACCTAATGACCTCACTACAGTACACGAGGTGTTAATGTATTATGTATGAGGCAAAATACATACTGCCCGATTTAGTGTGGACACAACTTAACATAAATTGTGGGGTATGCAGGTATGAATGCAGGTATGAAACCACGGCTCTGTTGTGGGTGCACACAGCACCCTGATAGGTGATAATGGGAGGAATAAGGTCTTGTAGGACCCCTAGATAAATCTCCACCTGTTAGTAATGGTATTGCTTGCCTCTCTTCCAACTTGTAGCTAGAGAAGTTTTGCCTGATTTGGTCTTGATACTTCCCGAGTCTGTCCCGGGGTCTGATATTGTCTGTGAAACCACAGCGTCCATCTGCTACACCTTGTACAATTTGACGCAGAGCAATTCACACAATGCACGGCTTCTCCTGAGTGCTGATGGCCTACCGAAGATTATTACCATCAGCATGAATGACAGGTAAGATGTCTGAGAAGCCTTCACCTCTGCCTTCTCCTTTCCCAGGGGAGAAAAAAACCTGCAACCTCTGCCCCTTGGGGGGAAAAAACACTGTGTATCCAGGTACAGGACAGCTTAAACGAGTGACTGTAATGTGAATGGAATTGCACATATTGGGAAATACAGAAAAATCTCTTGTAACAGCTGTTCCATCCACAGCTAAATTTGCCATGTTCCAACATTTTAAATAGCTCCTCAGAAGATAACTGCACAATATTATCTGTATTCTGATACATATAGTGGCTGAGCATCAGATCTTGCCTGTCCCAAAAAAATTTCTCTTTCCTGTTCCTTGTAACGCAGCCCTGATAATGTTTAGCAGTAAAGCACAGGTATACATTTTATAGAACTTACTTATAGAACTGTACTTAAAATTTTTTTTAAATTGGCATTTTAGATAACAGATTTGAAATTTCCTTTAATAATTCTTTAATATGTAATCACATGCAACCAATATTTACTCAAAAGAGAATTAATGCTTTATGAATAATTATTCTGTTTGCCTTCCTCTCTCTTTACAAAATGAAAGAGGAAATTTGTCTCAGTAAAGGAGGCCTCATGACACCCTGAATAGTTTAAATCCTATCTGACTAACCAGAGATTTTACCTGCTGGAAAGATCCTTTCGAATGCTTGTTACGCTGAGATGTATTTTCCTCAGCTGAACATGAATAGCATGATAGCTGCTCTAAGATGAAGGCTATGAAGTACTTCGTTTCTCCCTAATTTTGAAGAAAGAGTGAAGCAGGGAGGCATGTTTCATTTGTTTCAGTAGTCAGGATAGCATGAAACATGCTAGAATACCTAAAGGGCAGTAAAACAGCATTTAGGAGGAAAGAGAGACAGAACAAACGCTACGAGGTTATGTTTGCTGAAGTCTGCACATACACTGTGATTATGAAGTGGGAATTTAAACGTTTTATCGTTCTTTTTGCAAAATTGCAGTAACGTGTTCAGCAAAGCTAGCAGGGCTGCTTCAGTCCTCCTCTACTCCTTATGGTCACATACCGATCTCCACAGCGCTTACAAAAAGGTAAGATCTGTGTTAGAGCAAAGACATGCAATCTCTCCTTTCGGACCTCGAACCCTCTCATTTGTCCTCTGGGGCCCTTAGCACTTCTGCACTGTTAAGAAACAACCTATGATAGGATTTCAAGTGGTCTCTGCATTTGGTGTTTCTATTGCTTGCACGTAATCCTGCACAAGTAATGCGCGCCCTCAATTTTTGCTTATCTGTGTTCCCATTCTCTCCCTCTGTGGTTTTATATCCACTGGCAAAGTTTATGAACAACGTTGCTGCTGCCTGCCAGAAGTGTCAGGTGGTGAGAAGCGATGCGCGGCAGGTGTCCGTCCGCCACCGACTGAACCAGCCTGGCACAGAGGGCCTGAGCTGCCAGCAAAAGCAAAGGCAGGGCAAGGCAGCTTCCTGCTTTAAGACCAGAGCAGTTTGGTTCTCCTTGTTGTTGTATGGTCTGGGAGCCCAGGTGTTAGTTATCTTCAGACAGAAAGCTAGAGCCTGGGAAAGGTGTTGGCAAACATTTACTGCCACAGTCAAAATCAGACAAAAAATGACCAGTTTGTTTCTTTCCTTTTGAAGCTCTATGACTGCTTTTTCAACACACAGCGGGGTTGACTTCAACCTACCTGCCTTCAACCTGCATTTCAAACTGTTTTCATTCCTTGTTTTCTTGCTGTTCAGAATTTCTGTCACCTAAAATTCCCTATAACCTAAAAGTATTCAATTTTTTCCAGCTCTAGCCTGTAGCATTTATTAGTCAGCTTGTTTCTTCTTGTAGATTTTTCATTGAAATTTGCCTAAAAAAAGTTAGTGTAGTATCCTTTAACAGCCTTGCATCACACTCAGCAGTGTACTGCCCCACAAACCTGAAATATGTGTTCAAGAATAAGGGTGCTGTACCCATATAAACTCTAACTGGATTTTATCATCTCTGGTTTTTTGCAAGTACGTTCCTGACTTTACTGTACAGCAATATCCCTGACGGCTTGAATTTTCTGAAGTTACTGGTACTTTGGGTATGCCTGTAAGACACATTTGTCGGATCTGAGTTTCAAAAAATGCTGATTACTTGCTGTTCCTCTGCAAATTGGGTCCCCTAGAGATATCGGGTATGGCACGGAAAATGGCAGGCCACCTAATGCCTAGACATTTTTGAAAAGTCAGTCTAATAAGCAACAGAAATCACTTGATCAAATGAGACTGATAAAATCCTGAGTCATTTCGTCATTGCCCTGTACTCTTTGTTCAGACAGGGTTAATCTCAGCTGACATTAGTCACCTAAGAGCTAGGGGTCTGTAGAGCTGAGCTAGAAGAATAGGCTCCCCATACAGTCAGTGGAGATTTAAGCAACTCCAATGATTCATCTCACCTATCTTAGACTGAACAGAGTCACTCCTGAGAGGTGCCTGTTCGGTTTCTGTGGACTGTAGAGGACTTTGCCTAGACCCCTACCATGGCTCCATATCTAGCTTTTAGGCAGCTGAACCCACCCTTCCCTTGCTGAATCAGCACTGGAGATAACGAATTATTCTGTTTTTTTCATTCCAAAGGCTGACTTTAAGAAGGCGGATTTCATCAATACGCGAACCACAAAAGCCTATAACTCACTGAAAGATTGAATCAGAGCATAACACCACCGAAGGCAAATGAGATCATACATCAGCTAATGTAACTATCTTCACACGGTTGGTGTTGCCATCATGAACCAGGAAGTATCTCAGAAAAAAGAGGCTCGTTTTATATGAGACTTGAGTGACCAGAGGGTAGCTGTTTTGTGTTTTTAATCCTAATCACCTTGTTGTCACTGTATATATCAATATAAGAATAACCAAAGATGGATTCTTCAGGATGTCTGAAGTGAAGTTTCATCCAGGTTTATCACTAGTCAGAGGTTCAGATGTCTGCCTTTATTCTAACAGGCATTTATACAGAGAGGTTTAAAATGCTGATTGGCAGCAAATTCTTTTCAGACTATTTTATACAGATAGTTTTCTACAGTGGGTAAGCATCAAGTGCACTGCTCAGGACACAGTAGTTTTTCACCCTTTTGTTTCTTCCCACATGCTAAATAAGAACCTCCAGACTCTGTGAGTATACACAAGAAGCTATTTCACTACCTGCATTATAAAAGCACCAATGAAGTTAAAATGATTATTTTTTTATTGCTTGTATTCAGGCACTCACTAGTTCTTAAGCCTCTTTCCTTTGGAATTTCATCAGCAACAGCAACAAAACTGATTTTACATTCGTCTTATCATCCCTTGCTTCTCTCATCCTCCCTCACATGGCTGTTGGAGTTTATAACTGTGTCCAGAAAGGGTTTTAACTAGAACCAGTGTGTTTCAGACTCTTTGGGCTGAACTTAGACTCATCATTCTTTGCTAGCTGGAGTTATTTGTTGGTGATTCGGTGATTGTTTTAAGAAAATTGCTTTTTCAAAATGATTCTTTTGATAATCTGTATATAGTAAAGGGAGTGGAGTCTTGCCTTTATTTTTGAAGTAACAGATACACGCACACAAGAGGTTAGGGTCTGTGCAGCTTAAGGAATTCATCTGATCCTGCTTCATATTCTCTTACTTGAAATCATCATCCTCCCTACAGCAATTACGTGCAATGTGATGACTGAAGGACTATGCCTGCACACGTGGGAATAGGTAACAGGAGGAGAAAAATTCTAAGCACCTAAAGGCAGTTCCCATGATATGTCCTCAGACAAGGAAAAGAAACATAGAAAAACCCCATCTGATACCTTTAGTAAGCAAGTAGTTAATTGTCCATTAAACCAATAGGAAATTCATATATAAATATAAAAAACTCTGTGGATTGGATTATTAGCTGACATGATCTAGCATTACTCTTCTGAAATCAGGGGAGCTAAGCTACATTCATGGCAACCAAGACTTTGGCATACGTATTTACGAGCCTTCCTGCACGAACAGAGCCCATCCTGTACCCCCACGCTGAACTGCTGGCACGGGAGCTATTACAGCGGTTCTTACCCAGAAGTGGATGCATAACCCTTCAAGTAGGGACCTCACAGAGCAGATCATCAGGCCTCTTCATTTCATCACTCCTGGCCAAAGGTCTAGCTCCTACCAGAAACTTAGAACCAGCGGATTGTGACATTGCACTGTGTCCAAACATATTTCTGGATATCGGGGAGCTAAATTCTGCTGGTAGAGGCACATAGTTCTCATAGGGTTCCCAGGAGGTCCCACACGTGCGTGCAGAACAGAATGTGTCCTGGGGTCATAAGCAAACAACCCTGCTTTCCCATCACAGATCATTTTCATAGGTCTGTTAGTCCTCCGCATTTGCTTTGAATAACTCAGATCAAATGCATTCCAGAAAGAGGTTTTAAAAATACTGTTTTTTTCTAAAGGTTGTTTTCAAAATACTCCAGGTCCAAAAACAACACAGGGGAAGGGAACTTACAGCACTACATGTTGAGGAAATTGTTTTTATAATTTTTTTAAATATAATAGAAAACAGACAGTTAAAATCTAACTTTTTCTTCTAACTTGTTAACCCAAGTAACACTGCATATGTCATGAATGAATAAACACCAGGAAACCTGGACAAGTCTACTTTTACTGCCTAAAAAGTAGTGGTAGGCAACATTAATATACAAAGAGTAAACCTGAATACAGAGTAGCATGGGAATGAAGAATTGCAGGATCAGGAAGGGGGCTTTTAGAAATACTGAAGCACTGGTTTAGTTCTATGAAACTCATGCTGTTTTAAAAAAAGAAACACCAATGCTGGGCATTTTTAAATGCCCTACTTAGTATGTCTGTCTCCCAGTACGATGTCCTTAAGAAGGGGATGCAAACTTTTTGTGTTGTTTCTGTTGATTTGATGATCTTAAAGGTCTTTTCCAGCCTAAATGGTTCTATGATAGTGTCCCTTTAAAATCAAAACAGCGCTCAAAAGTCACGAAGAAGTATATCAGACCTGGCAACAATTGAAAGCTGTGAACAGGGATGAGAAACAATGGCACACCTTATTACAACTGATCTCCTACTTGTATGCAATCAAAAACATTTCAGCAGGACTCCAAAGAAAGCAAAGAATGTTAGTCAGAGACATAATAAAGTGTTCCATCTAATGCAAAAAATCTGTCTTTGGTCTTTGTTGTTATTAGTGAACCTACTTTCTGGGATGCAGCAAGTATGTTTTCAAGCCTTAGCCCTTCCTTTAAAGGGCAAATTCATTTTTTAAATTAAATTTAGGTACAGAGATTTAGACTTTTCTACAACGGCAGAGTGTTGCTGACGGCAAGCTGTGTAATGCTCCTGTTGGCATCAGAGTGCTCCTGCAAATGATTTGGTTTTACTTATAAGATCTGTTACAGCTTTCTTTGTCTAGTATTGCTGACCTATCAAAGCACCTGCCATCCTCTGTCTTCACCTCTCCTAATCGGTCTTTGCCAGTGAACTTTACCATGGGCCATATCACCACTGGAGATCTCAAACATAATTAGAATCATCCTCACCGTAGTCTTTGACTTGGGAAATACAACCTCCCCACTTGCTCTTTTACAGAGAGGAGATTTGAAACCTTGAATTTAAACATACTGGGTAGCATCCAAAAAGTCTTTGGCTGAATGAGGAACTGACCCCAGGTCCTCTTATCTTGAAACAGTGTCTTAACCACAACCTGGTACAACCACCTTTCACTGAATTGTTTTAGTAGGAACTCTTAGTTAGTATAAATAATGTTGTAGTAAATACCACAGAATATAGACATTAATTCATTGCCACAGAATTGGTCATTCCTTTCCTCATTTCACCCTCCTACCTTTTTTCCAATGTCATTGCTCCCAAATATTAGTGCTTTTTCTTCTCCCTCCCTTGATAAATAGAATTAAACTATGTAAAATACTGCATTATATTGTGCAATGACACAGGGTTTAGGTTACTTGGCTTTTTTGTGGGTTGTTTTTTTTTCTTTTGAGTAGGAACATGCTATCTATTAAGAAAGATTTAACCCTCCCTTCTGGGCCCATACAAAACTGAGGTGAGATGAACTGGCACCATCATGAGCCATGATACAAGGATCCCAGTCCTTTCGTCGGCTACTGCTTAGCCCGGCAGTATGTGCCCAAAAGGCAACTCATTAAAGCTGAGGGTATCTCAGGCTGCCTGTTTGCTCATTACCATGTTTAGCCCTTAGGCTCCAGCTTGCCAGAAGTGTTACATTTTCCTGTCTTTAGGGTTCAGGACCAAAAAGCCCAACAGTATCGCTTCACAGCCCTCTTGGCGGGGTGGTTCATGAGATAGCCTAATGAGCACAGGCACAGTGGGAATCACGCACAAGCTATGCGGAGTGATGAGACTGATGTTTCCTAAGTTATTTCAACTCCAGCAGCTGCTCCTCCATTCTTTTACTTTAATTGCTACTGATTAAAACCTCAGTTTACATTCCTGACTCATACTCTAGACCCAGCCCATGGGGAAGATAACATGACCTTAAGGCATCATTTGATACGAGACAAAGATCTGGAAACAGCAGCAGAAATCAGACTGGAGAAAATGCACTTTTGAGCTCAACGTCACAGTGCATCAAGGGCAAGCCTGAAGAATCAGGTGTTAATGTAACCATATGAGTTTACACCTAGCGTATTGTTTTAGATGTTGCACAGCATCTGCCCATTGAAAACCCAGCAGGGAGATTTGCTCAAATATACCAAAGACAAAAAGGGTTTTATTGCAGACAGTTTACATAGATCAAAGTTGTGCCATTCTCTACAGTCATACTTTGGATATTTTAATAGGTTTGCATATGATGATTAAATAAACCCATTTTATCTTATTTCACATGTTCAGAGCCAAAACCATTTTATTATACACATTAGAGTTATTGTCAGCTGAGGATCAGAAATTAGAATTTGCTTGCATCCTTTCTTCAGCTCTATCTTCCAGTGCTGTGTCCAATATGACAGTAAATAATTCAAGTTTAGGAACTTAACATTTGTACAAATTTTTCCATTATTCAACCTAAGCTCCCATTCCCTTATTTGCATCCTATTATTCTTAGCGATCTCTCAGACCAGCCTAAATATCCGCAGGAATAAAAAAGAGGAAGCAGACATTTGCCTTACATGTCCTTAGGAGCTACAGTTTAGAGCCAATACTGCAAATCCCCCCAAGCTATCAGGGCCTTCTGAACATGCCCGTGCTGTATCACCATGACCATGAAAGGGAACAGGGACACCAGCTGCAAATACAGTGCTCGTCACTAGGCTCTTTTTTTTCCATGCTGACCACATATTCCCTCCAGAATTGCGCAAGGCCATCTCTTACCTATGCCTGCGTTTTGCAGTCTCTAAGCTGTAATCAGCTATAGGACTATAAGCCAAGCTGCCGTCGCTCGCACCTTAAAAGCTGTTGGCCTCAAAAGTCCCCAGCCTGCTCGTGCTTTCTGGGGCTCAGAAGGACACCACTACTGCCTCAAATGTATTTAGACATCTGGGAGCCCCTGTAATTTAAATAAGAGATTTCAGGTCTCCCTCAGTTCTAGAGAGATTTAAGGGCATGGTTTGACCCTCAAAAATATGTCATGCTGTGTGTTCACCAGGAATTGAAACAGGCAAGCTTGAGCCAGTGGGTTAACAGAGAAAAATGATGAAGAGTGAAAGGGGCTTTTTTAGCTGCCGCCTAAGAGGGTAATATCTTTCAGAAAGTTCAAAAACTTTCTGAAGCCCATGAAGGTCATAAGATAACAGGCCCCAGTCAGAATAGCTGTGTTTGGCTTGGAACAGCAACAAAATAAATCAGTAATGTTGTAGTATCAGTGCTGAACTTTGCCTGCAAAGCACACTGTGCCTCAGGATACATGAGCACACTTGAGTTTAACTCAAAACACTGGACATTGGGCATAGCCTGATTAAAAACTGTGCACAAGATTAAACCCCACACAACTTTTTAAGGCTGGAGAACCTTGGATGTGGAAGGCAGGATGAATGATCTGTATCTGAGATTAAAACAGACTTTGTAGAAAAAAAACCATTAACTAAACGTGAGGAAATAGTGTAAAGAGGGAATACACTTTTCCATCATGAAAATTCCCCTTTGTAATAAAAATGTTGCTTGGCTTCACAGTCGGGACGGGCTGTATGGTGTGTTTGTGCTGTGGTTACCTTTGCATTTGCATTGCAGTTACAACATGGCAACAGGCAGGATACTGCAGAGAGAACAATGGAGGCTTTCAAAGGCAACCTTTATCCTTGAGGAGGGACAGGATGGCCATGCAGGCTGTCTGCGCTCCCTCTTTGCTAGCATGTTGGATTAAGTGTGTCATCTGGCTCCTGCTTCATGCTTAAAATGAAAGCTGGGATTACAGGAATTTTAGTCTGTCTTTTTGAAAATTAAAAGAAAGATCCTTAAGAAGTTTCTTCTTTCCTGGCATCAGGAAAGAAGCTGCTCTAAACATATGATACATACAGCCTTGAAACAATATTTTATTAATAGGATCATATTTGTTGTTTTAAAAGCATATGGACAAAGATTAGAGTTTTTACAATAAAGGGTGGCTGCGATGAGAAACCCAGGCCTGATGATATACATGCTGTTGAAAAGGAGAATCTACAAAGTAATATTTGCAAGCAGCATTGTTGTAGTCTTTTTTTTTTTAATGATACTCCTACTCAACCTGAAAATACTTAAAACATCATGCTTTGGATAGCAGTAATGTTCCTGCAGGTGTTATTGCAAAAGTTTTGGCACAGCTTAAACGACACAAAGAGGTGGAGGAAAAATTGTCTTCTCGCGTGAAAGACTGGAGCAGAGGCGTTTGAAAGAGGTGTGAGTGCCAGAGCGGTTCATGGAGGAAGGGGCAGGAAAGGCAGAGCATGGGGAGGAGGGAAGGGAGCTGGCTTCTCTCTGGTGAGGAGTGAGGGATGCTGAATCCCCCGTGAGAAGTGTTACCAGACAGGGTCAGGCAGCAAATCCTACCTTGGCAAATAAAGTGAGGTAGGTAAACTCCCTGTGAAGGTGAGAAAGCCCAAGCAAACAGTCTGGAAAAGAAAGGAAAAAAAAATTCAGAAACTCTGAAATTCACTTGGCAGAAAGCAAGACCATCTGGATGCCAGGTCAGAGGCACTTCCAGCACCTCCAGCAAGGAAGACTCATCTCAGGAGACCTTCACAGCAAACCCTGACAGGGCTGCACACAGCTCCCGTCCCAACTTGTACATGGAGCGAACAAAAAGCTGGAGTAAATACTGCTGAGGTTTCAGGGCTGGGCATTGCTAAGAGGTTTTGTTTTGCAGGTTTCTGAGGTCCTACACAGTGATTTAGGGGAAGCCAGCACTGGTCTGGCGCTTGCCTCTTGTACAGCCACGTCGGCGGGCCGGTGGTCTGACCAGTGCTGTGCCTTCTGAATACACAGCACAGCGTACCCCTCCACCAAGGACTTTTTTCCTGATTCCATCCGTTATTTTCTACTGTTATGAAGAAAGGTGGACAGATTCATCATCACCTGGGCTTAGGGTTGTAATTAAGTTATTGTGGCGGTAATTATGGATTAGTAGATAGGGCACAATGAATTCTGTAGTCTATAATATGCTCACCTACAAAAGAAGAGGTATTTAGTACACCTGAAAGACATGGGCCTGCGTTTTACAGGCAACCTCATGTTCTTCACACCTACTGCAGTGTCTACAGATGCAGATTTGTTAAATTGGCATTAGAAAAAAAAAGAGAAAAAGCATAAGAACCTGAGGTGCCCTGATCTAAGAAGGGGTTTATATGTAGATTTAAAAGTTGGGCCCCACTGTTGCCATTTTGTGTATTTTTCAGTGGAAAAGCGCTTTCAAATCCTACTGTTCTGATTGAGAGAGAGCAAAAAAAGAAAGCCCAGCACCCCCAGCCTGATCGACCGCAGCACAGCACTGGAGCAGCTTCGGAGGAACATTTACTGGTCCGCATGCAAGTCTGGCCGTGCGACTTCGACGACAGGACGGCAGGCACATGGTGGATGCCCTGTCACCGCGTCCGCCCACTTTCCCCGCAGGGCCGGAGTGCTGCCCGCCTCACGGCCACCGCCCCGGCCCACCCCGGAGCCGGCGAGGCCCTACCCCGCTGCGTACGGCCGTGAATCAGCGCGTTTTTTCCCTCGCCACTGCCACAGCGAAAGCGATGCCCTCAGCTAGCCGGCTGCTGGAGGTCGGGCGGGCTCCCCTCCAGCGCCCGCTGTACCAGTGCAGGGCAGGGTGCCACGCAGCGGGGACACCCACGGGGAGGCTTTATGGAGCGGGCACGTGGCCTGTGAGACGGGTGGATGCTTTGGCAAGGGTTGTTTGAAGAAATTTGGGGTGGGCGCAACGTGGCAGGCTGTGAGGGCTCTGAGCAGCACTGAGGCAAACAGCTGCTTTCAACCCGTTCTGTGGGCACTCACTCCTTGGGGGGAAAAAAAAATGCACTTAGCAGCATCGATCAAACAGTTGTGCTAACTGTGGTTGGCAAAAGTCTTGAAAAGTTCGTGTCTGCTCTCAGGTTCCCCATTAAACTCAGCAAACGGCAGTTAGCTGATTCCCAGCCAGGAAAGAAAACAAAGGCAAATAAGGTGCAGCCCCGGACAATGGTCCCTGATGTCTCACGTGTTTATACCAACCACCTGCCGCAGATGTATAGTTTGCTCTGTCACTGTTTCCACTCATGCAGTCTGGTTGTAGCGCCTTGGCTAGAATTTTTTTCTCTGTAAATACACAGCCAAAAAAAAAAATTAAAAATCAGTGTAACATCTCAAGCCAGAGAAACCTTTTAGCAAAATTCTTGTTAAACATGGAATTCTTGTTAAATGCTCATGACCCTGTGGTTTGGGCAAGAAGACACTCTCCTGACTGCTAACAGCGTCACTGGCAAGGTTTCTTTCCTTCACCCCAGGCAGTCCCCAGGATGTTTAGCTCTGGCTGCGAGCAAAGCCCCAGCATGACCTGCTGTCTTCACAAAAAAGACAGCAAATAGCCCATAGTTTACACTGACTTGTGCTGTTGTCCTTTAAGCAGAGGCATCTTTATTGGAGGGGGACAGTTTAATTTTAACATTCATGTCATTTAACAATGGCTTTTTCAGAGTAAGAAGAAGAAGACAAGGAGGAAAAGACAAGGAGGGTTTTTGTGAAGATCTTCTCAACATTTTTTCTCTTTCTGGGACAAAACAATAACTCTCCTCCTAAACTAAGCAAAATATGATTCTTCCCCCACCCCCTTCCAAGATAAATCAATTAATGTTTTTGGGGGGGGGGAAGGCCTTTGTACAACAGGCCTGCTGAAAACTTGCACACATGCTATAAAGTACAAATCATTTTTAACTCTGGCTTAGCAGACAATCTCTGAAGGTGACATCTCACTGCCAAAGTTGAGACCAGAAATAATCCAGCAGTCCCATCTCTGCTCCCACGTCAAAGTCAGATCCATCTCCTGTAAACTTAGCAGTGAAGTCAGGGTAACGTGTTTCTTACCTCCATAAAACCCAAAACCCATTCCCAGACACACAAAAGTCAGCACAGGGTGGAGGGGAGGGAGGGTCCCAAAACAAAGGATGTTGCAAGCGTGGTTTGAGGATTTTCTTGCCAAAACAAAGTGAGCTACATCCGTTTGGGTCCTTTGTCATTACAACAGTAGCTGTGTTAATACAATGGTTGCTCACAGATCTACAAGCTCTCCCCAGGTGGGGAGGGTTAAGGTTATAACAGTGCAGGAAAGCCCCATGTGCGCACACACACACACACACACACACACACACCCCGGTGTTTTGCAGTACCGCTATATGCAATGAACTGAATCCTCGGGGGGGTGAGATGGAATTTAAGAGCATGGGCCCTGTGAGGGATAGCTCTAAAATAAGGGATAGCTCATTGTCGGTGGTAAAAGGTTTCAGAGGCTCTCAGGATTGCTTTCCAACCTGCCGTTCCACTGGAAAGGGATGTATCAGGAGAGGCAGCCTAGCTCACTGAAACTTTTTTCACATGCAAGATAATTTCTGAAGGGACAAGAGCGCCATGGCAAATGTCTCAATGCCTATTTATTACTCCCTGGAGAGCATTGATGGGAAGCATCTTCAGTAAAATTGTTCTAGTTGTTGGAGTCCCGTATTTCCCCAAACGTACTTCTCAGATACTGTACCACAATGCCTGAGGTGGTGGTTTGTGGGAATACCCCAGCACCAGCATTTCTGTGCAAAGTGGTATTTAAAAGCACCGCATGCTCATATTCCCTCTTGGTGCCAGGTCATTTAGCTGTCACTGGCTTTCACCCATGGCTGAATTTAGGAGGCCATCCCCATACTGCATCACTTGCCAGTTTCTTCTTCAGGAGTGGAAATAAGACTAAGCTGCGTTAGGATCTACAACAGGGACACCCTCATCATGACACACAGACTCACGCACTGGGCCAACGGAGATCTCGGTGTTCAAGAAGCGCAGATCTCTGCACCGCGGGTGGAATAACCCCGGACATCCCCCGGGACTGACCAGCTGAGCAGGTGACCTGCTGAAAAGGGCCTGGGAGTTACAGTGGAAACCATGTGAAATTTGAACCAACAGCGCAATTACATCGTGAATTGGAGAAATGGCATAATGGGCTGTGTTAGGAGAAGCGTGGCCAGCAGGCCATGGGAAGTTGTTACTGCTGTTTGGCTGGGAGTAACACTGCACTGCAGTGCTGTGACTTGAACCCTCCCAGTTCAAGAAAAGGGACGCAAAGAAGCTAGAGAGGATCCCCCAGAGAGCTACCAAGGCTGTGAGAAACCTAGAGTACATAAGCTGTAAGAAGAGGTTGAAGGACGTGGGCTTGTTTGGCCTGGTAAAGAGGAGGCAAAGTGGGGTTGTAAAGCAACCTACAAGTACTTGAAAATAAGCCCCAGAGATGACAGAGCCAAACTTCTCACAGTAGTGACAGATGATAAAGCAAGGGGTAACAGGGCAACAGCATCATGCTGAGGTTTGGGAGATTCAGGTTGGGAATTAGGAAGATATTTCTTACCAGGACAGTGATGCCATGCTAGGAATGGCTAGTCAGAGAGGTCAGAGATGCTCCATCCTTAACACTTTTGAAGGCTTGACTAGAAAAAGCAGCATGGTAATTCAGTATTTCCTGTTCTCTGCACAGTGCAAATGGTGACATTTCCAGTGCAACCAAGACAGTTGCTGACAGCAAATGACATTTCAATGGTGCTCCCCTTTAGTACCATATAATCTCTACAGGATTTTAAAAGCTTCTTGGCATAAAATGAAAGAATAACAAACTAGTTTAGGTTCATCAGGATAGAAAGAGAAATTCTTCAAGCTAGCTTTAGCTGAAGACTAGGAAATATTTTCCAGTTGAAGGCAATCTCATCCACTAGTTGGGGATTCAAACTCCATGGGGCCCTGCCTAGCTAGAAGAAGCAGATCAGAACAATGTGTTCCAGGTAACATTAGCATTGGCTTGGTTTAGCCAATGACACTACAACAAGATGATTTGACCTTCTAGTAGCATAAAGAAAATCCCTTTCTTATTCCCTAGCACAAAGCTTAGCTTCATAGCAAAGCAGATAGTTTTTCACAGTTTTTTCACTGCTTCTGTACTTCTGTGTTTTTGTTCTCATCAAGCCAACAGTTCTGCCTCCAAGAAATTTTGTACAACCCTTACCTGAAAGGAAAAATACATGTTGAGGAAAAAAACAACACTAACTTACAGACTTGCCTGAAATGGGCCTTAAAATCATCACCACAAAAGAGCTTCCCCATATCTGTTTTTAGAATCTACTGTACTTTTGCTTGAGCTTTGATTTTTTACAATGCTGACAGCTTCCTTTACCATACTTTTATCCTTTTGCCTCTCCTTTCAGTATAACTCTCACATTACTGCTGTAATAGTCACCATCAGACCAGGCCAGCTCTGGAAGTTCCTTTAATCAACTCACTAATCAGGACTTCATATGTGAGCCCCACATCAAGAAGCAGTCTGATCTCTTAAAGGACTTTGAGTCTTGCCTAGCTGATGAATGAGCAACACAGTCAACTGTGAAAAAGGTCTCAGATAAGAAGGAAACCTAACCTTGTTGTTTTCACTGGCTGTAATCAATAGATGGCTTCCAGATGGATTCAAATCTTGGGTCCTCAGTACAAATGTTTGCATAATGTGGCGCTTTTTTTTCTCATTACTTGTGTTTCTCATCACAGTTACCACGTTAATGTTAATTACCATGTTCAGTAGGTAGAAATACTAGAAGTTATCATTAGTTAAAGCACTACAACTTGGATGTATAGATTCATATTGGCTTATGGGCCTTCATTCTTTTCATTGTTTTTTTTTTTCCTTAAAGATAGAGATTAAAATCAGGGAGGAAAGGTGAGAAGGTGTCGTGGTTTAACCCCAGCCAGCAACTCAGCACCACGCAGCCGCTCACTCACTTCCCCTCCACCCAGTTGGGTGGGGGAGAGAATCGAAAAAAAGGAAAGCTCGTGGGTTGAGAGAACAGCTTAATAGAACAGAAAGGAAGAAACTAACAATGACACTAATAACAACAAGAAAGTGACAATAATAACGAAAGGATTGGAATACACAAGATAAGTGATGCACAATGCAATGGCTCACCACTCGCCAACTGATGCCTGAGCAGCAATCCTCCCCTGGCCAACTGCCCCCCAGTTTATATACTGGGCGTGACGTCCCATGGTATGGAATACCCCATTGGCCAGTTTGGGTCAGCTGTCCTGGCTGTCTCCCCTCTTCCCACCTTTCCTGTGCCCCTCCAGCCTCCTTGCTGGCCGGGCAGGAGAAGCTGAAAATTCCATGATTTAGTCTAAACACAGCTTAGCAACAACTGAAAACATCAGGGTGTCATCAACATTCTTCTCATCCTAAACCCAAAACACAGCGATGTACCAGCTACTAGGAAGGTAATTAACTCTATCCCAGCCAAAACCAGGACAGAAGGATAATAATGTACTGTAGAAGTCCTCTTCATTTGAAATTTTGGAGCTTCTTTTGTAACTAATATGATAACTTAAAGATCAGTTTTATTCTGCTGCTTTTTTTTCAGCAGCTGTGAGTTAGAGATGCTAGCTCACCTGGGAACTTAGGTATAAACAAGTGATGGGTTAAAGAAGTGCCCATAGAGATTAAGCCTATATTTTTAAACTTATCTAGAAAACTAGTTTCTACTTGGGTAAGGGGAATGGGAAAAGACCTGGGCCTGTGGGTAGCAGTTAATAGATGGATAAAGTTTGTACTTTCTCTGTCACTCAGTAAATACTGTACAAAGCAAAAGGAAGGGACAGATACCACAGCTCAGGAGGGAACAGCCCAAAATCATATGAAAGATCTTCATACTGAAATAATTTACTTCTTATGCCTCCAAGGCAGACTGCTACAGTAATCTGGTATTCTAACAGCAGTAATGAATGTGCTTCTTTCTTAGTTGATGTAAAATTTAAGGAATATCTGCTAAAAGCCCCATGTCTCAGCAATTATGCTGTATTGACCAGCCTCAGTTATAGTTCTGTGAGAATATATGAACTAGTCAGCAGTAATTAGTAATAGAGGAGTTAGTCCTGTCCTTACAAAACTGAGATGCTTGCTACCTTGCAGAGCCCAAGCACAGAGTCTGGATAAAACATGACTGAGTAAGTGGAAGCAAGTGCTTTAGGAACTGCCAAAGACCTCATCATATAGGAAAACCTTACCCTGGAGTCTTCCTTTCAAGATGTTTGAGGCCGTCAGAAGCCTAGTTGCCATCATGAGTCACATACAAAAATTGGCATTTTTATTCCTAAATCATGTAGGCACTTTAAGAAAAAAATCATATAATGCCACTTGAGAACTTTAATATTGCATATCTAAGCCTCTGCATATACAAAAATGCAGAGGAAATAATAACCTGAACACAGTGCTCAAACTTCATTCTCTCTATAAATATTATGGTTCAGAATGTAATGCAGGAAAAGACCAACAAGTTTTACCTGTTCCTGAAGAGTTTACTGGATTCCTGCACCCAAAGGTAATTATTTATTGTTGCTCACCTGTCAGATCAATGAAAGGCTCTTGGCATCAGTAAAATCTGTTATGAACTAGGTGCCCTTCAAAACATCCAGTCTTCTCTGGCATCATCTAGAAGAGCAGTGGGCAAATTAGCCTGACCTTTGCCATCTCAAACACATAGGGACATAGCTCCGTTCCACCCTAAAATATTCACCTCAGGTTACTTTCCAGTGACAATCCATGCCACTTCCTCAGCAAAGTACTGATGTGGTAATTCGTTGTTGTTGATGCTACTTTTTAATTCTTTGCAAAAGCTTATTGAAAGGACTATTGTTGCTCCAAGTGGAATTTTCCCAGTGTTTGCTAGGAGCCCACATGTATGTGAAATGAATGTACAGGGCTGTATGCCACAAAAAAAAAAAAAAAAAAAAAGGTCAAAGAAACTACCAAAGCTGTTCTTTACGGCAATGGGAATATCCATAGCAACTCAGCATTTCTGAGCAGTGTAACAGTTTAGAAAAAAAAAAATCACTGTTTCTGGCAATACTTACTTATCCCTGTGGAGATGGAGGCAGTAATAGCAATATCAATCAAATCTTTTCATTAAAAAGTGCAGTTATATGACTGTACACTAACTTGAAAATCTGCTGCTTTTCTTTTAATAGTCTCCTCCGGTTTCAGTAGATACGTCAGTTTGGAAGGGAGCTGCTCTTTACTGATGTCCTGTAGCAGCAATGGACATTGTGGAGGCCTTCTGAGCATAAAGCACATGTGGATGCAAGGCCAGGCATCACCTTCCCATCCTTGCTGAAAGAAATAAGAAAGGGAAGGTCTGTGTAACTTACAGTTATAGAATGGGCAGGCATTAGCTAAGACAGGAATGTATTGCGTTAGTATTTTTTTTCATAATATATAGTTTGTTCTTACTATTAAAAAAATAAATCATAGGTTTTCCAAATGTGTAAGTAATCCATCCATACTACAGCTCAACATGCCTGAAGTCAGCTGTATAAACCAGCTTGATGCAGACATTCCTGCAGCCCAGACTCAATCTCAGGCTAAGATCAGCAAAATTACACAGTTGTGTCTCAGCCATGTGACCAAAGACCTAGAGAAATTTTTCCAGAGATCAGAAAGGCCCCAAGGATATGGCTAAAACTGTCATTTAACACCCCTTTTTTACAGTTTGGAGGGACCGTAATTTCAGTGATTTGTATCTTCCTGATCTGACTTTAGTCACTGAATACTTGAAGACACTTGCAAGAGGGTGAGGCTTAGAACTGCTGTGTTGCCTTTCAAAGGTGGCAATTGGCAGATACACAGTGCACTAATCCAGTTTATATTTTGGAAATGTTTATTATACATATATTGACATGAATTGAAAGCATCTGCTTCAGATAAAGTGCTTTCTTTTGTTCTTTCCTAATCAATTACTTTTGATAGCTATTAAGCAAACTTAATATCAAAGAGCATCAATGCTCCGAGCAGCACTACCTTCATTCGTGAGCCTTCTGACTGCTATAAGTACAGCAGGTCCAGGAGTCGGTTGGGTGTTACTCCACCGTCAAGGTCAAGTAAGTATCAACTTCTTTTTTTTTTTTAGATTTATCATTTCTGACAGACAAATGTAGATTAAATATATTCAGCAACTCCTACACATATTTATTGTAGGAGGTTCCTCATGCAATATGCTAGCTCAGGGGCACCCTTTTGCTAAGAGACCTTTCATATCACCTAGATTGTTTCCAGAAAGGTGTGAAATCTATTCAGGCACAATAAATTCCAATGTCTCTCTCTGTATACTTGTGTCTGTTTGTGTGTGTCTATACAAATTTATGTACATTGGTTGTAAGAATGTCCTCAGGAATAAGGGAAAAAAGTCAAGCACTGAAAGTTAGGAAGCACCAGCAGTAAAATTACATACTTTCATGTTTCCAGCATAAATCTTGAAATTAAACCACAGTCTTAATGACAGTCTAATGTCTATGTCCACAAGAATTCACAGGACTTTACAAGTAACTCAGCCTGTGTTGGCAATAGCAATTTTTGACCCCGACTTACTGCTCATGAACACTTCATCTGGTTGAAGGGCTTAGGTGCCAACTGCATATTGGCAGCAGACTGTAGTTCCAAAAACTAGCGCACTTTCTTTTTCTCAGCAGTATTAAAAACCACACAGGGTAATTACAGCAGCAGTTCTGCAACTCGGGCAGAATGCTGAACCTGGCTGAGCCATTCTCTCACTTGAAGGTGACATACCAATTACAAGTTTCATTTGGCTAGAGGCTTTATTACGTTTCAGCGTCATGCTGAAGCTGTAACTTCATTTCACACTGCACAGGACCATCCCATGCCAAGAGAGGGCCAGATGCACAGATGAATGCTGAAGTGAAGCTACTTTGGCAACCCATCCCCACAATCCTGGAAGGAGGCGATCGGGTGCCAAGTTTAGATACAAGCTTCTGCTACACTTTGAATGTTGCTGTTAAAACATGTCTGCAGTGCATTTACAACCACAAAGTGAAGTCCCATGCCAAAAGTTAACTGCAGAAAAGTGAGGATGTGGCATATTTACAATGTTACTTTTAAATGCACGCTGCAGGGACAAGAGCAGCAGTGACTTATCTACCTACCAGCTCTGCAAATATACCTGGCACCTGAAAAAATACAGATACAGAAAAACAACAAGACCTTGTTTCTCTCTCACATTGCAAAGCAGAATTAGAAGGGTAAACAGCTCAGGTAAACTAGACCAGCTGGTTTTTCTAGCCCGGTTTGGGCAAGGAACCCCTTGTTAGAAACAAATCCTTTGTGTTTCAAAATACCCTTCTCATAATGACAATAACACTGATACATGAGAGCATAGCCTTCCAAAACATATTTCTACCAGAATCAGAAAAACTGTACAAGAAAATGGATTCTTTTAACATGTGAAATGTTGAAGAAGCTACTGCTCAGCTAGGCCAGTTTTGAACATTTCCAGAGGGAAAAAATTTTACCTTGGCTGCACGGGAGATGTGTCAGCCCGTCAGAGCAACCCTCTGGCTCTCCAGACAGCTAACGAGAGTTTTCCCACGTACGTGTGTGTGTGCACATTGTGTGCACATGTGCGTGTTTGGTGGGGAGGTTGCCTAAAAGCGACATTGTCTTTATAGGCAGCCTCAGTACAGAAATCTGCGCCCGGGGCTGCCGCTGAAATCCCCGTGTGGTATTTCACTGCCTGCAAGGGTGAGAACCCGCCGGTGCTGCCACCGCGCTGCTCAGAGCATTTAAGACTTTGTGCAAATGTAGCTCCTTTAATGACAATACTAAAAACATGTTGTAAGCATACAAGAAAACTGCATTTCTAACTTGGCCAGAATGGGAGAAGATGGCTTAATTAAAATGACCAGATTTTCAGACAGAGCAGTAACATTTTGTATTTCAGCTCTATAGTTTTACAGCTCTGCAGAAATTATTTTGCAGAAGCTGAAATCTGCTCAGATTTCTTCTTACGACAAGATGTTTCCTTTCACAGGGAATGCTCACCTTAGTGTTTATGCTGATAAAATCATTCCTCATACTTGTATTTCACCTGCGCTATATATTCTCTCCCAGTTCTAAGCTAAAGAGGCAAATGAAGAAAATTGCTCAAGCAAGGCCTGTAGCATGTCCGGCTATGTAGCCATCTAAGAAGTTTGAACTGTATTAATTTCAGTGGCCTAAATGCTTTCTTCTTAGTCTCAGTACAGTATCGGAATTGGCCAAGTCAAACGTCTAAGCTCATTTGCAACTTTTCACATAGAACAGCCAATGCTCTAAGAGGACCCTTGAGCTACACACAAAATCTTGCTAAGATAAAGGAGACAGGTGAAACAAGACAGACTGGATGGAAAACAAGTTAATTACTAATCTAATAAAATATATATTGCAGATGTTAGGGTCTAGTAAAACAGAATACTTAAACTGAAATTCTCCCTGGAGATAACCAATTATCTCCAGCATAAGTGGCGAGATTCAAAAGGACCGCAAGATGGTAAGCATAATGCTTATCTTTAGAGAGGGGAAAAAGCAGGCCAGGAATTTATAGGCCAGTCAAACCAACCTAATCTCTAGTACGATATATGAAGCTCCATTCCGACAATAAATAAGGACAGAGACTGAAAGTGCCTAATACACTGCCTGCTAAGGATTTACTAGATGGTCTCACAATGGCTTCTGTCACCCAAATTTGAAAAATGCTTCTCGCATTGAAATTAAGTTGGAGAAACAGTAGATGAGTAGACTCCCTGATTTGCTGTCACCACTGTGTCTTCACACAGCCTCAACAAAAGAAGACTGGCATCAAGCAAAAAGAAGTCCTATGATTTAAGGTGAGATTTAATTGACTTTGAATGGAACTGAAACAGAAAAAACAAATGAATGAAACCAAAGAGTGATTGCCTCAAGGTATTATGAACCATCTGTTAATTGTACTTCAGCTGTCTTTGTAAAGAACACCTCTCCAGTCTGATCCGGTTGCTGACTAGTTTTCAACTAGTTGCAAATGGCAAGTATTTGCAATGCTTCCTTAGTGAGGTTATTCAACATCTGCTCATTCAGCAGTTTTATGGAGCATATAGAAGCCCAGACTTGCATTGAAGGACATTCACTGTGGACAACAAAGTAAAGGCAGGGAGCCACAACAGCGTCATACAGGACAGGGAAATCCTGTGTTTCGGTCTGGGTGTCGTTGCTGGCTCAGAGTGTGGTTTTGCAACAGTTTAAACAAACTTTAATGGTTGCTTTTCCTCCCTCATGACTATACTTTCCCTCTGCCCTCTCTTGCATCAATTCCGACATTTATTCAATGCCTCATTCCTTGTTTTTCACCTTCTTTGCTGTGGCTTCTTTGAGCCTGTGTAGCTCTCCAGACAGCTTGCCTGGGTGTCAGGCACATGTGGCTTCATGCCAGGGCAGGCACGCATGGCCAGGGGCAGGCGAAGGCTCTGCCTGCAGATGCCCCAGAACATTTTAATCTGGCATGTCACCAGCCTTGGCTATGGCTCTGACAGGCATGACCTGATGGGCACCTTACTCATCAGAGGAGGAAGACTCTTGCTGCAAGTCCTCAGGAGAAATCAAGCCCACAATGACAGTAACCGGATCTCTTAGCTAACCTCTTTCTTGTTATTATTTCATGCAATTGATTTATGTGTGCCTTTCCATGAGGTCCCTGAGTCCCATCACAGGTGTCCAGCCAGTCTCATCGCTGGCTAGTTT
The DNA here is from genome assembly GCA_034782735.1 of Sagittarius serpentarius. Lineage (NCBI taxonomy): Eukaryota > Metazoa > Chordata > Aves > Accipitriformes > Sagittariidae > Sagittarius > Sagittarius serpentarius. The sequence continues at coordinate 18,653,407 of JAVKLA010000024.1, read as the reverse complement.
GTGGTGCCACACTTGCAGGTCAGGGCTTTCAAGGAACAACAGAGTGAGCCAGGTCCCATGAAACCCAGTCTTAGCTAATCAGAAGAGAAGCACTCCAGGAAAGACTATCTCAATATTTGCATGCATGCCTGTCATACCACGCCATCATGTTCCATTCATGTGGTGAGCCAGGAAAGTGGGTCATAAAGTCGAAAGAGCTTCTCCCTTCCCCTTTCCTCCAGAGGACAAGAGGAGTCATCCTTTTCAAGTCTCCTCTTGCTTGAAGCTATTTGACTCAGGTCCCAGACCTGTACTTCCTCCCTAGGGAGATGAGAAAAAGCAGAAGCTTTGTTGCTTGCATTGTTTCATGATCATGGATGATGTTAATTGCCCCAAAAGTAATTAATTTCAGGAAGCATTCTCTTAGATTGCCCACTGAGTCAGGAACACAACCACTAAACAAGCCATAAAGATACATATCAGAGCCCATTATTTCATTAATCTTGGAAGAGCTGCAGTAGCATGTATTAGGTGCAACTCACAAACCTAAGCTGTTTGAACATTACCTGGTAACTCAAAGTTTTGGTTCCAAACTGCTGGCCAAAGCAAGCTCCTCCTCCGGATTCGCTGAGGACTTACATGGTGGAAAGCTGCAGCATCAGACCTCCAAGAGGGTACAGCATCTCAGCCACATGTGGGCCAGGCACTGGCAGCCCCTAGTCACAGCAGTCATCCCACAAGAGCTAACAGGATTTAGGGAAGGAGCTAACGGAGTATTTTGAGGCTTGAGCAAGGTGGAAGTGCCCAAGTCAAAAGCTGACCTTGTCAAGGTGAAACCTCATTAGCTACTGCCAGGACTCACTAGGATAATTTCTGTGGAGAAACCAACGTTTAGATCTTTATTAAAAGAAAGGGTTGTGAATCAGGCTGTGTGTATTTCTCTCACCTATACCTGCCAGTCAGGAGAAAAGCTGCAGTTAGTTCTGGTGTCCAAAATACCACTAACTAGTGCTACCACACTTCATTGGTGCCCCCTCAGTCTTCTCGAACAAGGAAGAAAACAGAAAAAGCACCCAAGGGGAGCCTGCCCCAGCTGTGCAGGTTTCAGCCATTCCAGATGTGGGATGGGAACAGGAGGTGCAGGTCTCCAAGTGCCACTGCTCAGGAAGGCGATCTTCCTGCTCCATGGCTGCCTGAGCACAGAGGATTTAAAAGCTCAGGGTGGGGTCATATTTATACATTAGCTCTGTGCCATATGCGCTGAGCCAGGAATTGACTAACACAGTTTCACTCCCCTGAGTCTTTTGTCTACAGCTGGGATTTAGCCCCGCGAACCACAGCATATCTACGCTTGCGGAGGGATATCTGATTACTCGTAGGAGCAAAAGGCTGTTGGAGCTATTTCATTTGCAGCTGGCCAGCTGAACTCTAGACAGGAAAGCCGCACCCATCCTCAGCCTGGGTTTAACTGGGATTACTCTGTTTTTTTCGCATGTAATTTCCACTGAAGGTCTCTCCTGTGCTGCTTTCCTGCGGCCACAGCTTGTGTATGAGGAATTAACACATCCCTGTGAATTCACAGCTGTAAAGGAAATCCCCCGCAGCAGGAGGAGAGCTTTGCCCCCCTCCTGCCAGCCCCCGCCCCTGCCCGGCACAGCCCTTCGTTGCTGCTGGGCCTGACCCACTGGGTTTGCTCGAAGCCAGCCCGGCGGAGCAGGGAGGGGAAGGCGTGGGCCGCTGCCTGGGAAGTGCCACCGGGGAGTGTGCGGTGACTCACCTGGCACTGTCCCCGCTGCCACGCCTGGCAGGCTGAGGGCTTATCAGGAGGGGCAATAATTTTCAGTAGAGCCGTTGATGAAAGGATCCAGCCTTGCCGCTGGGACCTCGCGCCTGTTGCCGCCTTAGCTATCGCGGCGGCGACGACAACAACAACAGCACGGCTACAGCAAAGCCGGGTGCACGGGCTGAGGGTGGAGGAGAGGAAAGAGGACCACGCCAAGGCCTCCTGCTCTGCTGTGCCCCGTCTCCCCAGGAGTCACGCTGCAGAGGAGGCACAGCCCCAAGGGCTGCTCTGCTCTCCTGAGGCACAGGATCGCCCGCAGACCAACACTGCACGTGACAGGCACTGGAGGGAGGGGGACAGAAGAGGCACCCCCAGCCAGCCTCAGGAGCCTGGGCTGCAGCACCCTCCCCAGCACACCAGAGAGAGCGGGAAGAGCGGCGTCCCTCTGCTCCTATCCGCCGGTTTTAGCACAAGTAGTTCTGTACCCCTGACTCTACACAACCCTGCGTAATTTTCCCTACTTGCTGGGCATGCACTCCCAGATTGCCATGGCAGAGCAGATCCCCAATAACATTAACCCATTTGCCCTGGAAGTGAAAGCGTGGTGATTTCTCTTATAAACCAAATCTCAATAGCGTCGGGTAAGAAACCGCCATTTCAGAAACATTGAAAAAGGTTTCAGTTAAGATTTACAAGAAAAGAAAAAGCATCTAATTTGGGGGCAAAAAAAAAAGAAAGTTGTATTTTGGACCGAACAAAATATTTTCCTGCTGCTAGCTTTTTCTTTCTTTATTATTACCACAAGCAAAGGGAAGTGGAAGACACAAAAAATTAAAAAGGCCCAGAGATGCACAGAAGTCCTCAGCGACCTCAGAGGTAGCAGACCCCAGGGGTGGGAGAGCCCCAGTTACAGCTCTGCACCTCACGTACCCTAGAAGCCCACAAAGCACACACCAGTGTGTCCCTCCACGATGCAGCATGATAGGACCAGCCAATCTCTCTTTCACAGATGGTGCTATAAATATTTAGGCCCAAGGTAACAAAACAAAACAGAGCTAAATGCTTCCAGAGCACTGGCAGGAGGGCCCAGGCAGTCCAGGTCCTGTTTCAGTGAGCCTTTCTCGTAAAGGTGTAACATAACACTGCCGGGAACAATTAATCAGAATTTCTGTGCTGCTGAACAGCAAATTTCCAGAGGTAACAGCTTGCTTCTCATTAAATCTTTTGGTTGACAAAGTACCACTAATCCTGCCCTTCCTTGAATGAGTTCTGGTTTCTTCAGTAGGGTGGACTCGTGTGCTTTCCTAATCGCCAACACATTCATCACTTTTCCAGGAATTTTGCAAAAGGACATGTAGCCACATAAGGCAGTTTTAGTGAATATGAGCTGGACCCAAGAGCATTTTGACATCATCAAGGTTAGTAGCCTTGACATAACAGAATCAAACTATTAAAGGCATTTAGGGTGTGGAGGTAACTTGAAACATATTTAGGAAATAAAACCTGACAGGCTAGCACATAACAGAGCAGGAGTATTGTTTTGGGATCTCATAGGGCCTCTGATTCTGATAAGAAGGCGTCCAAGTAAAACAAGAAGAATTATGACAATGAAAACAATGTTTGCCGATCAAAAGTTAAGAACTATTGTCTGCAGTTTCATGTGCAAATAACCCTATTCCAACTATGAAAACTATCATTAAAAAAATAGAAAAAGGGAAAAATGCATTCAGCCTAATGGGGTAAATGTACTTTTAACTGAATACTCTTATTCCGTTTCATTATACAACACCTTTGATAGGTGAAACTCCTCTGTGACAGTTTGACAGTCCCTTCACATGCTATTGAGCACTTGAGACTTTGTGAGGAATGAGAAAAAGTTGTTGGGCCAGAACTGCTGCTGTTGGAACATGATTCTGTTTCCTACAAAACAAGCATGTACAAATGAGGAGAGGAAGGAATCGAGCCAGAAAAAAAGATACTTTTGACCCTGGCACTCTATTCAACTTGCAATATTACTGTTGAGGAAGTAAAAGCAGTTTAACTACAAACTCCCTCCTGCATACCAGCAACTAGACTTTTAAAGGCATGATTTTAGTGCCTTGTGGCAGTTCTGTAAGCGTCACTTTGGCCAGGGAACCCAATACGGGGTAAAAGAGAGTGGGAAAGGAGAGATCGGAACATAAAAGCAGGATGGCAAGGAGCAATATGGGACCAGGAAGATGGCAATTCCAGGTTCATATACTGTAGGTGAGTTAGCTGGAGCCAATGGGCCTCTTTACTGGAGGGTGCCTTTTAGCTCGAGTGAAGACAAGCTGGCTGCGTTGTGGGAGCCTGAAGACCCAGGAGAAGACACTGGCCTGGCAGCCCTGAACTCCCCAGTGACTCCCCAGATGAACAGTAGCTTATGGCCCCACACGGCCTACGGAGGTGCCTCAGGCAGAGCACTTCTGTGGGATGAACATTACTGACATCTTTTTTTTGCTTCTTTCTGTTGTTTTTTGGGGAATGTCGTTTTGGTTTTGTTCTGTTTTTTTTAGTTTTGTCTTGTGCTAGGCGCCTGGAAAACACCTTGACATTGTAATTTCAAATTCAGCAGACCAGTTCAAACCTGTTGTTGCCTCCATTTTTCACGTATTTTTGTGAATGACTGTATGTGAACAGGCTGAGCTGGGCTTCATTACATTTTCCAATGTAGACTCAGGCTGCTGGTACCAAGCCAGGTGCCAAGTCTCCTAGAAGGCAAGAAACTGGCTTCTGAAACTCTTTGATGAACTCTAGAAAGATAGCAACTCTTTAGGGCAAGACTCCCTTCTGCAGGACTTCTTGTTGAGCATGGAGATAATAGATGAATGGCACAGGCCACCTTTCCTTTCAGTTACACAGAATCTGGGGATATTTTGGTTAATATGTGGTATGTAAACTTTGATTCTGAGGTGAGTAAAATGCCAGTCAAAGGAAAGAAAGAACTACAGCCAGCACGACTTGGGCAGAAGGCCCTTTAGCCAGGCAGACCACAGCTGGGTACCCCACGTCAGGTTTATACAGGAGGATTCCCATTTCCCGTGCGGGAGAGCCTGGGGGAGAAGGGAAAGAAGAGGATGGAGGCTGGGGAGGTGGACTTTCCTCTTTCCCAAGCAAGTTCACTTGGGCTCAAATCGTGGAAAGGGGTAGCCAAACAGAGAGTTACTGGCAAGGGCATCACTACCCAGCACAAGGGCTGTAATGTCTTCAGCTGGATAGAGACAAAAGATAAATAAATCACATTTCAGATGCCAGGAATGCTGTAAAAAAAAAATGTAACCAGGAAACAATGGAAGGCTACTGGGCAGCTGCCTTATTAGTTCTTCACAATTGAGACAGGAGAGCTGAGGCTGGGCCCTTCACCAGCATACCTGAGGGGAATGCATTTATTATTAAAGAATGTTACTCATAGAGGTCACCTGGACAGATAACCTGGGAAGAAGTGAAGTGATAAAATGAAAACCTCACATTCCATTAAGAAATCTGCCTCTGCCGTTATTTTCTCTGTGACTCAGACTGAAATGCATTTCTGTATTTATGCCAAGTAGCTTTTCCTATGTCTTATATCTTTGGGTTTAGCCAGACAAAGGGGAAGTAATAAATCTGAGCATATTTAGCAAGCGAATAAAATGCAGAAGTTTTATATTGCTGTCCTATCAGCCTGAGAAAACCTGAGATCTTGGCTCAAGCAACAATCAAGAAACACGCTGAGCAGCATTAATTCCTCTCAAGTGTTTTCCTAAGAAACAGCTTTTCTTATCTTAGCCCCAAAGTTACCTCTGTTACTTGCAAATTTCTCTCTTAATCCCAGCAGAGGGATGGCTATGCTTTCAGTAGTGAAAATTTATTTGCAGAGATAATAAACTTATTCTAACTGAAATGACAGATGGAACTGCTAACCTCAAAGGACGGAAATTCACAGAACTCAAAATTTCCCATTTTAATCATTTTTGTGCGTCTCTTACTCCAGCAATTCATCCCATATTAGCACCGACAGCGGGGTCACAACATGTTCGAGGCATGCTTGCACCAATACCTGAACAAGGTTTTTTGTGCTGTAAAATCTGTTTCCTTTCTGGATTACAGGAGGACACATGATCTGCACAACCAATGTTTCTAAAAGTGATGGGAAATAAGTCTGTTTTTATATGCAGCCCAACAGCAGATTTATCCAGCTTTGAAGTATTTAATTGAAAAGTTTTCTCCACTAAGGGCTAGCCTCTGCATCCTCTAGTTGAAACATCTGGGTTATAATGTCCTGTGAGGAAGTCTGTGTGTTGGAACTGCAGGCAAAATTTTAGCCAGATAGGCACAAGCAGGCATGGAGTGAGAGTCACAGATGTGATTTGCGTCAGGTGGGTGTTACTGTCGCTGTGCCAGAGCAAACTTGATAGGTGCTGGTGTTCTGCCCTGGCAATATCAAACAAGCAAGAGATTGCTGCTGAGCCAGACTCCCAGCAAACTTCAGCTTCTCATGGCCCAGCACAGATAGTTTGAAAGCCCAAAAAGAGCAGAATGAGGCCTTTTACAATTCTGTATGTACATACAACCTGTCCTGAAAACCTCTCTAGAAAAAATAAGCAAGCCCTTCTTGGCCAGGGGCTGTCTGTTTACCTCAATAGGAAATCGTTCCCAAAGTTGGTCTCCATTTGTTGCAAGGAACTGACTTGCAGGTCAGAGCTTTCAGTATTGATTCTGCCATCCTGTTAACATGACATTCCTACACAGCCTGTGCAAGGAGATCTGTCATTTTAATGCAGAAAAGCTACGATTCCAATTTTCACTCTCCTAAAGTCTATGTGAAAGAAAGCATGCAGTAAAATGACTGTGGTCTGCATGGGGCACGGTACACATTTGAAAGCCGACTTTATCTTCAATATTTAAAATTGATATATATTTAATTTGCCATTTTTGCTGTACTTGAGAAGTAGTAATGGGACCCCCCCCAAGGCTAATTTAATATAGTTTTGTGAACAAAACATCTGCTTCACATCTCGGAGTAAATGAGTTTGAAGTCTTTTACAGAGTGGATTGCATTAACCTTTCTAATTATTTTTCTCCTGAGAAAGCACTTCCAGATTTCTCCTGACGAAACATATTTCACTCCTGAGGCATATTTACCGTCAATAATTATAACCAAAATGGAACAGACACACACAGGCTTTTGTAAAATAGGTAGCCCAACAGCAGAACCGTGAATGCTGAAGAGCCCCACGGCCCCATACAGCCTTGAAGCTGCCTGTAACTACAGCTGATAGCAAATTCCATCCAGCACAATATGTGTGCTAGCTACAGATTAACCAAAACAACCAAACCCCATAAAGTTAAGGTCTGACTCCAGAAATGTGTTTAGTCCTCTCATTTAAAAAGTCCTACGTTTGAGTTAAAAGCAGATGCTCCATTTGCTCCGGCCGAGCACTGTCTGTGCATTCCAGCATGGCAGAGGATTGGTATTTATCTCCAAAACAACCCCAGAAACATCCACAGGATCTTTAAATGACTGAAAACAGAGTGTGTGTCCTCTCTTTCTCCTCCTACCCCAAACTATATACAAGTCTGTTTTATGTTACTCCCCAGAACAGCTAAGACACTGGAGTGGTGTCTTCCTGTGATAAATACCAGCACATGTGTTGGGAACTCAGCATGTTCACAAAAGTGAAATGAACTGAAGCGACAGTGCAGTGAGTCACCCCAGCGGCTGCTGCTTTTGAAGGGAAATGGAAATCGGAGACGGCAAACTAGAAAGGATCACCTTTCCTCTGCCTCTGTCAATGCCATTCACATAGCACTTGAATTTTTAGCTCAGATCTACAAAGGAAAAAATTCTTTCTTAATGGCCACATGGAACTGAGAAACAATGGAAAATTGCTGATTTGATTCTGTTATAAAACCCACAGAATTATTTTGGGCTAGGCACAATAGTACTAAATTCTGTTTCAACTTGGTATAATTATAACTGGCCATTCATATGCTGAACTTACATCAAAGAGTAATTTATTTTGAGTAATAGCACATAATTCACCCCAACATATGTAATTAGAAATGAAATGCAACATGTGCCCAGGCTTTCTATCAAGGGAGAACGGGAAGTGCAGACCTTTGAATTCATACTTTGTAGGAAATGCCTAATAACACAACTGGTATAGATTAATCATCCATCACAGTGCAACAGATGAGGTAATATTAAACAACCAAACAAAAATCAAGCTGCTCAGCACAAAAGAAACCCATTATAAACACAGTGGAAATTATAGATGCCAAAGCTAAAATAATTCCTGGTATAACTCCACTATTAAGGGAGGGGAAAAACCAACCAAACAAACAAAACCCATAAAAAATGCTCTTGGGCCTCTGTTTCTGCAGCACGTGGTATTCCCAAAGACAGGCTAAAGCTCTGTGTCGGCCAGAGATGACCACCCAGCCTCCCAGGACGCAGCCCTGGTGTAGCACCCCTCTTACCCCGCAGCTGCACATCTGGGATGGCCGGAGCAACGGGACAGATGGACGGCAAGGGCAGGCTGGAGCTCAGCACCCACCCCTCGGCGGGGTCACCGTGGTGGGAAGGATGAGGGTGGCCACATCCCAGCACCACCGAGCACCTGCCCAGCTGCAGGAGCCTCCAGCAAGCCCTGAGGGGTCTCAGCTGAACTAGCGGCAACTGCTTGGGCTACAATCATGCCCTGAGTGCCCGCAAGCAGCGTGGGGGCTCTCCGGGGGTCCTGGGTCTGTACTGCTGCTGCTTTCTACATGTAACGGCTAGCCAGGTAAAGCAACGTCTTCATTTCTCCAGCAAAACCTTCCACACCCAAAGTCTTTTTCCACCCTGAAGTGCTGACTGGCAAGCCAGCTTTCCCCCCCGCCGCCCCAGTTTTTGCACATAGTTGTCATGACCCTTTAGGTAAGCACTAAAAGACACAAGGACCTTGCTACCGTGTACCAGGCAGCAAGCAAAAGTAATAAATAATGTGAAGGGAAGAAGCTGACATGGAACCTCTTTGTAAACTGGAAAGAGTGAGTGGAATACGAATGATCAAGAAGTGAAAAAGCTTCCAACTGTTAAAGTGCAGTTTTATGAAAAAAAAATACTGCATGCAAAATATGGTGACTTATCTACTTTGAATAAAATAAATGAAGTACAAATGTCACTGTGATAAAACGTTTATATCACGTAGCACATGGGGAACAGGCACAATTCACAGCTAATGACTGCCTACCTTTCTAAGTACATACTTTGTCCCCATAGCTGCTGCATGCTATCTTGAGCTGGTATGTCACTGAAGCTTTTGTGACTGATTTATAGGCTAATAATTCTGATTGTATTTAATGGATTTACCACTTACCTTTGAATGGCTGCATTTAAATCCTTTTTATCCTGATCATTTATCAATGCATTCTTTGATTCTGCTTTGCTATCTGTCGTTCAAATCAACACTCAAATTTGACTTCAAGAAAGCAGGGGGGATATTGTCTTACCTAGGCAGCCAGTCAAGGCACTACAGTGAACAGAAAGGTTCCATTTGGTTTTCAATGGGTTTTTTTACTCTAGGACAGTAGCCACGCAAAGGAAATACAATTGTGAGAAAAGGCTGAAGAGATCCTGGCCGGACAAAGACCACCTGTCTTAAATCTCTCAAGTAAAGAACATTTCTCTGAAGTATCTTTCCCCCAGCTGTTTTTCCCTACCTGACTCGACTCTTCTGCACTCTTCCCATTCCCCAGGTCTGGCCTTTTTGTTCCCAGGACTTGTCATCAGTTTAAGCTGAAACAATACTTTATGGAGGGCACAGGGCTCTGAACATCTCCATTTCTTGTATTTGGGACTAGAGGGCTTTTCTGAGGCTGTTGTGACCAGAGACACGGGATGGAGAGCTCCAAAGAACCAAAAGCAACTAGTCGCAGCAAGTGAAAAGGTACACTTCCAACATTTGTCGGTTTCTAGTAAATATCTCAACATATTTTGGTGGTAACTAGCAGTTGCTCTGGATTACCAAACTTTCTGTAGTGCTTGAAGGACCGTAGCAGCAGCTGCCACAGCTGCCTGTGCTGAGTGCAGGCACCACACGTCTGGGTTTTTTGGTTTGGTTTGGTTTTTTAAAAGTTGACCTCGGAAGTTACCTGTGCTCTTCCTCTTTACTCAAATATGTTTGACCAAACAAATGTCAGCAGGCCGTAAACCACTTCTTTGGAAGACAGACAGCAAAGAGCAAGCTGCATTGGTTTTAGCCAGCTGGGAAAGTCTCCAACAGTGAGGTTAATCTGCCTGTGCTTTGCTCTTCCTTCCTCACATGAGCTCCAGCATATTTTAAAAGGGCTACAGGGTTGTATTTATGTATGTGTATGTATATGTGTGCATATTTATTTTTATACACACTTTTTGAGAAAATCTTTCATATATATGTGTACAGATATAACCTAAAAGATTATATAGTAGTCATGGTTATAGCTAATAAATGTTAAAAAATGATCCACTGGTTGTGCGTAATGACAATATCAAAGCCACACATGCAAGAAGCTCCTTTACCTACTAGTTGCTATTTATAGAAAACATGTTTGTTTGTGTGCTCATGATAAAGACTGAATAATGAATTCTTCAGGGTTATTTGAGGTTCACACACACAAAAAATTAAAGTGCTTACACAGCTGCACCTGGACTTCTTCCCTTCTGTTTGGCAGTCAGGAGTTATCCTGGGCTCTGAAGCAGCTTGCCTTGTTTAACTTTAAAGTTAAGCAATGTAAACGGCTAACAATACCCTATAGTAGGCCATAATGCTAAGATACACATCGCACTGAGGAACTGTCACCCTGCTTACTTGCAAGGATAATTAAGCAGTTGCAGACAGAGATATACAGGGCCATCATTTGCCTGGTTTTCATGTCACTGGAGTCCCACAGAAATAAGGAGGATTGTCCATTGCCAGATCTGTTTCAACAGGTCAAGGAAATCTTTAAATCTCCGTTACCTAAATCATGACTGAGCAGCTTCAATTGCCATGGACGTCTCCCAGCCTGCAGCTGCTGCGTAGTGCTGGATTGGCAAAGGGAAGGCAAATAATGGGCCAAACCACACCGCTTTACAGCTCTGGGGACATGTGGGACCACAGCCACACTTTCAGCTGATAACGAGAGCGAGCATTAGGCTGACCTAACGCCCTTTAGCAGCCATCGCCTCCAGGAGTTCACTCCTCTCATTAATGGGAACGTTATGGCTTGGATTGAACCACCATGGAGAAGCTGGTATTTCTGGCTGCTCTTCAGTCTCTGCTGGCTTGGTCTGGCCAAGACCATAACTTCAGAGCTAAAGCAAGGCTTCTGGGCTGACAGACACCACCCGGACACTCACTGCAGCTCACAGTCAGCAAAACCCACTGCTTCTTAAAAACATCATGGTTCTGGGGTATCGATTTTTACCAGCATCACGTAGAAGGGCTGACATGTCCTTGCAGTGTTAATAACACCAGCTGCAATGAAGCTGATCTTGTAGTTAGCTTCAGGCAGGCGAGAAACGGCTGCATCTTGAGGGCTAGGAGTGAGATTTAGGAACAGGCTTGCACCAAGAGCTGCAGATGAAGGTAGGTGCTTTTCAGGCAACCCAGAAAATAAAATGCACCCTTCTGAGATAGCCAGCATCCCTAGATATCCTGTGTTTCGCTGATGGACCTACCTTTTCTACACATGCCCCATAATGCCACATTCAGGCTGCCCAGCACTTTGGGGAGCTACGTGTGGTGCTGCCCCAGGAGAGGGGACAAGCAGGGGGCTGAGGGCAACCCCCCCACCCGACAGACCTCGTCAAGGGGCTCAGCCCCACAGGGTATATCGAGGGGTGAGCCAGGAGCAGGGGGTCCCATCAGGAGCAAAAGGAGGTGGGGCTGGGCAGGGGCACCCCTGTATCATGGCCAGGACAGGTGCCCAGGGCCAAGCTGAAACGGGGTCCTGGACCTCAGTTAGGGTGGGGAGGCCCCAGGGGAGGTTGGGCAGGGCAGTGAGGGCTGGGAGTGCCCTCAGGGGCCAGAGAGGCTCCTAAAAGTAGGAGGCACACACAAAATTACCTGTTGTGAGCCCTTAACTCTTAAGTGTTACCCACCTACATGGGTCTCAATTTTATTTCTGCAAATTCACTACTCAGTTGCTGCCATCCCTGGACATACCAAAGTCCTCTGGCTGCAAAATGGTCCTCTACTAGTGAAGCTTCCCAACACATTAAGATCTTCCCTGACTGATCTAGAAACATCAAAAACCATGACAACACTAAAAGTCACAGTGCCGAACCCCGGAGAGAAAGGCTAGGCATCTCTCCACCTGCGATACCAGGAGGTTCCCCGACCTCGCGTTAGACAAGCAGAGCACGACACACTGTCCACACCACACCTGGGTTCATCCACAGCCCAGTGTTACCAAATGCTCCAAATATCTGTTCGATGCCTCATCTGAGCAACCTGAGCCTCACGCCCACATCCTAGGTGAGAACTGTCATTAATGGATTTTTAGGTATCACCAGGGAGACAGTCACTCTGGCACTTGTGTTTGGAGAGAAAGACCCTGTGCAGGGGCTGATCTCCAGGAGAGAGCAGACCTCTCTATTCCATCTGGTGACAAATGCACCTTCCTCCCACATGGTGCCTAAATCCCTCAGGGGTGGGGTTTAAGATGCGCAAAGTTCATACCTTTTGCCATTTTTTTTCTGGTGGAGATTTAGGCACAACTGCAAGCCTTTTCATTACACAGGACTTTGTTTTACTGGAAGGACAGACAAAAAATTTTCACTGGTATCAGTTTTCCCATGCTTGATCTTTCTGACATAAACACACAGACATGCAACAGGAATCTAAAGCATTTCTTAAGCCTCAGCTGATAAGAGCAGTTAGACATTGCATCTGTCCAAAAAAACCTCCTGCACTGTGCAAAACTCTCATCTAGTTCTTGGGCTATTATTGCAAAAACACTGGTATGTCTCTCCAAATAAAAATGAAACTGCAAGGATACACTTACATTCATTAGCCTGACTATATTTCCTATCATGCTGTAATTTAGACTATGGCTGTCCATCATTTCCCATTGTTTCTTCATATTCTGTGTCTATCTGTATCAACTACTGCTTCACTTTGTATTTAAACTATAAATGCATTGGGCACAGACCACCTTTATTTTCCCTGTTTGTAACTGGGCCTTGTAACCAAGCATTTCTGGTAACAGAAGGAATAAGTGGTTTTCCTTTTAGTGGATCCTGCTTTTGAAACAAGGATTTTTTTCTTACAAACCTAGCAGAAACATTAATTTTTTAAGGTTTCTCCTCCTCCTGAATTCCATTCAGCCTTCATTCTGATATTTCCATGATGTCTGACAAGCCAGATTAAATACAATAGCACCTCAATACACAGCACATCTCTAAATGTGATTAGATTAGAGCACCCTAAAATGTCTTTGGGAGCTGGTATCATGTCTTCATCATCAACCATTCACTAACCACCTGCTTTTCCACATTGTTTATAGGTATTTCAAACAGCACTGAGCTTAGTGTAGATCCATAAGGGATTCCAGTCAGTAATTCCCCTCCATTGTGAAAAATGAACCTATCTTTTATGAATATTTGCAGCTTGCCTTATCATGTGTGTGGAGAAGTCCGTGACACGTTGGGGGAACTCCCACAGGACTAAAAGTTTTCAGGAAGAATCCCATTCTATAATTTCGCCTTATGACGTAGCAATACACAGCGTATGAGTAGCCTGAACAGAGTGCATTGACTAGCAATTCCTGGGAAGAAAAAGTAAGCATCTCCCTTCCAGGAGTGGAGCAGGAATGTAAATTATTAGCTTTCAGACCACAAACCCATCAAATTAATCATCTGTGAACATGAACAACAGCTATTTATATACATGATTCAGTATAAGGAAAATAGCCACCAACCTGGAATGATAGCTGACACTGTTGTCTACATCAGGGAACACCTGATTTCATCACTTGCTTAAGTGGTCACCAGGTTCCTGCTCTTTGGTTTGAATATGTACTGAATACCTTAAATCAGAAACAGAAATGTGCAATACAACAAATATTCTGTATCCATGTCAGGATACACACAAGAAAAACAAACTACATACTAAGACACAGCAGCACCATGTTACATACAAATGCCAAGTGCTACAAAACGTTCCAGATATCTCATGGAAATATGGAGATACTCTACTGATAGGTAAAGTTTACTCAGTTTGAAAACTCTAGTTTGCTTGGAGTTTGAAAACCACATTTTGAGGTATAAAAGTGAGGAAGGGAAAAGCGAGTTGGAAGAAGGAATATTTTATCATCTATAGTATATCTTAAAGAAGATATTCTCACCCCATCTCACTGAATGTTTTAATGTGTCAAGTCAAAGCAGCATGGCATCTTCTGATACCAGATAAACACAAGCTAAGTTTCAGCAGGATTTATTTGGATGTTGCTATTTAAGGTCAATTAAAACATGTTTACTGACTTGACTGAAAGCTGATTCCCAGCTCAACAAACGCAGAACAGATAGACAGAAGACTGGAGGAACACAGGCAAAGTTAAATTTGCGGCTCTGGATAGAGCCTGGAAAGCACTTCACTCCCACTGCCCCAAGCCCCACCGAAACACCTTAGTATAGTCCAGGAAGATTTTAGATTCCAGGAAGATTTTCTGGGTTATTCCTGGCAAGATAAGCAGAAATATTTCAGCAAAGCTTTCTGTGGCTGCCTCTGAATGCTTAGATCCTTTCCTCTTCTCTGCCTTTTTCATATCCTAGCTATGCTAATGAGCACCAAAATTTAGGGAAGAAAGAAGGGGCTGCTACAGGAAGCAGTACACTAAAAATGTTCATTCACAGAGGACAATTTACAATACAGAACACAGGGCCTTTCCAAGAATGGCTTTTATTTTTCCGGAAGAAAAGTATGTGGTGTATAGTGTCTCTCCTTGGCAATGTACTTTCAGGCTAGTGGTCATGTTCTGCTCCTCTTTTCGCTTAATTCTCCCTTCCCAGACATACATGCCATTCTGTACAGTCACAGTTCTCAGGCTAATGTCCAAAAACCATGGATTAATAAAAGTGTGAAAGTATCATCTTCTTTATTTGACACTACAGAAAAATTTAGGTGGACAGAAATACTATCTTATCAATTACAATCAACACTGAGTTGAGTTAGAGTTCTGCTTGTACAGCTGATTATATGGGATCTCAGAGAAATGGCTCACATCAGGTTTATATCTCACACCTCATCCACGAGCTGGTGAATGTAACTGGAGAAAGCTGTAAGGGAAAAGCAGCAGCCACCCAGTTCCTCAAACAGCATGTCCCATATCTCACTTTCATTTCGTTAAACACCAGCCAGCTTTTTTAAAGCTTATTTTATGGAACCTGCCGGGAGCACAGCCCGAGGTTTGCGTGGCTGCGGGCTGTGCAGTGTGTAAACAAGAAAGCTGATGCATGCATGCAAACAATCTCCAGAAACAGAAGAGGCTTGAGGGATCACGCACGCTTTCCCAGAAGAAATATGCTGTTATCAGCTTTGAAGACAAAGTTTATCAACTGTCTAAGCAGGCAGCTTGATGTTAACAGATAGGGTTAAAGATACACCACAGCCCAAGTGCCTTTTAAAAGTATGTGCCCCTGCCAAGTACAGGTCCCCGTCTAGGTTAACTGTTAAATCCCATGGTCAGTATTGTGCAGAGGGCAGATCAGCCAACTGTTTCCTTCAAGCCTTAGAAAGTGTGAATCTCGAATTCTGAGGGGACAAGGGCAGGCGTGTGCCAATGCCCCTGGGCCAGCACAGTGTTTGAACTGACGTAGGCTTACGATGGCCTTGCAGAAGTAGCTGTATGTTATTCAAAATACACAGCAGTCTCCGCACACATGCCCACAGCCAGTCTGACAGCCTGAACACCCAGCTCACAGGCAGAATTTCATCTCACATCCTCCTGATAGAAGTTCACATCTCAAAAGTTATTTACTTTTTCCAGGTTTCCTACTGTGTTCCTCTCCTTTACATCGCTATTTATTTATTAAACCACAAACTTGTGTGTATTTGAAAGATCCATTTGCTAAATCACTGGCTTCACAATGTATCATCTGATTGAAAATAAGATTTCCTATAAAGTGCTCAGAGGAAAACTGGTACCATGTCAAGAGAAGACAGCAGCAGACTGTTACCACTTTTGTGTGAAATAACAAAATGCGCAT
Organism: Sagittarius serpentarius; assembly: GCA_034782735.1. Classification (NCBI taxonomy): domain Eukaryota; kingdom Metazoa; phylum Chordata; class Aves; order Accipitriformes; family Sagittariidae; genus Sagittarius; species Sagittarius serpentarius. The sequence goes on along the minus strand of JAVKLA010000024.1, from coordinate 18,637,433 downwards.
CCATAATAACTTCCCCATGTCCAAATAAATACTGTGACATCTGCCAAGTCCACAATCCATTTCTTATGCCAGAATTTTTTAGTCTATCTTATTTAAATGAGAAAAAAAAAAAAAACAAACAACAAAAAAACCCACCTTCTGAAAAGCTGTAACTTTGACTTCTACTGAAAGAAGTAATATCAAAATAGAAAATTCCTAAAATACTTTCTCCATTACAGTGGGTGGAAAACTAGTCCTTGAAAGTAAGTGCAGAAAACAGAGATATTACTACTTTCCCTATGCCTGCGAACAACACAGATACTTTTAATTATAAGAAAGGATGAAAAAGGCTGGAAATGAATTATTTCCACCTGACACCACTTTTGATTCACTGTTAAATGCTCTTATAATGCAAAAACCAAGCATCAGCCATGCTGGAAAGTGAATCAAAAACCTGGTTGACAGAAGCAGGCTTTAACGGAGTGAAGCAATCAGCCCTCTGGGAAATCCACATGTACGAGATGTCCAGGTTCCTTAGGAAGGTCAGGAGTTAAAGCCAGGAAAGGACTCACAGTGGGACAGCTGTATGTCACCGGTGCACCCCCTTTCCTAAAATATTTTGCTTTTAACAGCAGCTGAGTTCCTAGCATAACATCTCCATTGACTACTAAGCCACTTAAATACACATATCAATTATTAGCGACGCAAATGGCATAAATTATTGACGCAGAAAATCAGTTTAGTCTTCCTTCGCTTCTGCCTGAAGTCAATTATACACATATTACACGCAGGCAAACAGAGTCAAACTCTGCGGTAACACTGCAAATGTATTTCCTTACCTAATACCCCGAAGCCTGACTCCGTGAATGCGCCGAAAACCAGCAAAATTGAGCGTACTAAGCTCTTGTATTGCCACCCCGTGGCGAAGGCACGTATAACTTCACTTTGCTGTGGGGAGGGGAGGAGATGAGGAACTCCTTGTGCTGCGTAATAAGCTAATAAATGCTGGCATAAATCAAAGCGGAATCTTAAATTTAGTTACATTTAACAACGATACTTGGCAATGGAATGAGACTCTTCTCCGCAAGAAGAATATGAATCAAATACTGGATGAAAAACTTAAGCATGAAGTGAAAACCGAAGTAACGACCCCAGTTGTGACGAGTCAGTTGTGCGGTCCCCACTCAGCCTGGCACTCTTGCTGGTGGGACACAGAAGACAATGTTACCACTAATAAGTAACTTCAAATTTAATCCAATTAAGTAATCCTTCTGGGAAATTCTCGTAATAGTTTCCAAGGCCTCTGGGTGATTTGAAATTCAATTGATAACGCAGACAATTGTAGTTTACAGGAAACATTACCTTATTTTGAGAATTAGATGCCACAATACAGTAGTGGTTGAATTTGATTATGTCCACATCTACTTGAGAATAAGGAAAGGCAAAGGATCCATGGACCCAGCGAAGAATGAGGAGGAAACACAGGCGGAGGGGTGCCTACCACTGGAGCTAACATCAGTTACTGACCAGAGAACTCTGTGGGTGCTCACCAGTCTCCACAGAAGCCTTTCACACCAGCCTTTTGTATTTACTTTGATTTCATACAGTGGTTCCCTGAACTCTCCAAGTAATTTCTTTGAAACCACCAAGATGTTTATATACCTGCAGTGGCAAGCAGAGGGCGTTTCAGCTTTCACATAGGTTTTCATGGTCTGAAAGCAGAACGGTTTCCTCCTTCCCTTCAGTGTCAGCACCATCCAGAATTCAAAATCAGACAGCTGGGATAAAGGACTCATCCTTGAACAACTCAGTTGGAAAAAAATAACATTATTATTCTCATTTTTAGCTCTTGTTATTTCTTTTTCTAATCTATGTTATTTATCCAAGTACATTGTCATGAAAATAGTTACCCTTTTGTGGCTAAGCTGTTTATCACAAGGAAGGTTAAGCCTTTACTATCAGTTCTGTATTTTTTTTTGTGCAAGCGCTTGCAAAATGCCTGCAAAAATCATTTGCTTACAAGGCTAAGATAAATTGCTTTATGATTTATAGGAAGATGATCATACACCAAGCTTGATGATTTATAATAAAAAGGCTAAACACCTCAGTCATCTCTATCTAACTGTATCCACATTTCTTCTGCTTAGGCTTAGCCTGTCTTCTAACAGGATTAAGTCCTGAACACTTGCTACTTTCCGTGTTACATTACTGGTATCCCATAATACCACCAAGAGAGATCACCCTCAGCTTTGTCTTACCCTTTTAAGTGAATGGTTCTTAGAACAAATAATTTGAATGATACAACATGGCAGGGTGGTGAAATAGTCATGAAAATTTGCCCAGTAATGCCACAAGCAAATATTTTGTTAGCAAGTGATACCAACCTGTAAGCTTTGGGTGAAAGATACCACGTGCATATACACATTGTGTGATCATTTATATTTCAGTGTCATTAACATAGCATGACACTTTTTAAAAAGTATACATTTATATCCATACACATAAAAACATACATAATCTAGTGATTAAAAAGGCCAGTGTCTGACATGTACAAACACAGTCTTTCATAGGTAAGTTCTAGCACTATGCAGTGAGTTAGATGCAGTCTAACAACATTGGCTGGAAGAAAATCACAGAATCACAGAATTGTTTGGGTTGGAAAAGACCTTTAAGATCATAAAGTCCAACCGTAAACCTAACTCTGCCAAGTCCACCACTAAACCATGTCCCTAAGCACCACATCTACACGTCTTTTAAATACCTCCAGGGGTGGTGACTCAACCACTTCCCTGGGCAGCCTGTTCCAGTGCTTGACAACCCTTTCAGTGAAGAAATTTTTCCTAATACCCAATCTCAGCCTCCCCTGGCACAACTTGAGGCCATTTCCTCTTGTCCTTTCAGCAGTCTAGCATTCTTTGCAAACTTCTACACAAGTTCTTGCTCTATCTTTGCCAGGAGTGATGGGTATGCACTTAAAACATCAGACTGGGATACGATTACAATGGGGATTACATTTCTGATGATTTCATGGGTTTCTGCATGACCCAGGGCAAGTTGCTGCGGTTAAAATGGGAGATACACAACTTTCTTCCCAAGACTTGTTCTTATTTGAAAATTAAGCCTGTGCACAACTGTTCGTGGAGAATGGGGACATTTTGGACTTAGGATACTATCATGTTATTTTCACATACTGCATTTAGCTCTGTAAAGGTCCTCTTACAGGACGCCTGTGGCATGGCTGAGTCATACCTACATAGTACAATGACGGGCATGTCCTTGGAAATGACAGCTACTCTTCGCCTGCGTGCACACACACACAGACACACACACACACACACCACTACCATGCTACCCTGTATCAAAATCCTCTTGCTGCTGCTGCCTTCTCAGTTTCCACACTAAGCACAGAGCCGACACAGGTTTTCATACCAGATAACAGAGGGAGGGGATGAAATGAAGAACAGAGGTTTGTCCAAGACTTGCATGTACCTCGCATGAGGGAAAGAAATACATGCCCAGTCATAGCAACACCCACTCCAACGTGAGCACCAAGTACTGTCATGGCATGGGCCTTGACATTTTGTTTGTGATGGTGTGCTCTTAACCTTCTCCAAAGGGAACACAGTCAGAGGACACGTTGAAAATTGGAAACAAATTTATTTTTTTAAAGTGACATAACTTTCAATTTAATCCTGTGCAAAACACTTGATGATCTTACTCTAAAGAGGCTGTGTAAAAGGAGTAACTGCTGAAAGCTAACAAGCCACAAATAATAGCATTATCACAATGATATTACAAAAATTAAGAGGTTTTCGTAGTTGATTCTGGGTTTGGGGTCATCCTAGAAAATCCCAGTATTGAAACTGCAGCTGAGGGAGTCTAAAGGCAAGGACAAAAGCAGCTGTCAGCACCATAGTCTGCAAACCCCTGGCTCATTTAGGGCAAAATGATTTAGCCTGGAAAAATATGAAAGCATATTCCACTTTAATTGGTCTGGTGTTTCAAGCACAGAGATCAAATTTAAGTCTAAGACATGATCAACATGGCACAAAGACAAATTAAAAACAGGTATGCACCTATCAGAGGACATATAAAGAGGCCCATGAATAAGAAACAAAATTAAACAATATATTACACCAGAGAAAAAGGGGAGAAGGAAGGGGAAAGGACACACAAGCACCAAATGCTCTTGGGTGGAGACCAACACGGAAACAGGGAACTAGTTACTTTTCAGCTGAAAAAGATTACAGGATTAAAAAACCCAGATATATTGAAGAAGAAGATCAAATGAAATAAAATAAATGTGAGGGAGGTTGGGAAACTGCAATAAAGGAAAAGGAAAAATCCTCATTCAACTGCTTTGACTAATCCAAGAAAAGAAAAGCTGCAGAGGGAATGAGGACTCCAGAAAATAACCACTGTCTTCATGGCTACAGACACCACACAGTTAGGCACGATTACCCCCTAGAGGTACATTGAAAGGAAATGTTTTTGCCACCCTTAAGCCACAAACAGAAGCAAATCCCTGTGGAGCACAGCAGAAGCAATAATAAGAAAAGAGGGGGATTGCTATGAGGTGTGCTTCTGGAAGGGAGTGGGCACAACCAGAGCAGCTGCCATCGCAAGGTGATTATCCCAACACCACTGAATATACTGGGGGGCCCGGGAGCATTGGAGCCTAAAGCTCGTGTTGATGTTGTGGAGCTTTATGCTGGTTCTTCATCAGCAGCAGCCACAGACCGCCCGTCTGAAATCAAAGCAGAAGCACAGGAGACACGAATAAGGAACAGCTGGCAAAAATGAGCTCTGTAACTGAATTAACTAGTTCATTGCAAAGAAGGGATGCTAACAAGACGCAGCATCTCAGAGGTTTCAAAGAAGTAATCTGATGCAATCATTGTATCTTTTCCAATTCCAAGTTGGTGTGAGCTGTGCCTGTTCCAACAGACCGTTCCTCACCACCTACGTAATCAAAATGCTCGTGTCTTGGTCTCACGTTTAGCACATCATCACCTCACTCAGTTCAGTTTCTTCGACTCCTCCTCTGACATGGTCATATTACAAAGACAGCTGTAATTGTAGCTAAAAATTAATATGACTTGTTCTTTTCGTACTTGCTGTTATCTTATTTGGACATCATTACCTGAAGGATCTTCAGCTAATCCTCTGGATTGCTGGTAAGAAAAGAAAACAACACAATTAAATAGTATGAAAGACTTTTAAAAACAATTTTCTGATTCCATATTTCTATTTTTATATTATCTGAAAGGCTTTTTTAAAATCAACTAAATCATCTAGGATGTACATTAATAGTGTGCTAAAAAGCCTCTAAAAATCAAGCTCATTAAAAATAATTTGTGTTAGTGAGCTACGTTTTGATGAAGGAAAAAATAACTCTACTTCACTAACTCTATCGCATATCAATAAAACTGTATGGTTCCAGTTCTACAGAGATCTGTGTGCACAAATCCACTGAGATAATTGTTTGCAAGAATGAACACCAGTAGCAGTCCCAATGCACCCTACCTATTAAATACAGCTGTGTTAACGTAGTATCAAAATTGTGGCACAATTTATGGCCAGTGATCTATAAACAAATTCAATCTTTGATTTCCTGCAGCAACTCTGACTGCTTGAAGCAGAGTATCACTTTCCTATTGGAAAAGAAAGTCCTTGAATGCAATTCATTTCCATGTTTTGAGGTTGAATGCCACTTTGTAGAGAAGTTCTCATGCTTTTTGGCTCACAGACCACCATGCAGCCTGTAATGTTAATGAGAATTTTGCAGCTTTAGGTAATTATGAATTCAGAAGAGTGCAAGCTGCGACACTGCCTGCCTTGCACTACTTGTTTGGCATTACGACTCTTGGGCCAACACATGTAAGAGGCTTCTTACCTTGCAATGGCATACATGTCATGCTGGGTATTTTACATCCAATCATGTTCTGATGTAGCCAATCTCAAGAAAAGTATTTAAAATGTCTTTACTCACCAAAATAATTGTTATTCTTAGCTTAGATTTGGTGATGAATCAGGAAACACTTGTAATCGCCTATCAATCATCCTATGGTTTTAATACTGTTGCAAACTGGAGTGAATTTATGAAGTTAATTCAGAAAGAGACAGTAAGAACAAAGAGAAGAAAGAGCAAGGATTATCTGAAGTCAGTGACCCCTAGCAGCACAAAGGGATCCAACCATCCGCTACAACTAGGCATTTACCTGAATCCACAGGAAGTAAGAACTTCCATAGTCACTGCTTTTACTAACAGTCAAATGTGCTACGGAACAGCAACTTCAGCTGAGTGTGAAAGCATGCATGGGAGAATGCTGCCAGGCCCCTTACAAGATAATGGCTACTTTTTGGTTTCTATGTGCAACAACTAGATACTCTCCTCTTGCCAGTACTATTTGGATAGTGAATAATCTAAACTTTTCTCATTCTGTACAGTATTTTCTCTTATTGTTCGCCCTGTTGTACTATCACTTCTACAGATTACTTCAAAGACAGAATGACAAAGATTTTAACAATGTTTATAAAGTCCTTATTGCTGTCTCGAAGGTAAGAGCTGCCCCTGCTAGGGTATTAGACTGTAAGTCAGGCAAGCGTGTAGACCCTGGATTTGATTTCTAGGGAGCCATACATGTGCCTTTACCAGAGTATGAGCTGTTCAGAAAGAGTATGTGTCTTCGCAAAGAGGGAGGGACTTCTGTCCCTATGTAGGTGGTCAGGAGAGCAGAGCCTCTTTTGGGGGGCAGGAGGGCAGGGTGGGCCCCATGAAGCCCCATCTAAAGGCTATATGCCTTGGTAGGCAGGACCTTCCCCACTTGCTGAAGGAGACGAAGGACAGCTTGTGAGCACAACCTTTCATTCCTGTCCCCTTCCCTTTCAGTGTGGCAGCAGCCATCTCTACCACCTATATGCCAATGAGAAGTATCCCTCCCTCGGCACGCAGCTTCCCTCCGGTGGTGCAAACAAGCTGGAAGTTGGCAATGAAGAAGAGGGCCCCGCCTGAAAGGGTGAAGAGTGTGCAACTCCTCCCCAGCAAAGGGAAAGTACAAGGTTTTTAGGAAGATGTCCTCAGGGAGGGTATAAAGGAATAGCAAGCCTTGAACCATGACACACGGCTTTTAACCGTCTCTAATACCACGTACACTTCTGTCTCGCAGAGGCCAAATGACTTTTGCTATATTCTTTGCTTGGATCAGTTTCAGGCAGTCACGGCAGGGTTCACGTGTAGTGACGAGTTCAGCATTACACAGGTCTCTCTCAGAACTGAAAAAATACAATATTGTCACAATTACAAACAAGGTGTGTTTGCAGGAGGAATTATTTCTCTTGGAACCTAGAGTGGGTTCTTCCCTTTTTTTCTCTTCTATCACTGGCCAAGGGAGGTGAATAAGGGAACTCCAGCCCATGACAAGCAAATACTTGTAGTACATACCATAGGCTTGCCAACTCAGAAAATGGATCTACCTACTCTTTGTGTACTCACAGCACCGTACAGACAGCAAGTCTGGTTTATGAAACGTGTATCCAGGAATCATTTCGACACCAAACCATAATCACCCAAATATGAGAGTAGGTGACAGCAGAGCACTGAGTCAACACACTGCCCACTAAGCTGTTGTCAGAAGAGGGATCATCAGCCAGGGACACGTGCACAAGTGTTTGCAACAGCACTGTCAGTCTGCAGAGAAATTTCCCACAAGCAGGAAACTTCATGAAACTCAGTTTGCCTGTGTCAAAGGAGGCAGTTCAAGTTGATCTCTCAGCTGTGATGCCCTGCATTTCCAATGGCTAAGTAATACCAGAGCCCGCACAGAAGCAATAGCTCTGCTCCTGACTACTCCCGTCTCCAGCACATGTGAAGACCCCTGCCCATGACTGCCCATGGGAACTGGGCTTACATGAGGCCAGAGACAGGGCACTAGCAGGAACTTCTGAGACTCTGTCACATAAGTTTGCTGGGTGTATTGGAATATAAGACCACATGGGCCTAGATCACTGTAAAAAACAGTTGTACTCAGTGCCTTATAAGACTAAGTTCCTTTCCATGCTATGTAACATTACTTCTCCTTTCTACGCTTTGGAAATTCCCATGGTAGATTACTCAGATATATATTTCTTCATTAATGAAGCACCCAACACCAAGACTTTTTTTGTCTAATTCCTTCAAAACATTTAATGAGTTCCTACCTCATAATAATTGCATTAGCTTCTGCACATACAATTGCATGCTGGTCAAAATCAACATCTGCCTTCTTGCAAAATAAACTATTCATCGCCCCTTTTGGATATCCACTGTAGCCCAGGGCAACCTAGAAAGAAACAACATAGAAAGAAACAAAAGGCAATGGTGTTCTGGGACCTTCAGTTACTTACAGCCTAACCCAACTCCTAAGAGCTGTTAATAACTTCAGTGAGAGTCCTCACGTGATGCAGTTTGGTAATGTTTATGCAGACTTCCATTTCAAAATGACTGATTGTGGATCCTAATCATATATTTGTATGATATGTGAAGTTTCAGAAAAACATTCATATTTTTTTCCCGAAAAGGATAATTTGTCTTTGTTTCCAGAAATACTTTTTCCTATGAACATGAAATAGAATGCTTATAAACAATCATCACAGGAAAAGTCGATTAGGAAGAAAAAATTAATATAAAAGAGGCTGCTAAACACAGGGTCACCAAAAAGATTTGGAAAATGTTAGCCGTGTTTTCTTAGCTGTGTCCATTTTGGAAACATATAAAATAAAAATAAGCATGGAATTTCAATATGATAATAGTAACAATGTCATCAGGGACATCAGCTCTTCTAATTGCTGACTGTATATTAAATAATCCATCATCTTAATGTTCTGGGACAGAATTAGGGAATATAAACTTTTTTTCACAAAAAGTTGTTTTATTTTACTGCAACTCCACTAACATTTTTTAAGAGAGTCCATACAATGCAAGTTAACTTCCTCATTTACGTGCATAAACACAAGCCTAGTGAACATAAAGTGCATTTCTTATGGTAGAAATGGGCTTTTTTAAACATCTCCGTGCCTGATAGCTTATTACACAGCAATCTTACAAGCATTATTTTCATATGACAATAGATCATGATTAGACATTTTTATAAGAGTACAATTTCTTAGACCACACAAACCTTTACTTACAATGTTGCCTTCCTTGTAAATCACCGTCCCCACTCCATTATTATTGTCTGAGGATAAACAGTCAGATAATCATAGTTACAAATTTGTACAACACTATGATATTACAACAAAACTGCTGGTCTAAAGGTATGACATTCCTACTCATGCCTGCTGGTCCAGAGAGATGCAGGACACACCTGTTGGGACAAAAGTTGCTGTTCCTTGCTTGACTGCCTCCAGAAAACATCAAACCAGGTAAACTGCTGACAAGAACGCTAACCAGATGTTAGACTAATGAATGCACTTATGTCCAGTCCTCATAGCTCTCTGCCTCCTGCAGTCCATCTCACTTGCCTTATCTAGTGCTCTTGTGTAGAAGTACCAAAACCATTGACCTTCCCCACTGCTGAGACTAGCATGCTTTCTATCTTCGCAGCTCAGAAATAGTTTAAAAACTACTTTCTCTGCCTGAACAGCAAGTTCTGTTGGACCTTCCCCAAGGCACAGGCACATGCAATGACATCTACTGTCCAGGATCTCTCCCTTGCTCTTCCCCCTACAAGAGGAAACAACCCCCAAAATTGTCTTCTGTTGGAAAGGGAAAGGAAAGCCAGAAACTTTCCACTTTCTGGTGACCCAGGGGAGCTGGTGCGGGTGAGATGCTGACAGGGACTGCCTGTGATACAGCCATAAGGCTCCACTTTTTTATCTAAGAGCAAAGAGCATCTGTTACGATCATTAAAATCAGTCAAGATCTGCAACGCTTTCTCTTCCATAAAGCAGCCAAATGCATTTAGCTAAGAGTAGGAGCAGCATTGGGAAATAGTAGTAGGGATTTGAGATAAAGTGGAAAATATCTGCTGTGCTGCTGAGTGAACCCTATTCTCAACCTGCACAGGTAGGAGTGAACAAAAACCAGCCTCTTATCTTCAGTGTAACCAACCACAACCAGCCAGCCTAATGGACAACATGAGAAAGTAACAGATAATTATGTCCAGTTTTGTTTTCTTTTTACCTACCATACCAGTGCTTCTTCAGTTTTGCAAACCTTTCATGCAAAAATAGGAAAGCTCGCCAAAAACCAACGTTGGGAATAACTGCCTGCCGGTTAATACTACAGAGAAACTGGCCCCAAGCACTCTCTTGCAATTAGCCTAAGGAGTTAGAAATCCCCACCAGGTGAGGAAGACAGGAGAAGTACATTCCTCCTCTTCCTCCAGTTTGGCTAGCAGTACAGAAAGGGCCCAACTAAATACCTCTGCACTGTGTTTCTTTGGGTCTTACTCAGCCCTGCGGCTTGTGCTGGAGCAACTCTCCCTCCAGCAAAGAAACCTCCAGCTGGTAGTAATGATATGCTCCATTTTTTCTTAGGGAGATTTTTGCCCGGATTGTACTACCAGCCTTCTTCAGATAACCTGAACATGTTTGGTAAGACAATGATGCAACATGAACTAATTTTACAACACAGGAAATACCACTGTGATGCTGAAGCTGGCCAGATATGCAGAGTTTCATGAATTACCTAACAGCATGCAATGTAATCAATTAAAGGTTTTTTTCAGCATATTACATCTCCAGGAATATGACTAACAATTATGTAGGATTTTTCTACACTGAGTGAATTACTGAGCTAAATTTAGTAATATTAATTTACTTACCACTTCTGGATGCTAATAAATCACATAGCTGCAACGCATGGGTGTATTTAGGATTATTCTTCACAGTGGATTCCTTCTCTTCTAAGATTATTATTTCTTCATCTTTGCGACTTGCCAGAATTTTAAAACAATTCTGTGCTGTAGTAAGATTTTCTTTATATTTTTTCAGTTGGTTTTCTTTCAGGTGTTCCAAGTTAAAGGGCTTTAAAACATCCGCATCAATTTTCTCATCAAATACAGATGAAATTGGGATTAGCTCATCATCATCAGATGCTCTTTTATTTGAATTAAGTATTTGATTCTTTCTTTGACTGTCTATTGTTGGTACATATACTGCTGCAACAACATAGCTTTCTGTAAAGATGGCATTAGCATGTTTTACCAGATCATCCCCTGCGTTATTTTCTGCCATTTTAATTTCAGAATTTGGCCAGTAATACACTTGTGAGACTTGTGCTGAACAAAGAAAATATATATGCAAGGTTAATATTAAATATGAAATATACTAGTGGTTGGTTTTTTCCATTAATAAATGTAAAGTTATACAGACTATACTTAAGCAAGCTGCAGCTTTTCCCCATGTTAGTAAAATAATATTAAAATATTTTTTATTAACACATTATTTTCATAGTCAAAAGGGAAACTTTATATACAATTAATGACTTCTTTTTTTCCAGGTGATTAAACTTTTGTCTCTGCTTATATTTACCAAATAGTAAAAATTTCCAAAACATGGAGATGTTTTAAAAAGATACAGGATGTTATTGAAGTTACTGTGTAAGAAAAATATGTATATCAATTAGGTATCTAAAAAAATCAGAAAATTCAACATACAGGTAGTGCATTATAATTTGTGAAGTACTACAGATCAACTTGTCTGCAAAATAGGTACCTACTTCCCTTGTTATCCTGAATACTAATACCTGAGGTACATTTCTCGTCTGATTGACTTGAATTGGAACGGCTGTTTTCTTTTTGTTTATTTTTTGGGGTCAATTATCTACACATTATTTTTTCAGGATTTCCACATCCCTTGGGACCACTCCTTTAATTTTCTTCTCATTTAACAAGCATCTCCACAAGCTCTGGTGGCTCTTTTCATTTAATGACTTGCACTCTTCATGATCCATGTGTCAGTAAATACCAACAGTTTGTACAATGAGATTATGAATCACATCTTAATATTCTCTAATAATCACAGCTACTTATTGTATAAGATACTTAGCTACATCAGCTTCTGACAGCGATCTGAATGATTCATATAGAACTGAGGAAAAATGCAGAGAGCAAAATGGAAGAAAATAAAGAGGAAGAGAAATGACTGGCATGACTAGTTTACCAGCCTGTGAGTATGCCACATTTGCAGTCTTAGTCTAGGAGATATTTCAGTTCTGATACTGACCTTGAACCAGCAATTTTGCACAATAATTGCAAGGCATCCGAGACATGTAAACTTCACAGCCTTTCAGTGCATTAGGAAACCTTAACAGCACTTTTGGCACAGCATGAAGTTCCTCTGTTGAGCAGCCCAGGGCAATTATCCTTTTTGGCTTGCTTGCTTCACAGACGACGATTCCAGTTTTATACTGCATACACATACACAAATAAATGTCCACGTACACAAACAAATGTATAACCATTCAGTGAATGACAGTCCATGCAGATTCTGTGTACTTAAAGTAATAGCAGTCAAAGGATCCCACAGAAAAAGAATGGCATTTGTTGAAAAAGGGTAGAGATCAGTCTAGAAACACGCTAGTTCTTATGGATTTTCAGTCAGTTCTGGTGTGTCTACAGCACATAACTCAATTGTGATATTCTAGATCAATGGTGCAAATACTTTGACTGGAGTCCAGAAAGGGGTAAGAGGAAGATAGACCCTTGGAAAGTCTGTCAGTCTGTAAAATCATTTAAAAAGTAGGGACATAACTATCCCAATAGCTGGTCTATTGCAAACTACCAAAACGGGAGAAAGGAGTGACAAGGTGTAGTTTCAAACAAATACCAACACTATTCAAAGGATACTCACTGTAGGAAGCACCAGGCATCTACATGGCTTCAAAATCTCAAAAACAGCTTTGATTTACCATGAATTATTAGAGTCTAAGCATACAATAGACTAAAATCCTAACTGTGGGACTGTGGCCCACAAGAAATCCACACTGGGGCAGAGACTTTTCTGAGGGACCACAGCCAGCAGACAATCCATGCCAGGGCAGGGCCAGTAGGAAGCATGGAGGAGCAGAGGAAAACTGGGAAAAAGTACAGAGGAGCTGCAGACAAACCAGCACGCACACAGCCCCAACCTCCTGCACCACCCCTCGCCTCACTGAAGGAATTAGGACTGACTGAGAGTAACCTACGGTGAAAACAAGGGAAGTTGAGACTAGGAAGGTGGGAGGGTAGGTGTTAGGCTTAAGTTGAACCTGGAAAAAAACAGAGGAAGGATGTTTACTTTGGTGTTTAACTCCTTATATTCTCCTTTTTTTTCCTCAATACCCAATTCAGGAAACAGAAGGTTGTATTTATTGGCAATAAATTGAATTAAGTAAAAATTCCCCAAGTTAAGATCGTTTTGCCGGCAACAAGAAGTCAGTAATTTTTAAATCAAGATTCTATTTGACACTATGGCTTTTTTAGCCTTGGTAACAATGAATATGCTTGAGTTGACTTAACTCACGGGTTTCTGTGATTCACTTGGTGACCTTTCCATGTGTAGTGCTAAAAAGATGCACAAGTCTTCTTTCTTCAGGTGAGGAACAGGAGGACCTAGAAAGGAACAATGGACAGAAAAGCTAATTAAAACAGTCTTGGAGAAAAAGTAGGTAATGTCACAAAATTAGTAAATAATTACTGGTAATGAGATAGAAAGGATAATTATCTAGCTCTCCAGTCCTAGGTGAAAAGTTGGGGGAAAGGGGTATAAATTCTATGCACATTGAACTAAAGAACTGTTTCTTAATAATGTATCAGAGCTCAATGAGCCAGTTACCCTGTAAAGAGCCTTATCTTTGCACTTTACCCATCAGCACATCCATTTATGCCTGCCAGTCCTCTGAGGCAAATGGTAATGATCGTCCAAGGAGCTTTTGATTGACAGAGCGCAGAGGTATTCTGGATCTCTTTTATTTAATTATTTATTTATTATGCTATACCTACTCTTTTCTGCTGACATAGGGAATGGTTTCTATTGACTTCAAGAGGGAAGAAACAGTATGTGAATATCCAATATCTGGAATGGCCAATTCTATTCCCCTGTCATACTCTTCTTCAAAACTGATATCTTTCAACTATCATAGTACCAAACCTTCCCCTTTTATGTTACATTTTTTCCTAGAATTTCAATAACATTAGGTAAGACTGAAAACAAAATGGATACAACTACTTAAAGTAAAATTAAAATGAAAACAAACATGCTGCCAGAGACATAAGTCAGAAATTCATGCATCAGCTCTCTGTGCTGTGTAATATCCAGCTCACTGCTTTCAGGACAATTACGTTTATTTAACCCTGTTTAAGGAAATAAGATTAGGGAAACCAAAAACTATGATGATTAGCGAAAAGTTTACTAAATTTATTTCACTTTGCCTTCATCATTCATTCCTTCTGTTCCTCCATTGTCTTTGGAATCACTAGGTACTGGAAGACAGAAAAGAAAAAGGTCAGATTAGGAGTAACACATAAAGAGAGATTACATGAAGTGTAGCAGTGTATCAGCTCTCCTCCTCTCATTATCAACACTGACAGACTATCCTCTGTGAGCTGGGCATCTCAGAAGCCACGATTGGTTTAGGACAATGTTTGACAGTCAGGACATCAAAGTCCAGGCTCTGATATTTTATTCAGAGAGAAACTATATTCAAATGAATGGGAATTGCCCAGATATAAAACAGTTAACTGAATCTCACGTAGAAATAAATATGGCTCCCCAGTGGTGGTGGCAGCGACAAGGGGCCTGGGCTGGATTTTTGTTGTTGGCGGGTTTTTTTAAGTTTGAATTCTACCTTTTTAACCTACAAATCCAGAATGCTTTCCTCAAGTACAGAATGGCCAATACCTACACTGTCTCCTCTCATGCTTTGCTTTCACACTCAGGACTGCCTCGTCTTTGATACTGAGTCTCTGCTTGTTCATTTCTGCCATCCCGTCATCCTCCTTCAGCAAACTTCATCCTGGGTCTCACTCTTCCCATCAGTTTGATTTCATTCTACTGCAAATATACACTGTCCTCCTCAATTTAAAAATAATCTATCCCTTACTCCTCTTCAGTTACTTAGTTTTCCCCAACTCACTTGTCCATTGTATCTTCACACTCCATGAAGATGTGATCAGCAACTTTTTTTGAGTTTCTATCTTCTAATTTCAGGTTTTTTCCAATTCTTGATTTGATTTCAAATCTCTGTTCTCCCTCAGTAACAGCAATGGTGCTTCAGTTTATAAATCATTAAGATGTCAAATTTTTAGTTCAGTTCTAAGTTTGTTTTTGCTTAAACCAAGCAAGAAGTATACAAGATTTTGTGTATTCTCAAAATGTTGTGTACTGTTCTTAAAAACCTATATTACTTTTTACTGGTTGCCTAGTCTAAATAAAATTATAAGTTATTTAAGAAAACTTCAGTATTAATGACATCATTATTCTGTGGTAGGTGACCTGATTCCCTAACTGGCATAACTCAGAACAGCATAAAGCCAATGGCATGGGGAGAAGGCTCAAGCCCAGTACCTCCAAAGATTTAGATATAAACACTTAAGGCTAGAAGAAATTCACAGAAAAGGTTGAAATAAGAAAACTATCATGAAGTCATTTGGGGAAAATAAAAAAATTAATGACTAAGAGAGACAGCAGAAACCATTAACCCCAGAAACTTGCTATGTTACTCTTCTGTCTTTTAACTGTAACCAGTTACAGGGTCTGGCCACCTACAGACCTCAAGGGCAACATTCCTGTCTAATTCTGTCTTCTGCATATTCAGAAGTGTTGTGGCAGAAGTGGAATCTGCAGGGTACAGATATTTACAAGGTAAAGTTCCAAAGGAAGGTTGGAATCAGCAGAACTAATTTGAGGGTAACTCAATTCAACTTATAGTCATTATATGCAATTTATAACCAGATATTTTTGTATTTATTACATGCTGCAAAAAGGGCTTTAAAGAAAAATACTCAGTAACACACTGTGCTTCTAAATTTAAACACTGAGTAACACCAAAAGATGGCAAATGGACAGTACAAAAGAAAGAGGAAATCAATCTTAACCCTACCTGCCATAAGTTCAGTTTTGCATTGTTTCCACTGGGGAAAAAAACCAAACAAAACCTCAATAAATTTATTTAAAGCATAAGTGAACATTTATTTAGTACTTTCCACAATTTATCTGCTCAAATCTGTCATTACATCTAACAGCTATTAATCTATCTATCATGAAGATTTCTTGGACCACTGGACAAACACGGGTATTTGAAGTCATTCTTTTTATTCCAGTTCTAAAGCTCTTGTTCTATAGAGGAATATAAAAGTCAATTGCATAACCTACTCTCCTCTAAGCATTTATCCAGTTCATCAGTAGTCTTGTGTATCCCAGTTCCCTCTTTTCCGAACTCAGACTGCTAACCTCCATCAGATGTATCTGATGGATCTTGAAAAGTGAAGCAATATTTTTCTACATCATCTGCTTCCACTTCTGACATGCCTTCTACCTGCTGAATTATTTTTTATTACATCTGGGAATGACTGGCTCCCAAAAACTGAAAAGCTCTGATGTGTATATTCAGGTGAATACATATTTACATATCATCAAATGGTTCATGAATGCTCAATGTATTTTAATGAACTTTCCATCTAATGAAAATGTGCTTCTTAAAAAAAACAGAAAACAACCCCAAACAAATAAACAAGGCAAACCAGAAGGATGACACATATCAAAGCAAACTATACCACACTTTTATTAAATTAATGTTGAAAAATACTTTTTAGTAATACAAGCTTGAATCTAATCTTCAATATGCAAACCTACCTCATGATAGTCAAAGTTTTTCTTTAAATCATCTAGGTGATCCTAAAAGAAAAAAGAAACTTAAAAGCAAACAAATAAATGAGGCACTAGCAGAATCACTGAGGTCTGGAGCCACCTCTGGAGGATTCCAGTCCATAGCCCCTGCTCAAGGCAGGGTGAACCACAGCAGATCTCCTGGGGCCGTGTCCACTCAGGTTTTGAATATCTCCAAGGATGGGGGCTTCACTGCCTCTCTGGGCATCCTGTTAACAGTCCTCATCACCCTCACAGCAGAAAGGCTTTTTCTGTTCTGTATTTCAAATTGTGTCCAGTGCCTCTTGTCCCATCACTGAGCACCACCGAGAAGAGTCTGGCTCTGTTTTCTTTACTCCCTCCCAGCAGGTGTTTACACACATGGGTAAGATCCCATCTGAGCTTTCTCTTCTCCAGGCTGATCAGTCTCAGCTCTCTCAGCCTCTTCGCATATAAGCAATGCTCCCATCGCTTAATCATCTTCATGGCTTTTAGCAGGACTCACTCTCATATGTCCATATCTTTCTTATACTGGGAAGGCCAGAACTGGACACAGCATTCCAATCACAGCATCACCCGTGCTGAGCAGAGGGCAAGGATCACCTCTCTCACCCTGATGGCAACGCCCTGCCTAAGGTAGCCCATGAGGCAGCTGGCCTTTGCCACAAGGGCACATTGCTGCATCCCAGGCAACCTAACCACCAGGGCCACCAGGACCTTTTCTGCAAAGCTGCTTTCCAGTTGGTCAGCCCCAGCCTGTACTGGGGCACGAGGTTATTCCTCCCCAGTGCACAGGCTTTGCACCTTCCTTTTTTGAACTTCATGAGATTCCCATTTTGACATTTCTCCAACCTGCTGAGGTCCCTCTGAATCAACCACCTGGTGTACCAACCACTGCTCTCAGTTTTGGATCATCTACATACTTCCCAAAGGGGCACTTTGACTCATCACCCAGGTCATTAATGACAATATAAACTATTTTGGTCCCATTATCCACCCCAGGGGTATGCCACTAGGGACTGGACTCCAGCTGGACTTTTGTGCTGCTGATCACAAGCCTCTGAGTCTGGCAGTTCAGGTAGCTGTCAATCCACCTCACTGTCCACTTATCTTGTCCATACTTCATCAGTTTGCCTATGAGGATGCTGCGGGAGATAGTGTTGCAAGTCTTGTTAAAGTCAAGATGAAAAACATCTATTGCTCTCTACTCAACCACCACGCCGGTCATCTCATCATAAAAGGATGTCATGTTAGTCAGGCATGTTTTCCCCTTCATAAATCCATGCTAACTACTCCCAGTCACCTTCTTGACAGGTCCCATGGTCCTGTGTACACCCAACTTCTTTAAATATTCCGTAACCACATTCTGCTCTGCTGAGGGTAAATCTTCATTGCTCCACATCTTCCCACTGGTCTCAGGCACATGGGATTCCTGAGGGCAAATCTTGGCAGTAAAAAACAAGGCTAGGAAGACTTTGAATACCCTGGCCGTAGTTGTCTTCATAGGGGTAGAATTTAATCTAGAACATGGGAATTAACTGGATACTTGGGCCTGAACCAAGACTGAGACCTTTTCCTTCAGAAAGACTTTTCCATAGCCATACACAAATTACTTGATTTAAAATACATCTGAGTAAATCCTGTTAAGTAATTGTGGGACTTCCCTGAAAGGAATAATACTCCTTTGCAAACTCAGAAAATACTTGTTTGTTCCACTAAAGGGAGCATGATATCTTGTGATGAATCTGAAAATAACTTGTTTGGCACAGACCTGTAAACAGTGAAGCCAAACTCATCAGACACTTCAAGTATGAGGCTTAAAAAGAAGACTGTTGCATTTATGCTGAGGGATTAGAAGTTAAGTGTGTGCAATGCAGGACAGATGTACTCCTTCATATTGGAGGTCTTAATGAAGCATGCCACAGCTCCCCTCAGCAGCTATGCCCAGGTTTCCTGCATATAGCAACCAAAACATGTATCCAGGTCTCGCCATCATAAGAGTTGAGGCACAGCCACAATAAGCACACAGATGCAAAATCAGGGAGCACTCCAGAGCTCTGCCATATAGATATAGCTAAACAGGAGGCTGGACATCCCCAGTGCAAGATCCTAAAATATGTAACTTGTTCCTTTCCTGACTTCAGAAGCATCTGAGTGTAAAGATCTCCAAGGCAGAAAGCAAGCCATAAGATTTCAGCTGTATATGAGTACAAAGAATGAAGCATCTCCTAGGTGATGATCTGCTATAGTTCCTCTCCTACACAGAAGGGTAAGAAGTGACATGTTTGTCTGTAAGTCAACTATAAATAAACTGACCTTCCTGCCCCCAAACATATAATTACATTACGACAATAAATAAATAATATTACATAAGCATACTTCTCCACTTTGTTTGGACGATTCTTTTACACAATGAATTGTCTTGATTTTCACATGCTTCAAAAGGTTCTGACAGTCACGGCAGGGAGGTTTGGTGCAGTAAAGAACATCACTCTCTTCTATTTTGGGCTTTGATCTGAAAAATATGTATTTGCACAATTAATTCATTTTCTGCAAAGCTAAAACTAAACACAATGTTTACGTTTCTTTAAAATAAAATCAGTATTTTCATTGAATTATTTCTAATTAGATTACTCTCTATCTCCTCGTTCAAGTTTCCTATTTGATCTTGATTTTCCCTTCAAATATCTGATTTTTGTTGCTTCCTCTACTTCTGTGTATATAAAAGTGTTACCATTATGAGCCATATGGTTTTACAGACTAACGATTCTCCAACCATTGACAGCTAGAGTCTTAAGGGATCTGGCTGACTTGACACTACTCTTGCTAGCCTAAGGACCACCAAAAAAGACTGCCAGGCAGAATATGTATCTCTCAAAAACTGTCTAGAGCTTCATCACAATGAGACTGGGTGATTATTTTGGCAGTGTACAAGGTGGTACCACAACTTTCTGAGGATGGAGGAGAGGAAATGCACATATTGAAATGTTGATTATAAGCTTAGAGCTGTAAAATGTTAAGTCTTTGAAACTGGATTGCCAGGTGAAGAACAGATGGAAAAGTCAAAGAGAAAATCCACGGTTGGTCACCGACTTATTCACACTACACACTATTCATATGTATTGTCACAAAGAAAGCCTGCAAAGGCACTCCATTACTAGATTTGTAACAATAACCTGTATAGGAGAACATTTGCTTCAGCATGGAGAACAACTTCCCGTTTTGCAAGTCCAGTCTTTTGCTTTTTTCTCCCCGTACAGGGCAAGTTTGCATATAATATGCCAATGGGGTATCCATTATAACCTGCCCCAAACTGCCAAAAAAACAAATGAAATAAAATAATCAAAATCTAACAGACCCTTCCAAACATCAGCAACATTTTAACCATCTACTAACACAGCTTCAAAATGTAAATATATGCTGTCTATATATTTCTAGGCACATGTATCTTCTAAGTTTTTATAGCTATTTATATTAGATTTTCAGTCAGCTTTAACACTTTGCCATGAGCATCTTACCACCCCATCATGTTATCCCTTTCAACACAGTCAAGAGCTAATTTTGCTTTTGCGTCCAGTGAGGTCATTGTTCACCATCAATTTCATCACCATCCTTTTGTCTCTCTACCTCTGCAAGCAACTTAAGAACCTCCTTTTTAGTGGGTCTCAGGGATTATTTTTTTAAAATTTAAATGATAAAATATCATTACTATTAGCATATTTATTATGGGAGAATATGTTCATGAGGGAAATTCATCTCCCTTAACTTCTTTACATGTCTATACCTGAACTAGTCACCCTAGACTCCCTTTATATTCAAGGCAGCAAACCAGGTCTACCTGGCCTATTCCAGACTCTGGATTGGGATGAATGACACTCTAGATCTCCTCTGACTATAATGGGGAGCCAGGGCCAAGAGCTCAGAAGTAGGCATCTATGCTGCAGATGTCTACCTTGGGTCAAATAAACCACAACCCTTGCAGCACTGAATAGAAATTTTACAAGTGCTGGAGAATTCAATCTACTTACAAAATATCCATCCTGACTGTAGAGTGTACACCCCACACCTCGGTTTGAGAAAGATTTTCATGTCACTTAAAACCATACTTTTTTCATACTTAAAAACATATTTTACAGATTAACATGTAGTGCTTTAATGATATAGAAACAGAAGGCGTGACTGCTTATATGTTGAAAGAATCCCTCCATGCATATACATTACGCAATTCTAGACAGATACCCATACACAGTAACACAATGAGGCATAACTACTATCAAGTACAGCCCGTGTCAGATTTCAGAAGAACACAATAACTTAAAATCTGACTAAATGTACTTGGTAATTGCAGAGTATTAACTTGATACAAAATCCTGGTAACAGAATATAAAAGGTTATAAATACACCAAGATCCTCCATTGGTGAGAGTCGCTATAAGTTCACCTAGATACATTAACAACATACTAAGAATGTTTAAATTTATATATATAATATTGTTTCCCCCCCTCCAAAATGGATTAAGTGACACAGTATTATTTTCTATGTTTCTACAATATGTTTCCATCTTTTGCTTTAGATTTAAGCTCAGTATTGCAACAAACATTGTGAACAATAACATTAAACATTAGTGTAACAAATACATTAATGAAAAATATTTTAGCAGTTATGTTAGGAAAGCATGCCAATTTCTCCAATACCCACATATGTTGTGAAATATTTACTCTTTGCACTAGCTGAATGAATCAACAGGAATAACAAAAAAGAAATATACAGTAATTCATTCTTTATATTTGGTTACTATCCTTTATATACTTTCATCATAACTTACCAGATCTTGCTGCTAAAAAAAACCAAAGCTGCAATGCATGTCGATGAACATTTTCCTTTGGTTCTTTTTTCTCTAGTTGGGAACACTCCAGTAAAAAATCATAGCAACGAAAAGCATTTTCCATCCGTTTGAGACACGTATCTTTGCAGCTGTGTATGTTAAATAGTGAACAATATTTTTCAAAGTCTTTAGCTTGATCATCAAGCAACTTAAAATTTCTGTTCAGCTGTCCTTTGCATCGTATTTTTTTTGCAATCATTTTCACAGTTTCAAAGTTTGTCATGGGCAAGAGCACACTGCTACTTATATGACTTCTAAGAAACATGTGGTCAGCTTGTTGAGTATCTTCCTTAATCACTGAATCATCTCCCTTTTTTTCAGGAGCCATTGGCCAGTAATAGACTGAAGAAACTGAGCCTAGGGACAAACACTGAAAGTCACTTGAAGTGCCATACAGTTGGTTGGGACATTCAATTCATATGGGTTTTGTCTGAAATTTGTTGAATTTTCCATTGCATTCCAATTCTGTGTATACACTAGAGTCCAAAGCCTATACAGTTACCCACAGGCTTAAATCCCTCCCACTGCAATGGGACCTGAATCAAACATAGAACTATTGCAACAACTGGTACTTCACTTTCATAAATGACCTCCCACAGTTTGCCACTCCTTTCCCAAGCAAGCAGTCCCACTTATTTCTAAGAGACTATCTGCATAAAAAATGATTACTTGACTAAGGAGAGATTTATTGGACTGAGACATGTACAACTTTTTTTTAGACATGATATTTAGCGGGCCATTTACAAACTTCTTATTCAGGTAGAACTGCAGCTAACACAGATTGATTAAAGATGCATTATATACCTTGAATGAGGAATGTGGTGCAAGTTGTGCATGGTTTTCTGGACAAATACACAGTGCAGTCATGCAAAGAAGAGGGAAGACACCAAATGATCTGTTGTACAGCATGCAACCCAGGTTTGGAGAAACTCATAGCTACTATTTTGTGTACTTTGCCTGATTCGCATATTACAAGCCCAGTCTTATTGAACTGAAGAGAAAAAAAAAAGCAAGCTTATTTTTCACAGCAGATTTGATTTTACAAGCATGCACGCTTTATACAGATTTAAAAATATGCTATAGGTTTTCCCACATTGTATTACATATAACTGCTCTTTAGTCTCACAATCTTTAGATCACAACTTCTCTTTATGAAAAGTTAATGTAAATTTAGTATGAACTGATTTTTTCTGTGCATTAGTTCTCAAGAAATCCAGTGCTGCTCCAATCAAGAGACACATGAAACCAGAACCTGAATCATTTGGAAAGATCAAATTACAGATTTCTAAAACAATCTCAGAAGTATTTGTTCCTTTTAGCCAAATTTCTCCAAGAATATATATACAGGCACACACACACATACATGGGTTCTTTATAAACGCTGAATTACCTGTGGTAGGAAAAAAAAAAAAAGACAATGGTTTTAAAATTAATAATGACTGTCCAGATTCTTTAAATCTTCTGTACATTCATGTAATGGCAGGTATTCTAATGCCCACTGTTGCTACAACAGTGTGAAAAGTAAATTATGCTGTCGCTGGATACAGCCCCCCTACAAGGCTGGTAGATGTACTAGATGGTAACAAACCAGAACCACAGAGTAACTTAGATTTGAAAAGGAAACCCGGAGGTTATCTAATCCACCATCTTGCTTGAAGCAAGGCCAACTTCAAAATTAAATCAGAGTATTCAGTTCTTACTTAGGTAACAGTTTTTGTCTCCTCTGTCATAGAAGCAGCTGGAATAATCTATTCTAGGTGATCATCTGTGGATTCAGCTGTTCTGAAGTTCAGTAACACCTACAGGGAAGGATTCACTGACTGCAGGTCCACTCTGCCTGCCCCAGCAAATGTCTGCAGGGGAACTGAGTACCTTGTGTCATTATTGAGAAGAGAACAGCAGCTTTGGGATTCTCTAACATCTTTCAAAAAGACTGTGAACATGTATTTCAGTAAATTTCTCAAAGCAAGAGTGAAGAAAGTAGTATCAGTGATATCAACAGAGATCTACTACTGACCATCTGACCAAAAGGTAAAAGGATGAAGTGCCTTTTTCTTTTTAATCCTTCAAGCAATCATCTGATGCATTCAAGGACTTTTAGATAATCGTAGACTAACTATCGGAGGTAGCAGCTAGAAAAGTAATAATACATTCGGGATACACCTGCAGCTCTAGAAACATGCCGTAGCCTATTTTCATTACAGCAATGAATGAGAAAACAGATATTTTACATTCAATTCTAACACAGAAAAAATGACCATAAATCTGAAAATGGAAAGTAATTCCAATAAAAATTATGATGATGTGATACATAGTAAAGGATGTTTTAAGAATAGAATGAGAATAATGATTTCAGAAAGACATAGATCAGCAAATTTAAGGAAGTGTTAGGAAGCCTGTTGGAAAAATAACCCAAGGACTATGACAGTCTGACTTACTAGAAGAGAAACAGGAGTAAAATATCGTGATGTAAAGGAAAAGTCAGTAACACCATGAGACCACTTTGGCTGTACCAACAGACCTTTATCAAAACCAGAATCAGAAAAAAAGAAAGGAAGTAAAGGCAATATGAAGAATGAACATAAAGGAATAGTATAGCATGCACAGATAAAATTAGAAAGACTAAATTACGGAAAAAATACAGATGCTTCCACTAGCAAGGGACACAAAAGGCGAAAACAAAAGGGTATATATAAAATCGCAGGAAGAAAATCAAAGGAGGCATGGTTACTTTGCACAACAAGAAAGGAGAGCAAACAAGAATACAGAAAAAGTTGCACAACCATAAGATGAAACCAAAACCAAGCAAAACAAGATCCTGCTTTGGAAACAGAAACTGAACAAGAAAATACAATATAGAAACATCCACTAGCCACAAGAGTCCAGAGATTATTGTGAACTGCAGTTCAACAGACCAACAACACAACGTTACTATTGACCTTCACATACAGTGGAAGTTTACAGGAATTGCACAGCTGTAGTGACTCAATCTGGAGTGTCACATCAGGTTTTTGTCCTACTCTAAGAAAAATGCAAGCACACTGGAGAATCTAGGGAAGGAACCTTAGAGTTTTAAAAAAAAAGAGAAACAAAAACACAACAAAAATTTCAAAGACTGAAGCTTGACATAAGAAGGGTTAGAAATCGCTCCTATAAAACAGTATGCAGATCAGGTTAGACAAGTATCTGATAAGGGTGGTGTAATTAGACTTAATCCTGTTTCACTGGAAGAAAATAGATTAGATTATTTCAGACCATTCGTATAATTCCATTGTTTCACATTCAAAGCTGGTTGTTATTATTAGGTCCCATATAAGATCAACTGTTTATAAATTCAGTAATATTTAAGAAGTAGTTATTAAAGTTTTTAAAGTGTGACCATCACTGTTACTGTTATCTGCTAACTTGATCACTGTGTAGTATTTAATCTACAGTTTTATAAACTATTCTCAAGACAACCTGGAGTAGGAAAAGCTTCCTACACAAGCAAAACAGTGTGTGGAGTTGAAGATAAAATCTTTAATATTTTCATACTCAAAACTAAAATTAAGCTAGGATGGATTTTAACTGTGGAAATGAGAACATGAATAAATGATAAAATGGGAGTTTCAGTTATTTTTTTCAGAAAAGCACAATGGCCCTTAGAGTGTCCGGGACCGATTCAGCTATTGTTAAAGCACCATCCAAGCCCAAACTGGAAAGTCTGTCACTCTTGGCCTGTGAGGAAAGGACCAAGAAGCTCTGCTTAACAAGCTACTGCAGCTACAGCCGTGCTTAGCACGGAGGACGGTTTCGGTTTTCTCTCATCTACCAAATGTCATTCCTAAACTGATCCTTATGTGAATGAGTTCACAGGCTACAGCTCTGCTGAGATGCATCTGAGGAAGACTCACAACACTGAAAAAGTCTGGCACACAAAAGGCGGAGTTGCCTGCTAGGCTTGCTGCTACCTGTGATATGCTCTAGTCTCACAATATAAATGGACAAAGTATTAAGATGTCTTCAGAGACGTTCACATGAAGAATTGTACTCCTCGAGTTAGTAACAACTCCAAGGAGGAAACACATTACCGCTATCCATGCTGTCTAGTACCATTCTAGCTATTGACAAGGCTGTCAGTTTGAATATATGAATATTCTTTTACCTGGGTGCCTCACCTGCTTTGTGCCATTCCCAAAAGAAATGACAGCTCTGGCTAAATAACTGAAACCAATCACCAGAATCATCAGGAACAGAAACTGAACCTGGCTCAGTACCCACAGGAAGGACAGAGGGAGGCCAACAACTGTCTCACAAAATGATTTACTATTATAAATCACAGGTGAACACAAAATAATCTTGACAATATCACTGCATGTAGACAACTGAACATCATTTTATCCCCATCTTTCAAGTAGGGAAAGCAAACACAAGACAGTGCCACTTTTCCAGGGCAATCTCCTCCCATTCCATTACATGGTTCATTAACAATCAGGGCATGTTGGTATGCCTTGGTGATATGACAGAATGATGGGAAATGAAAAAATCTGTATTAATCGATACTTAGGAATCCAGTAACTTTATGTAACTTTATCAGATGACAGTGAAAAATTTAACAGCATCAATTATTACGAGTAACTAAAACACAAGACCAGAATGGACCACCTGCCTCAGCGGATTCACTCCCCCACAGAAGTGGGCAATCGTACAATAGATGTTTATGAATGTTTTGTTTGGTGGATGTCATTAGATATTTTGAAGGCTAATTCTCAGTAAAATAAGCAGTAAAAATATTTTCTAGCAATGATAACTCGTTACATACCTGGTCAGACGGGGCATGACACTCTGGAGACTCCTCCATAAGACGAGCTAGAAACATACACAAATCTTTCTTCTCTAAGCGTACACATGGGTGACTTTCTGAACAGGTTCAAATAAAGAGGTTGTAATTAGTAGGCAAATTCAAATAGGTTCATGCTACAGAAAAGACAGTGTTGATTGCTGCACTTTTGGTAATATGGGGAATGAAGGCAGCATATTTGGGTAAAGGAAAACATAGAAATATATTTTTATTTTTTTTTTAATATACTGCACTTACAGATTAAATGTCAGAAAATACAAGTGAGACGACAGAGGGAAGTTTGTGCTGGTGTTGCCCGAGGAGCGCACGACTTATTGCTAAGCCACACTGAGCTGGTTAACAGCCATAAAGCAATACCATCATGCAAATAACAAATCTAATAAACTCCACAGAAACTAATAAAGAAAAGCTCTGGGCTGTGGCTAAACTCCTGCTGCTCATTCTACCTACAAAGAAGTAGCCCAACTTCAGTTGCGATATCTTGTTTTTGTATTATTTCCTGAAGCTGAAGAGATGTGCCCATTTCAGTCAACTACATTGAGATGATAAACTGGAGCAAAGTGATACAAACCATCCTCCATGTCCTCAGCTCCAGAAGGTCTCCTCTTCCGAGGAAAAAACAAGTTTTCCTTCTACCTTACTTTTGAAGTAAAGCGCTGTAGTAAAGAGAATATATGTGTACATGTGTGTACATAAATATAAATGTATATATGAACATGTAACTTGTTTGTGTTTATTCACGTTTTTAAAAACAATAAACACCCTTCACCCCATATAAATGCAAGCAAAATGTAAAGGAAAATCTAGTGTCTCGTATTGCCAATGCCCTTTCTTTTTGTCAGCACAGTAAATCTTCAGAAAAACAAACCCAGTTTGTACCAACCCCATTAAGTATGCAACTACCTGTCTGGTAACAAAGTACTTCACAGCACCTTCTCTTACAAAACACCATTAGCACAAGCATTAAGAATTTCCCATTGACAGATACCTCACCACTTTAGGATTAGCTCACTGATGCTTAATGGATTTTTTTTTCTTCTTCTTTCATTAGTTTCCACCAAGACCTGATTTTTTTCCATCATGTTTATCCCCAGTGTGATATAACAGAACGATTCTGTACTTCACTTACCCGCACATCTGGTAGCAAGAACTCTTCACTAGATAGTAGTTTCCAAGTGGCAAAACTAATGCTTTTATATCTTCCTTCTCTCCTGTGAGTCATAGTCATGTACACTCCGTTTCGCCTTTGACACCACCTTGGACCCACCCTGTCAATATTTGTATGCCATGTGGAGATCAGTCTGGTGAATTACAGAAGCTGACCAGGGCAACTAGATGGTGACCTATGACAGCTACAGACATGTAAATGCTCCCTCCCTCCCAGCTTAAAGTGATGAATTAAAATATAGATCTGTATTGGTATCGTTACTTAGCACTGCTCAAATCTCTAATGAAGTATCTTCTCTGGGCTGTGTAAACTCATGAGTAATTGGACAACCTAAATACCTCCTATTTTATGATGTATATTCCCCTCTAAAATGCAGTCTGCCAGTACTTACCTATGTAATCAACATACAAAGCAGGACTGCCCAAGTTTGGAAGGGCTTGTTATAAAAATGATGTAACTTCTTTAAATGACTTAGTATTATTTTCCATACCCAATTATGCTGTTTACATGTTTTTTCTTTTATTTTTTTAGCTACTACTGACTTCCTCCTGCTACAGTGCTTTAGGAAAACATCAAAGTGTACCAAGCATATAGGATTTCCAAAGTTTTTCCAGTCTCTTTTACTACTCTCACTAAATTGAAGTAGACTCGTCATTTTGTTAAACTGAAGCAGGAAGTCACTCACAAGGAAGAGTGAACTGTTCTGGAAAATGCTAGAAAAGCAACACCCCGAACGTTGTTTTTCTTGGACTGGTAGTTCCTCAAAGTGGCAGGTGATGGGTGCAAGCCCTCTCTCCATGCTGCCATGCCAGCTGAAGTGATTTACTTCAACCAACAATACAACTGGGAAGAATGAGGAAGTTCACGGGCAAGTAAAATACATCTGAAGACGCTGAATCCCATTTCCTATTAAATCCCACCACGACGGTGTTTTAAACAGGCTCAAACGTTTAAAGTTTATAAATCCTGGGGTTCGTAAGTTCTAAAGCCGCAATGTTACTAACTTAGGCATCTGGTATGGGTTCTGCCAGACGCCCAACTCGCAGCTGAAGGCCTGATTCCCAATGCACGTATTTTAGCCTGAAAGTAGGCTGAAATGCCGGTATTTTCGGGTTGGAAAAAAAAACACCTGAAGGAGGAGCCAACGCACCCCGTTCGGGTGTGCATCTCCCCTCACACCCCGCAGGACGCCGCCCGGCGCACAGGCCCGCAGCACTCCCGCCGCCGACCGCTGAAGCCTTCCTGCCCCCGGCCGGGCCGCGACCCCGCCTGGCCCGCGAGGGGAGGTGCGTGGAGCCCCGCCCCGGCAGCGCGGGCCCGCCCCACCCCGCCCCGCTCCCAGCGTTCCCCGGGCAAGATGGCGGCGCCCACGCTGGGGCGGCGGGGCTGTGGAGCGGCGGGGCTGTGGGGCGGCCTGCGCCGGGCCCCGCCGCCGCTCCCGCTCCGGCGGCGAGCCCACGAGCAGCCGCGGCGGGCGCGGCGCGCCGGGGGGCTGTTGGCGGCGCAGTGCGAGCGCGGCCTCTTCCAGGAGGTGTTCCCGGCGCAGAGCGCGGAGGAACAGCTGCTGGGGCTGCTGGAGCCGGGCCGCCCGCCCCTCACCGCCTACTGCGGCTTCGACCCCACGGCCGAATCGCTGCACGTCGGGCACCTGCTGGCCGTCATGGCGCTCCTCCACTTCCAGCGCGCCGGCCACAACGTCATCGCCGTGGTGGGGGGGGCCACGGCGCGCCTGGGGGACCCCAGCGGCCGGGACCGCGCGCGGGAGCCGCTGTCGGCGGAGCGGGTGCGGGCGCAC
>JAVKLA010000024.1:18558260-18607924 GCA_034782735.1 Sagittarius serpentarius | reverse complement strand
GGCCTGGGGCGGCTGTTCGAGAACCACCGGGAGCTGTTCTGGGGGGCGGGCGGCGGCGGGCGGCTGGGGCAGGCCGCGCTGCTGGACAACGCCGGCTGGCTCGGCCGGCAGCCGCTGCTCGACTTCCTCGGCGGGGCCGCCGGGCGGCTGCGCATGGGCACGCTGCTGAGCCGGCAGAGCTGCCAGGCGCGGCTGCGCAGCCCCGAGGGCATGAGCCTGGCGGAGTTCCTCTACCCGGCGCTGCAGGCCTACGACTTCCTCCACCTCCACCAGCACCACGGCTGCCGCATCCAGCTGGGGGGCGCCGACCAGATGGGCAACATCATGTCCGGCTACGAGCTCGTCACCAAGTACGGCGGGGCCGGGCGGGGCGGCGGGGCGCGGCGGCGGGTGTCGTGGCTCTGCGCAGCGCCGTGCTGACAGTCCCTCCAGCAGCAGGAGCCGAAGCCGCCCCTCGGAGAGCTGCCGTGAGGCGGAACGGTGGGCTGGGAGGAGAGCGGCGCATTGGCCTGGCCGGGAGCCCGGCACAAGCCTGCGTGTTGGCCGCGGTTTTAAGCCTTTTCCGTGAAACGTTAATCAGCTTTTAACAAAAAGGATGGGTTCTTGTGAGAGCGAATCCAAGAACCGAACTCGCATATCCTGAAACGGGGGACAAAATCGCCGCGAGTCTTCTGCCGGCCAGCGCCTCCCAGTGTAATGACACCGAAGTGGAGGCGGGCGCGTGTACCGGCAAAGATGGTTTCATTTCTTCGCTGGGAAGTAAGCCCGATGTCGATGAGCTTTTGCTTAGCCACCAGCTGTGGTGCGAGGCTTTCTCACAGAGTTCGCAGAAGTACACGAGCAAGTCAGTGAGCAGGTGTCAGTGCTTCTGCTTCAGTACGAGCTTGACTACTGCAAGACTAGTATTAGAGACTCGGCACAGAAGAAAAGCCTTACAAGTGTCCCAGCCACGCAAGCACCTTCAGTTAGCGTGCAGAGCAGAAGACAAAACATACAGGGCACTTGAGTGTGCTAGTGCTGTTGCTCATGAAATTGCGTATTTAAAGTATGTAAACTTCTTTGTCACACACAAAAGAACTTAAAAGTTTTAAGTCCAAGGGGTTTTTTCCCCCTAAAGCACTCTTCACAAAATGGTGTTCTGGCGTCTTTTGCCCCTAACCCCCCCTGTCCGATTTAACTGCTTTATATCGAGCAAGAATGCTTTATATTTTAGTCAGTTTTAACAAGATGTGATTTTTTTTTTTTTTTTTAACATGCAGCGACTCTTCTCTTTTTCAGGACGACAGGAACAGATGTGTTTGGAATTACTGTACCTCTTATTACCAGTACTACTGGAGATAAACTGGGAAAGACTGCTGGCAATGCAGTGTGGCTAAACAGAGATAAGACTTCTCCATTTGAGCTGTATCAGTTTTTTGTCAGACAACAAGATAACATAGTTGAAAAGTAAGTAGTTTTTCTTCATCTTGCTTTTTGTCATTGTTTGTAAAACCCGATCCTAACTGTTCTCTGTAACTGTTCCGTGTGGATATGTGCAACGCAAGCTCCTTGTAGAAGTACATGTTAATTATAACTGTACATTCATTAAATGAACAGGCATAACTGGTTCATAAGTATACAGGATAGTGGAACCTGTCTCCATATGCTGGCGTATGCATCGTAAAATTAGAATGTGGAGGAACAAACAGGCAAAGGACAACGCGTTTTGTTCGACTAGTGGGGTGACTGTATCTTATGAGGTACGTTAGTTTCAGGACTGTAACATCACAGTGTCAAATGAAATCTCTCCTGCTGAGTAATAAGCAACTGCAGTTTAATAGTTACCAACTACTACAAGTTTTTACCTAGTATGAGGTATCCAGAAACACCACATTCTAATTGCAAGAAGCTACTTCACTGGTTATAAACAAACACATAAAGTTCAGCTTCTAGAACTGCATGACATTAAAAACTGCATATCCCTAAGCAAACTGAAATAGTGCCTTGCTACGAAAAAGCCAGGAAGTTCCTGTTTATGTTTGTATTAACTGTCTAGGTTAGCGGTCTCCGCATTTTTTGTTCATGTGCCCCTATCAGTAAAAAAAATATTTGAGCATGCACTCCCAATACATGTGTATTTATTTATAGATTACACAAATGTACTACTGAAGGTTTAAAATTTCCTTCCCGCACCCCGGTGGATCATCTTGCATACCTCCAAGGGTGCTGGCACCCCACTTTGGAGACCACTGGTCTAGAGAAAAACATGCCTAGGAGGCAGTTACACTGTCCAGCTACTACTTCAAGCTGTAGCATGTACAAACACAAAATTCTGAGTAATCATTACTTAGGGTAGAGCAATTGCAATGAGTAAAGCATGGTCTTGGATTCATTGTGCTATCTCTGAATCCGTGTCTACCACACATAACTCATATTCTTACTGACAAGCGTAAAAATACTGAAATCATAGAAAGAGAAAATGAAAGGGTAGCAAAAATAAAAGAAATACCATTTGACAGGTTGCCTTCATTGATGGCTGGCTAGCCTCCATGCTGGTGTGCCAATTACATGGTTGAAAATAAATAGCCAATAAATAGCTTTATTCAGGGCATTACATTAATAAGTTGCTGTATGTTCTCTTTTAAATCTGCTTTTCTTTAAACCCCAGTATCACTGTCAGATCTGAATCTTGATAAACTTCAGACAGATACTTCCCTTTCATATTGTGACCCTTCTCATAACTCAGTTAACTCTTTTCAAAGGTTTATGTCTTGGTATTTCAAATTTAGGTTCTGCATTACACTTTTCAGACTGATAAAAAGGGTATGTGGGTGCATAACATTAAAATGTTTTGTGTGTTCAGACTCGGTAACAATAAAAGTACTTTTTTAATACACTACATTTCATACTACTGCAAGCCCATTAAAATGGGACTGTGCTTAGATATGCACCTTTACATTCTTGATTAGCCTAAATAATCTTCATGTTGAGATACTCATCAGTACATGGCATACTTCTGTCCCGTGATCACCACAGAATGGCAGTAGTATTTTGCATTAGCATATTGTGCAACTACTAAGAATATAATAAAAAACCTTGTTAGTTGACACACAATTGCAATAAATCCTGTAAAGTAAATGTTTCAAGAGAAAACCAAGTTGTTGATTGCAATACAAGCTTTACAAAAGCATTTGACGCTACCTTATGTCTGAAGACATTACCCTAAGTGGAATATTAAATAAAACATGGGTTATCCTGGTAAACTGAAGCATGTGGGCAAAAACAAAGAGTTGTTTGAAAGGAGAGAGTATCTGCAATACGGATTTCTTAAATTGACGAAGAATCACTTTAAGTGTAGTTAATGAAGTTTGAATGACAAAGGCAGGAAGCCTGTAATGATGACTATATAGACAAAATAATTTTTTCCTTGCTGGTAGATACCTGAAACTCTTCACCTTCCTTCCTCTTGAGGAGATTGACCACATCATGGAAATGCATGCTAAAGAACCTGAAAAATGGGGCCCTCAGAAACGACTTGCTGCGGAAGTAACCAAGCTTGTTCATGGTAGAGAGGGGCTAGAATCTGCTAAGAGGTGAAGTTTGATTTGTCAAGCAGTTTTCTTTCAGATTTATTCAATGGTAAATTATCCATAGCTTTTCAGGGACTATTTTCATGTAGTTAGTTTTTGCTCGGCTATTAAATGAGAAAAATGTAGTAATTCTGTAGGCCTAAGAATACATTAAAATACAAAAAAAAAAAAAAAGGCAGGGCAGTGGGTTATGACAAAAAAAAAACATTGGGGTGTACTCAAAGTACTTCTGTTACTGTATGGACCCTCAGAAGTTCGGGAGGGGAATCTGATCAGTTGAGTAGCACTTTGTGTGAAGATGAGACTAGCACTGTATTTTGAATGATCTTTTTTCTCACAGATGTACTAAGGCCCTTTATTACAACAGTGTGGAGGCACTGGAAGCTATGTCTGACCAAGAGTTACAGGAACTTTTTAGACAAGCTCCTTCAGCTGAATTGATGCTTGAACCTGGAATGAACATTCTTGACTTGTGTCGCAAAGCAAATGCCATTCCAGATGGACCTAGTGGGTATGTTTTCACCTGTGCTCTTCGGTAATACCTCACGTAAATCGGTTATAGTGGTATACTTTCAGAAGTTAAACAATTAGGGCAGCCAAGTTAAGTATAACCAGGCTAGCTGTCTACGTACCAGCATTAAAAGAAGAGAGGAGCAGGTGGCCTCATTCCATTTTTCAAGTGAAAGCACAGGGTAATGTAGTCTCATGTACCTTAGCTGTAAAACCTACACCTGATGAAGGGACAGTCTAAGGCAACAGCCTAGTTTCCTCATACCTCTCAGAAAGAATGGGAGTGGTAGAGCTAAGGTTAATTTCGGTCACTCTTGACTTGGACTGAAAGTAAAGTGCAAGAGAATTTAAAATATATTCAATTATGGATCCAACCAAAAAAACCCTTAACTGAACTTTCAATACTTAACAGCAATAAACAGCTGCTTCTTCCAGTTATCAATTGTTGGTTTTGTTTTTGGTTTTTTTCAGGTACCAGAAAATTACAGATGGTGGAGTATCAGTAAATGGGATTCGAGTAACTAATCCTGAGGCTGTTCTTATTCTCGGACAGCATATTCTCAAGAATGGAGTATCATTGCTTAGGATTGGAAAGAAAAATTACTACATTATAAAATGGCTGCAGTTGTGACAACAGAACTTCTTTCTAAAACAACGTATCATTTCAACTGTTGCTTGAAGATGTACTTGAAGGTGTTTCGATACTGTGCATTACTACAGAGCTCACAGACTGCCCAATACTATAGTTTCATTCTCAAAATACACCCAGCAGAGTTCAAATAAAGGCAGCGAAGTTATACCACCGAAGAGATTTTTAGATACTTTGCTTTATTCAAAGCACCATTCATAAGAGGATATGCACAAGAAGATGAAAAGATTAATTTCAAAGTCCAAAGATGGAGACGCTTTTCCCTTCCTTTAACAACCTTCTGTGTTGTAGGAGGACAACAGTGGCCAGGTACTCTACAGCATAATCCAGAGCAAGGTGAGCAAAAGCATACTCAAAACCTGTACTTCTTGCAGAGGACATATGCTGCTGTCCAGTTTGACTTCATCCTAACACAGAAACCTGCTAAGTGGGTAAGGACAGCCAGCCTACGATCAACATTTTTTTCCTGAACACATTTGCTTTGCAGGAAGCTGTAAAGATTCACAATAAATGAGTAGAATGCTCAAGCCCTAATATGTAAGCTTCTTATTGGTTATGTATGGGGGGCACACTGCAAAAAAGCTTTCCAGCCTTAACGTGGTAATAAACAGCAAATTCACTTTTGAAATGTAAGGGAGTATAGAGCCTTTCAAAGCTTAAATCAGCCTGATAAATCCCTCTTATGCCTTACAACATAGGTGACACTCATTCCGCTTATTCAGTCTTGTGAATTACCTGGATGCACCTGTACTATCTAGAACCACTGCCAAAGGTATAGCCTGGCACTAGTTCTGTGGGTTCTACAGTCAGTTGCAAGACAGTGTATCAGATTTGAAGCATGAACACGAGAGGTTTTTTTAATTTTAGATGCCTAGGAGTTGTGCACAAACAGCACCACAAAAGGGTATCTGGACCAGGAAACGTGAAGGAAATGCTATAGTGCTTTTGCAGTTAAAAGTCAGACCCTTCAGATAGGGCAACATGCAAAAGCTACACTTCATGAAAGAGCAAAAAGTGATCCTACTGCTTATGGCCTAGCCAACATTTCAGCTCATAGCTTCCTCATTTTCTTGTAAAGCCAGCATGAAAGT
This sequence comes from Sagittarius serpentarius, assembly GCA_034782735.1. Classification (NCBI taxonomy): domain Eukaryota; kingdom Metazoa; phylum Chordata; class Aves; order Accipitriformes; family Sagittariidae; genus Sagittarius; species Sagittarius serpentarius. The sequence continues at coordinate 18,602,105 of JAVKLA010000024.1, read as the reverse complement.
GAGAATGTGCTTTGAGGCTTGATAGAATAGCAACAACAACAAAACCCGCATGTGGCTACCAAGATTATTTGTTGTACAAGACTATATTTGAATTACTTAGAACTGGTTGATTGACTAAGAACACAGTAATGTAGCTGGCTGGCTCAGAACTTTTTTATTGAGACTCTCCCTGCCCCAGTGCAAACAAACACATATGAAGCCCTCAGTCTGATTTATGAGGTGACTGATTGCTTTGTGCTTTGGCTGCAGTGTTGTTTTCAAGGTTTAGGGTAACCCTCACGCTTAGGCCAAGGAGAATCATGTCCTAGTCCATGAAACACCTAGACAATACAGTTTTGCAATCACAGCAGCCACAAGGGGAGAGGCCTTAATCTTAGCAACCTGGATGTGGTAACTAACTTGGCACCATCTCTTATGTTGTTAAAGTTACAGCATTTCAGCTGGTTTAAAACCACCCAGCCTGTGAGAAGAATGGGGAAGTTATAAGAAATATTACCAAGTCTCAGGAATCCAGATATTGTTTAGTTGGGTATGGAGTTTCTGTTGGTTTTTTCCTTAGGTGGGTCGGTCTTGTTTGCTTTTTTGTTTGTTTTTACTTGATGTTGATCAAATTGATGTAATCAATTTGATGTTGGCTTTGTTTGCACTATCAGTCAAGATTTCAATAGTGATAGTGGCTTGCTGCTTAAAGATCAGTTTCTTCAGATTATTAAACTGTAATAGAGTAGCACTTTCAGTACCTTACCACATGGAGTTCTTAATATGAATTTCAGTTTCTAGATCCCACTTGCCTGATAATGAGATCTCTCTATCCTAATCTCTTGTTATATGAAGAAAAATAAAAAGTAGTTGAGTCATGCCTACCTTAAAAAAGCTCTGCATATCCTATTAGCTCTCAGGACCAGTTTGTTGCTAGTTACTTTGCCTTAAGCTGCAGTAATGATCAGCGCTAGAGAAAGCATATGGGGGGGGGGCGGGGGCGGGAATCACAACTTTGACATGGAAAGGGTAGAAGTGGGGAAGGGAAAGTTAAGTTAATCCACTTAATATAGCAGTCTTGTTCCTTAAATGGCAGAAGCACTACAGCAATACAGAACCATGCACCTGGGAACAAAAACATACCAGTACACACCCATGTTAGCCTCCAGAGAAACACAACAGATAGATTTGACAGTTACTTTCTGGTTGCAGGAAATAAACTCCTAGGAGTAAAGTCATGTTTCATGCCTGATCTCTCTCCTGCCTTTTTGCCTTCATCTCCAACTGGTGCAGATATACATATATCCACAAATTCCAGCTTTTTTTAAAAAGCATTAGTACCCACTTTGATTGAGTATTAAAAGGATTTTATTTATTTTTACAAATACAAAATAAAAAAAGGAAATAAAATTCTTTGCATACAAGGTTTTTAGTAAGATCCATAAACTCCAAGAAATTTAGTCCATGCTTCCTTTTGAGCAACTCCTAGCAATCCACACCCTTCCCTGACTCTTTCCAAAGAAACAGCTGAACACAACTACTACTTTTCATGACCATGCAGGATATCACAAGTGAGCATTTGACCACTTAGGCCAAGAACCAAGGATGACCAGAAAAAAAAATAAAATAAAGAGTATTCTTTCTTAGCCTGGTCTTGTTTCTCCTATACCCCAAAACCGGTATGTTCAGGTAATCAGAGACATAGCTTGTTCAAATGTAAACAAGTAGTAACTAATATTGACATATTTAACATGTCTACAAATGTACGATTTGGAAGTAAAAAGAAAATAATTATTTGGGCCAGATATTAAGAAAAAAAAAACAAATAAAACCATTTGCACAGTATCTAGGGACAGCAAAAACTGGAGGACTTGAAGTTAACCTTGTGGCGGCTAGCAATGAAGAGGTTAAAGGGTGAAAGAGTGTGCAGCAAGTAAACTAAAAGGGAGCTCTCAGAGCATGAAAGCACCTTCACTAGTTTAAACAGTGTCACTGGGCATAAAACCATGTTCAGGTGGTCTACTCTTTGAAATATTAATCATCTAGCTCTCACCTCAAAGCACAGAGTTTTACTGGCAACAAGTTAAAAAGCAGATGCATTTGAGATCTTCAGTACCTACAGAAAACACTAGCTAGCAATCGCTGTCATAGCTAAAGGTTGTAACTGTGGAAAAAACCACAAAACACTCAAGACAAGTTACCAACAGGGGTACAACAGACTGGCAGGTTGTTTCCCCTGGTGTATGCCATAAAGCAGGGACCTGAGTTTGCGATATCCCATCTTTCAAAGTCAAACCTCCCATAAAACATAGGGTAAAGGCAAGTTTTACGTAAGTTTTGTTACGTTTACTTCAGAAAAGCACACAGACATCCCCCTTACCCTTCCATTCCACTAAGTGAAATTTGAAACAGACTACCAAAAAACCCAAGTAATTTATTGACAAACTGTTCACATAGGGATACTATGTTTTATTTACAGTAGTACCACACATAGGTAAGGTATTAATGTCAAACATTTACTAAACTTAGCTACAGTGGTTTTTCTCCCCCATGATTGTGTGTTTCACGGGATAGCAAATTATTTTAAGTTATCTGAAATTTGTGCATTGATGACAAAAGTATTTCAAGTTTAAATTAAATAAGGTGGACTATAAGACATTAGTAAACCATCAGTCTAATCTGGGAATTTTTCAGCTGCTGCCTTCATTAGGCTTTTTCCATAGCTTCCCCATAATTTCTTTTAATGGTGGCAGTAACAGTAGCATTTTAAGTATTTTAGTTCAACTCCAGACAACAGATTGTTTAAAGACCATTAACAGCCACTAGCAGCCTGTCCATGCTATCACTTAGGCAACTAACAACGTTGAATTGCATGAGGGCAAATGCAATCATACATAAGGCTGTACAAATATAGGTAGTTATACCATTAACTTGTAAGAGCATGTAAATCCTGCCACCTGAACTACAAGTCAGTCCAAAATTTTATTTCTGGGATAATTAATTTTGTGCATTATCTGTTTATTCAATAACAGGATTGTTCCAGCATGGATTTTTAAAGACTTGCATTAAGGATTACAAGTCAAGTTCATTTCTTGGCGCTCAAACATTACCAAATGGAAAATTTTTGTGAAACAAACAAAAAAAGTCGTAACATTTCAAAAAACAGATTAACACTGTGGAAATTTCACATGACATTACACAGCCAGTTATCACTTGCAGGATTTTCTTAAATAAATGGAATTCAAATGCTTTATGCAGCATTTCAAAACTTTACAAGTCAATATTTCTTCACAAGAGACTGTTGACTGAATTTTGAGAGTTAAAGCTTAGGTAGCAGTTCATTTATGGACGGCTCTACCTTGTTGAAAACATACTTTTTAGATGTTGAAAGTAAAAAGGAGAGAGGTGTCAGGTGAATTCCAAACAGAAATGTAATGCTTTTGTCAAAACTATTAAAAGCTTTCACTGGTCACCAAAATTGATTTGAAAAGTGGCTTGCACTTCACTACAGTCACATTTCTTAAATCTGAGAACTACCATCCCTGGATATAATGCAAGAAGTTAAAATCACTTCCTTTGTCTTCATCACATTTAGTGCATACATCGTGACCTTTTAGGCTGTTTAAAAATACAGAATATATTTCTGTGTTCTTCATGAATTATTTCAGATCATGCATAAAGTATCCAAAAGTCACATCTGTCAGACTTAACTCCTTGTGCTTACACTGGTGCCAAACTGAAGATTACCATGAGAAAAAACACGTTTTTTTAAACAGACCTTCTTGTAAACTAAGGTCTTAAAAGTTTTTAAATTTTCAGTCTTTAGCAGCTTACAAAAGGAATTTATTTCTGTTAAGTGATGAAATGGGGAAGGAACTGAATGTGGTAATAAAAACCTCACTATGTTGGCCTGATATCATAAAAGCAAGCCATGGATGTTAACAGCAGTGTCGTATTTTTCATGCAAGCTGTGTTAAAGATAAAATATCAGCAACACCATAGTAAACATTTTTACGTTATACAAAAAAGTGAATCTGCTTGAAAAGTACATGCAAGTGTGCTGGCTGGAGTTTACATAAATTTTTTTTCATAAAAATTAAAATCTTTACTTTTTAAAGGCTAGTGTGATCAATATTTATCTGTATGAATTATAATCAGAAGAAAATAACTCATCACCTTAATTTCCAACCTAAAATTCCCAAATTTTAGGGTTGTCCTCAAAAAAAAAAAAAAAAAAAAAAAAAAAAAAAAAAAAAAGCTACTTACAGCACAGTAAAATTTCCTCAAAAGTAACTGTAATCTCTGGTATAAATACTCCAATCCCACAGACTTTCTTTCATACCAACATATATTCCAAAATTTGGCAGAAGTTGTGGGGATCCCCTTCTCCCTGGCCAACTTTATCTGTTTTTAAAAGAAACACTTATTATCCCGTTACAGTTTTGAAATCTGTTTTTATTTTTCAGTTCTGCCAGAACAAATTTACTGTCAGATGGTCCAGGGGCTTGGTCCCAGGGGGCAGGAAGGGCAAGGTGTTCTTGTACCTGATGATAATCCCCAACATTTATACACAAGCTCCAGTGCACATGAATAACTCTGCACCCACATTTTAGTAGGCTGTTAACTGTTTGCAAGCTCCAATTCTTCCTACATGATACTCCATTAAATGAAGGTCAAAGTTTTGTCTGCAGTTTTAACGTTTGGGGAAAAAAAACGCGGACACACATACACAGTAATACGGTAGACATCTCTACTGTGCTATAAAATTGATACCTCCATCTGTCGTAGTGCATGCAATATATTCATGAAAGAAAATACTCGGTGCTCTCTTCTCTTCACAGTATTTAAACTTCTATTGTAAAAGCAGCTTAAAACTATGCCACAAGACTACACCGTCCATCTTAACCACAGGCAACCTGTTTAGCAAGTCAGGCACTGGAACTTTAATGTTTTTTCCCCAAGTTCAAATAAGACTGTCACTGAGACAGTAGACTTGGTCTGCTTTAATTCGCACCAGAAAGCTGGTAAGGAAACATTTAGAGCCATATATTATGTGGATTAAATACGACTTATTTTGCAAAATACAGCATATTTTTCTGTTTGCAAATCAAACCAACTGTCTTTATATGAGCAGATTTACACAGTTGCCGTACACAGATAAGAGTTCATAAATAAAAATTCTACTCTGTATACCATGCCTAGCAATTTTCAAGTCAATGTAACCTCCAATGCATATAAATAGTGTGGCTGGTAAAGTCTTCACCAAAGATGTGTCTCACGAATCTCTGCAATGATCTGACTGGCTCGCTGCAGGGCCTGCACACAGAAAGACAGAAAAGCCAAAGTTCCTTAGTTTTTTAAATGAGTGGTAACTACCTGCAACAACATTGATTAACAGCTCTGAAGCCTTCCATCTGCAAAAGATTAGGCAAGTGGAAAATACTACAAAGCAAAAAGGTAATGGTAAAACATAGTGTAGGTGTCATTAAATCATTTCTCTAGAGAGGTAAGAATTAAAAATTAATTGAAAACTAAACTTCCTGTTAGAAGCAACAAGAGCTTATTGTCATTGTTTTGAGCAACTTTTACATACTCAGTGTTCCAAATAACACCTTGTTTCTCTTAACATTTTGTATTTATAAATAAATTCTCCAGAAGGGCAGACTTTTTCACAATAAAGTTTTAATGCTTTAAACCTTTCTCAAAATAAAAGGGAAACTGTACCTATTTTATATCGCTTTTAGCATTCTGATGCATTCGTTATAGTCTAGTCTGCTAAACTTTGCAAATTTAAAATATATAGAATACCAACCAATAACAACATTATTTAAGGTATGACCCCACTTTGGGGAAATCTGAGCTATGAGTTTGGCCCTGTAAAGTTTATCGTTGAAAGACTTAACAGATAGTTCCCCTCACTCAAATGTTGATCATACAGTAGCAAAGCTTAAACTTGCTGCAGGTGGTCTTGGACAAGCGGTCTCTCAGGGTACCCAGTCTCTCAAACATGTGCTGTCTGACCACACTGCATATGACAGAGAAGCACCTCTTGCTACTTCTTCAGTGAGCTGAACTGCCAGAGGGACTCTTTCTATGCAGTTCAACCCAACGCAGCATATTGCTGATGCAGCCACTGATACACCACATAAATGAAAAATGAAGAAATGAGAGAGCTCTGTAACACGGACATGTCACAAATGCCCTGTCATACAGAGGTACACAGGGGTCATCATAAGTGAATCCCAACATTCCCACAGTTCATATTATGGGGTACTGTCTAGATACACCAGCCACTGGCCAGTAGGCTCTGGATGAAGCTTACACATGTATGGCACTTAAAACACTGTAAGCTTAATCCCCCAAAAGAAAACTGCTGAACACTACAAAATAAAGTTAAATAAAAGCAAATCATAGAATCATAGAATGACTTGGGTTGGAAGGGACCATCAAAGGTCATCTAGTCCAACCCCCCCTGTGGTGAACAGGGACACCTGCAACTAGATCAGGCTGCTCAGAGCCCCATCCAGCCTGGCCTGGAATGTTTCCAGGGATGGGGCTGCTTCTACCACCTCTCTGGGCAAATTATTAAAAGCAAATGTATAATTGAAAATAACACCAGATGAGAGCTTCTGCTTTACACCCAAAATATAGTTTAAGTCACTTCTTCCCAAGTACTTAATCTACATAATACTTTCTGGTCACATACTGCTTTTAATTCCTCTAGCAGAGAGAAGTAATACACTGGTATGCTCTTAAAAGCAGCAAATCAAAAAAGGAAGTCAGGTCTTCCAAAAAATCTCACATTTATATGGTTTCAATTTATTTAACTACTCCCATGACCTCCTGATCTTTTTAATACCTTTAGCATGTCAGCTGCCTCTTTTCTGCGCTGTGCCATGTCCTCAGATTCCGTCAGAAGGTCATCCAACAACAAGGATTTATACAGCTGGCCTACCAGCTCACTCTGAAGAGTGTCTTTCACATGGTTCACCAGAAAATGCATCACTGCCTTTGGCACACTGCAAGCACATAAAGATTGTTTCCTCAGAAAGAATTACTCAAACTCAGGTCTGCTCTAAATTGAAGAATGCACAGTGTGAGCAAGCAGCTACACACAACCTTGCCTCAAACTACCAGGAATCTACCACTATAAATAAACTCTCAAATAAATGCAGTATCTTGTGCAATTTAAGAGCTGTTGAATTTCTTCCAAGTAGGATAGCTGCATTGTAAAGAACATGAATATATATATATCGTGTAAAAAATAAAACAAGAATAAATTACTTTGCTCACTGAGTCTCCACTGTGCTAGGCATGACAAAAAGCTAAGTATTTAAACCCTAAAAATCAATCTTAATGCATGAATGAGAAAGGAAAGAGGCAAAGAAAGAATTCATATATCCAATCTTACTTAGCAAATTAACTGAAAACAGGATCACTGTTCAAACACTGGGCCACATTATCTCTGATATCAGAGAGCATAACATGAGAGCAATTTAAAACTGCAAATGGAGTTGTAAGTGTGAAAAATGTATTTATCTGGAATGGAGACAGGCAGCAACCAATGAGAATCAAGTACAATCCATCAGAAAGACACTACAGTATTTTTCAGCTTTCTGTCAGGCTAAAAACACCTGAACGACACAGTTGTCTTAGCTCTGATTTCCATGGCACTAAGCTTCCTGAAAAAAATTCCAAGTATTGAATCTACTTAAACCTGACTGTCTTTGGGACTTATGATACGTGTAGCAGTACTCTTCTGAAAAAGGGAGGGAAAATATTTACATGAGTATTGACAAAATCAAATCATCATACTAATGCAATACCAAAATCTGTGGATATAAACACAGGATCAAAAATTGAATTAGTGCACCTCAGGTTATTTCATCAGAGTGACAGTAACTGACAATAAAAATACTGACGGTTTTTCCCAGCTGAGAAATAAAACATACCAGTTTAGACAACCTTGTTGGTGTAATTCTTAGCAGCAGTATTTTGCAACTAGAGTGGACTGGGAGTTGACATACAATCAGTACTGACTCATTAAGTAGTGACCACATCACTCTAATGTGCCCACAGCCCTAGATCTAAATCAAAATAATTTTCATGGGCAGATCAAGAGCTTTTGCTCATTCTCAGAGTGCTGCAATTGTCACTGCAGAATTAACCTGACAAGGGCCATGCAAGTCTAAACAGCCAGACCCAAGATTGACACATCTGAGTTTTTGGAATCATACTGCCAAGTTTGGCTGGGAATTTTGCCACTACATTCTGCTGTATTATGATTCTTTACTAGCCAGTTGTGGGAAGCCTTCTGGGAAATCATAATGAGACCATATAGATCTATTAGTACTCAAGTAATTCAATTTACATCCTCCTTTCAAGCCAATACATTGCAAGTTCTACCAAAATCAGAACTTAAGAAGCCTAGAATATTTTGGAAGTCACCTGGCTAAGAGTGAAGCCAACCCAAAAGTCAAGTTCAAAGCTGTGTGGGTATAGAGCCTGAATTAGTTCTGCAAGTATGATATGGGATGGACATGAGTACCATCTTTGAAAGGTATTTCCTGAAAATATTTATGTATTAGGTGAGGATGTCCCAATACATCAAATTTAAAATGCTTGAGATAGCATTTTATTTTTTTCCTTATGCATGCACATTTACTGCAAAGAATGTGAAAGGATTGTTTAGAGTACACAAGGAAGTAACACTACTAGTACCAACACTGCAGTAAAATTAAGGTAAACAAAGCGATTACCTGCCATGAAATACTAAAAACTGAGGAGAATATTAGTTTTCTGGATAGAATAAAACTTCTATGACCTCACTGATCTGTTCTAAACTCTGGCTTCCAGACTCCTCTATGTCTCCCCAGATTTCCCATATTTTATATATGTAACTTAGATCTTTCCTCAAAGACTTCAGCAAAGCAAATTTTTACATCATTCTTCATAAAAAACCAAAACAATATTTAAGCAAAACTTTAAAGGCTTTTTCCATAGTGGCACACAGCAGAAACATCACTTTTATGCTATTTCCATCCTTATAGCTAAGTACTAGAAAACTTAGCTGCAGTAGTTCCTATTCCATCTTCCTGTTTAAAATAACGGGATGGCAAAGCTAAGTTCTGTCAGGGCTACACAGCACCTACAGTTTATTCCAGTTATTTGCTGCAAATCATCCATCTGAATTGCAGTATCCTCTAGAAAAGCAGGCAGCTCCTAAATAATTAGTTAAACCTTTTACTTAATATAATATAGAACTCGATCCATTAGGGAAAACAAGTGCTTCTTCAGGCTTCTTAATTCTGTGAAGGGTCAAGTTTTACTGTTGCTGCCCTTTCTAAAAAGAAAAAAAAATATTGTATTTTTCTCTCTGCTTACAAACATAAGAACACGATAAAATAACAAGATTATATACATGATTCTTGAGATAGCACAACATTTGTATGGCTTACATATTTCTAGGAAGTTTTGTTTTACCTGTCCTGAATGTTCTTCCTGACAATAAGGAAGTAAGATTTAATAAGTCGTTCAATCACTTCACAATCTCGTTGCTCACGGGCAGAAAGTTTGCGTGCAACAGGTACAGGCTATGTAAAAAAGTAAAAACCACATTTCACCAATTCTGCTCATTTGCGTAAGTAAATAAAACTCAGACTGTGGAGTCTAAAATAAACTATTGCTTTTTTAGTCTGATAGTTTGATAGATGTAACCTGTCTTGCAACAAACTTATAATTCTTCTGAAATTAGAGACGTCAAAATCCACAGCTGTGAAACAAAGGTCAGAGGGCACCACCACTACACATTTTTTTTTAAAGCTCACTAAAGGAACTAAGCTCTGCAAACACTTAAAGGATCTCCATTTATTTTTAACTTGTGGTTTTTTTAAGTGGTTTTTATCTTTGACAATTCTTTTCCTCTAATATAAAAAACACCAACTTCAGCAAAAAAGAGCAGGAATTTGAGTTGAGACATGAGCTGAGATTTGTTTCTGTACAAAGAGCAATCTAGACAAGGAGTTCACTTGCATAGGAGTTTGTGAAAGGAAGCCAGTTATCCCAAATCATAGGCTGAAACTGGGGGGAGGGGGGGGAGGGGGGGCAGGGAAGATGAAAGATTGGGCAACCAGGAAAGCAGAAGAGACTGGTTAGAGCACCCTGTCCCTATAGTGATAATTTACAAAGATATAATGCATTAGTAGCAAACTTACAAAGTCTGGAATTCAGATGTTTTCTTTCCTGAGCTTGAACTACAAAGAGGAGGTATTTGTCTTTCATGACTCACCACATCTAACAGGTTTACAGCATGTCCTTTTTGAGGACTAGCAGGTAGGGCTGCAGCTGGCTTGGATTTTTCCTCCGCCGATACCTCTTCTGCTTTTGAGGGTTTCAGCATTCCTCTCCAGACGCCTGTTCCAGGCTCCTGAGAGGTATCTCCTGCTCCAGGAGCAGCCTGCACAAACAACACAATGAAGAAACATTGCAGAGTTAGAACTTGGGCACTGCAAAGCAGTGTCTTATCAAATCTACTATTACTGAGCTATACGTAAGACTCACCAAAAATGAGATTTTCATATGTATATCCCTTCATTCTATTCTTCACATTCCCCACCTCTGTTCTCTCTTTACTGCTTACAGCTGATGCAAAGTACCAGTAAAATGGAAAGCTTTTAAAACTCGTATTCTTCCTAATAATGGTATGAAAATGCCTCATATAAAGAAGCTCCCCAGTATTTTAAGGGTCTAGAAATCACTTCTGAAATATGGACTGGTCTTCCTAAATCACTTGGCTTTTACCACTTTTATCATACATCCTTGGAGCAATACAACCTATACTATCAGGATCATTCTGAAAGTATATTTTGAAGATTACCACAGCTCTTGGAAGAATTGAATTTAAATTCTTTGGTATTTTATTTAAATATAAACTGAAGTTTCTTACAATAACAGCTAAAGAAATATGCACATTTATGTTTCTGGGTACCACAGCTACAAACATATTTGTGCTGCCAGACCTCAATTTACAGAAGGCTTTTTTTGTACCAAATCAAAACAAAACAAAAAACTCCATCCTCTGGAAGTGAAGATCAGAGTTTCTGGGAAGTTCCAGACAAATAACAACTCGCTGATCTCTTGAGAAAAGGATTTAACACCCAACTCTTAAACATGAGGAATCACTGGAGAAGAGAAATTTTAGTAGATGGTATCTACCACATGTTAAATTAGTATAAAAAAAAAAAACAAAAACAGAAACAGTTTATTTTTATGTGAAGTGGTAATTTTTATTTTGTATCTTTCCATGAAAACCATTCAAGGTCGTTCAAGGCTCTGAACTACTGTGAGAGACTGGGCGGGGTTAATGCCTCGAACACCCGTCGTGATTGACAGGGACCTGGCTTTTTCGGTCTTTGTGGTGGAGAAACGGACCTTGCTTGCAGCGCCCTGACCAAGTCTGGGACTAGGGGTGGATCCAGCCGCCCCTAGACCCCTCTCTGAGAGGAGCCTAGAAGGCAAGGGGGTCCGCTCCGAACCTCCTGACTCAACGGGAGGGCTCTCTGTATTGTCTCATGTGCTAATGGGGTTGTTGATGTAATTTTATGCCCATTCTTTTGCAAGGAACGACGCCATCAACCGTTCAGGCTCTGCAAGCTCAGGCTGCTTTGTGTCATGAATAAAGTGTTTAACCGATCGTCTGGTGTCGTTTCGACTTAATTTAGCCCGAGGGAATTCCGAACTTTACACAACCCCTCCCTGCTCTGACCAGCAAGGGCCGGGTCGTGACAACTACTGCTACTTATGTCTTGTTTCAGATATAGGAGGAAATAAGCTAAATTTATCTATTGTGTTTACAATTAAAACACCACAGGCTTATCTTGAGTCTAAAAAAAAAAGAAACAAAGCATGACGAATAGAATACCAACAGTTGCATACTAGGAGGAAGCCCAGCTAAACTGTGCACATCAGAAATTTTATTAAAATTGCACAACTGTTCAGAGGCGCTGTAAAAAATACACTAAGAATTTAAATCAACCTCTGTTCAGAAGAGAGAACCACTGATGAGGAAAGCTCCACTACATTATTTCTGATTGCAAGTCAGCTATTCAGAATGGTGATAATCCCTATGCCACTCATTAGGGTAGAGCCTGCTCTATCTCCAAAGTAGTTTCAGAAACACAGCTACATTCTTTCACAAGAAAAAGTGTTAAGTATGTACCACCTAATAAAGGACAGGTTTTGTGGGAAACACAAATTAAACCAAATTTGGCAGCTTCCTGCAACTTAAGTCACAACAGTAACCTCATAGTAGCTCTTGATTTCTTTTTAATGTTTGCAGTGTATCAGAACCTCTAAAATTCTGACAAAAATAATAGTTAAAATTCTACTACTGACTAGATTTTGACTTTGTTCAGGGCAGAACTGGCAGCTTTGCACTAGAAACTAAATGTGCACATGCAATGAAGCAGAAAGCCTAAGTCCTCTTGGTATTCCTAATACACAACCTAGTGACTACCCATCTTTTCTGACTCCAAGTGAAAGCAATTAGCAAAAGGGTCTTTACAGTAATGAGCTGTTATTTTAACATGAGAGACAGCACACCTAAAGTGTAAAAAACCACTGCAGAAAACATTTCACAAATATAAGTAAACCAGGGATTGAACGATTATGTGAAACAACAAAAAGGAGGTTCAGTTTGAACAAAGCCTATAAAGATTCCCTGCAGGAAGCAGGAAACTCACATTTTTAGCTTATCTTCTGTCCTCCTTCTTTAACTGTCAACACATTAAAAACATGCAGTTTAACAACCATGCTAAACACTTCATGACAATGCTGTTGCAAACAATCTACTGACTACAGTTTGAGGCAAATTATGATGCATACTTGCACCACAATATATCGCAACCAAGAGTTCCAACCGAAAGCAGTGACTTTGCCACCTAATGGCACATCTTTACCTGCCACTGCACATACTAAAATCAGTAATGCCAAGTAGTCTATACTCTGTAGGGCATACTGTGTCAGTGACAGAGCACTAAATACAAACTGCTTTCCGTACTATCTGCGGTGCACCACAACAGAAATGTGCATGCAGTGCTTATAGGAAAAAATCAAGACAGACCTTGCCATCAGCCTCAGCAGAAGCAGCAGTAACAGTCTCCTGGGAAGCAGGTGTCAATGCACCTGGAGCTTTAGTAGACTAAAGAAGGTAAAAAATGCAGGGAGGGGAAAAAAAATAAAATTCAACTGAAGACCACCAAATCTACCTAGCAAATTTCATACACTTTTACCTACTAGCATCTTTAAAAATCCAGAAAAGAAAATATTTTGAATTTGCAAGGAAAACAGTAATATAAGCAGAAAAAAAGAAAAAAAAAGAAGCATCTCTAAGACAGTAAAGAGACTTTTGTCTTATCTGGCCTTCAATTTCATTTGAGCTTCTACACTGATGATATAAATATGAAGTCAATAAAAAGAATGATGAAAAAGCACTGAAAGCAGTCTCTAGTTAGCCACCTTAAATTCCCACTTCATCCATCAGCTGGCTTCTACTGATTAAAGGCAGTAATACTGGATCCATTCTGGGACTCTGTCTCACCTTTTAAGCTAACAAACTTAATGAACCAATTTCTATCAGTTGTAGTAATGCCTGTTACAACCTGTGAGGAGCTTAAACTGCATTCTGTATATTTGGATTCCAAATACTTCAACATAATATTAGATATCTGTCTAAAATTCCAGCTGATTGTCAGACCATTCATTTCTACAGCCAGGCAATGTTTTCCATGACACTTGGTTCTTCCACCCATGTACTTACTTGTCATTGAACTAATCCCAAAACCTGGTAAAACTAAGCAAGCTTCAGAGACAGAATACACAACTGGATTATGATGATCAACTGAAAACATCACCTCCACCGTCTTCTCCCAAAGAATGCAAGACTGCAATAAAGTGCAGTGACTTGCATAAAAAAATAATAATAAAAAAAAACCCCCATACAACCAAAAAAACCCACCACCAAGTCACTATGTTGGCACACTGAATATTTTAAATCACTTGTTTATCTTTTTAAATCAGTGTGTGTCAGCCATAAATTTAACCATGCAAGTTCTGGCTCCATCTTTAACGTCTGCAGGCATTTTAAGCTTTACCTCAGATGACATTCAACTAATATGGGTAATATTAACGTAAATTTATAAGCAAGTCTTCAGAAATCTCAGATTTAAAACCTGCCAAAAATTGTATATTTGGAAGAAGAAAATAACATTCCACTTCTATCTTATGAAATTGAAAGAAAAAAGTTGATACCTCGAAGCTCCCAGGACTGTTACTAGGGCAGCATATCAAAGTTTCCAATACTTAGATTGGATCAACTTTAAATGAATAAATAAAAATCAACATTTACCTTGTCTCGTGGCACAGCAGAAAGCAATTCCCGGGCTAACCTGTTACGCCTTTGCTCCTTTAAAAACAATCCAGCAAGACCTCAATTATGTATTACTCTGTATCAACACATATGCCAGATTCATATTTTACAGATGACTTACATTTTAGAGACAAATACTAGTAATTTCATCTCAGCCAGTGTCACGTAGTCACACTATGATCCTATGAAAACCTCAATTATTTGGATAAAACTACTCTGATTACCTGGTCAAAAGTAAATTCTCAATGTAAAAACTTCTGCAAAACTTTTTGCAACAGACTCCATAATCAAAACTAGAGCCTTTAAAAAACAAGATCAAATCTACACAGTTTGGCTCAGCACAGATACCCTACAGCCCTCACTAAGCTTTAAATCTTTGAAGTAATCTAAAAGGATAAGGTTCTGTGGCTAGCAGGGTTAACGATGATTAGCCCAAAAGGAAGAAGGAGGAGGCAGCATTCACTTTATAGCAAAATAGGATTTGAAGCAATCAGGACAAACAAAGATCTGATTTTTCTTGAAATTAAGAATTGATGGTCCATTGAATAAGGATAAGATGTTTTATGTGCTTTGTTTCTTCAAAAATTTCAATGTCCTGTTCATGAAAATGTTGGCAAAGAACTAGTTTAAGTAACACACGATAATACAATAATCTCCTATGTTTAACTTCAAAGTCCCAATTTTTGTATTCACAGCAGTTTGCACACACATTGTTTCTGAACTAGATTCAAGAGCAGCCTACCAAGGCAAATTCAATTGCATACCCAGTCAATACAAAATTTATGTATAGAAGAAAGTAAAAGGTTAGAACTAAAGAGCAGAAATGATAACATAAGCATTTAAAAAAAGAACACTACTATGAAAGCATGCGTTGGATAAGCAGGGGAACACAAGAATATTCGCGAGCTTTTAGCCAGATAGATGAAATACTGCAACAAAATCAGATTGCAAGAAAGAATTGAGCAGATTGGTTGCAGAACAACTCCTTCTATAGGATGATGACAGCAACAACTATTACCAATCAAAGCTGAGCTTGAAAAATAGAAAGACTACTTAAATTGTAAAAAGCTTATGGGATATTGATGGAGAAAGTGTCTTAGGGAGACTGAAGCATGATAACAGAGATTCAAGAACAATGCCAAAAGGAAGCAGAAATTGGAACCTGAATAGAGGAAACAATACTTGTATTATCCTTTCATGAATGACAGGAACATTATAGCTATTGGTACATTCTGTCAGAGACAAAATGCAGTTACTTCAACATTAAAGAGTATTTCACAACAATCTATCTGAAGTTTCTCTTTCAAAAATTTTGTTTAATAGCCAATACTCAATTAGGTGCCCATCTTATTTTCCAGACAGAAATACAGGCAGAATTGTTTTCAGTGAAATACCAACCACTGTTTCTGACTGTAATATACAATAAAAATCTAACAAATGAACAGATTACAAGAGTATACATCTATTTGTAATATATCATATTTTTATACTTCAAAATGTAGAACTGTGCTTCAATGAAAGAAACTGAAGCATTTGTTCTTTTACCAATTATTTAGGCTCTCACTTAAAGGAGTCAAAAGACCTTTTAAGAGAATGAATTTTCTTACCTCTATGTTGTTATTCATTAAACCACAGGCATCAGCAAAGTCTGGATGTTTGGTATTGATATAAGCTAACTCAATGGCCACTAGATTATGAACCTGCAATACAATGTCATTCACGGTTCAAAAATTCAGTGAGTAGATCTAATGCTAGTGAAGAGCAATGACCTACAATGCTGGAAAGCGTAGTCTGTCCATAGCAAAAGACCATTCTTACTGTCCCAAAGACATTAAAGTTCTGATCCAGAAGGCAAGAAAGGAATTCATTCATTCATTGCAATACATTCAGACTTTCCGCCATTTTGGATGTTGTATCAGCTTAACTTGTTAGCTTCATCAAGCTAACCCATCTCCAGCAATAAACAAAACAGCAATTTAATGAGTGTACGCTATACAGTAATGAAGTGAGCTATACAGTCAACCTTCAGCCACAAGCCACATACAACACCTGAACCAATAAGAGATGGCTCACTATGGGGGATAGTAAGCGTATAGAACAATTTTTGCTTTTCACATCAAACATACGCAGACTCAATAACTGAAACACTTTGTTTCCTCCCCAATAAGCAGCCCAAAGCAGACTTTTATATTAAAACATATTTACTCAAAGCTAGAAGTTGCATTTTTAGTTCTCACTAGCTAAAGGGCATTACAAGCAAAATCAACATTCTGTGTTGATTTTAACTCCAAAACCACACAGAATAAGGATGACAATTTAATTTTCACCGCTGCATCCCAAACTCTACAGTAAATGCACAGTTTCTGTTACAAGGGAGGGAAATACACCTATATCAGAAAGACTAGATGTTAAATTTAAGTTATAGTGTAATTCTTCTTGGGAAACTGAAACACAGGGGACAATAAGCTGAAAAGGGTTCCCCCCACCCCTGTTTTTTATGTATCTATCTTCTAATATAGAAGAAGTTTCAAACTATGTAGATATTAAATACCTAACTATTTAATATAAATTAAGATTCCTTTAATAATTTGGGTTCCTGACATAACACAGCAAACAGAAGCATCAAGAATAACTCCAGAAAACACACACTTTTTCCAGCAAAGTTATAGTAGATGGAAAGTTACCATTTCATTTGTGACAGGAAGTCTTTTACGCAGAAGACAGGTTACTACTTCAACTATGGCATCGTGCAATTTAGGAAACCTCAATAATTCCTAAAAACAAAACAAAAATTTACTGATGAGACTTCCAGAATTTTAGGGAAGTGGGGGTAGGGGGGAAGACCAATAATTACAAACATAGTTCTAAAACATGCATTTTTACCTGTGTACTGTAATTACTACAGTGCTGGATAATCCTCTGCATTTCTTCATGAACCAGCTCCACACAGCGCAAGCTAGGTTCTTCTAAACGTTTGATTTGCCTTTTTACCAGCAATTCAAATGAAACTTCAGGAACAAACAAGGCAGGACGGGGACCCTAGTTCAAAAGGAGGGAAAAAACTGCTAAATTGCATATTAAAACAATATGCATTTCTAAGAAGTAGTATTTGATGAAGTCTAGAATAAATCAGGTCACAGTGCTCGCACCCAAAAGAATACTCAGAATAGGTCTTAAAATATGTTACAAGAATATTTAAATATAAAAGCTATAAAATATGAAGTTATTACCTCGAAGACAAACTCTCTTAAATGATTAACGAGCATCCTTATAGAATCTTGAGGATTTCTACCTACTAATGTCACTCTAGGCTTACAACTATGAACAATTCTTTTCACATCTGTGGATCCAAGTTTAAATGAAATTTATCATAAAGACAAAGACATTCTCTTCCTAACATCAGCGAGAAAAGTTGCCATTATTTATTTAACAGTCCTGGGCATACAATTCTTACTGCAAGGCACGTGGGTTTTCTGTTAAGTATAAACATAATACAGTGTCACTGATTTAAGAGTGTTTGGGATAATTTCATCTAGGACTATACAGACCAATGCTTAGCTATAAATAAAACATTTTTTACTTGAAATTTCCTTTTTTTTTTTTTAAATTAAATGAGCTTTAGAAACACAAAGATGTGATACACCACGTAAAAACAAGACATCTCTCCTGTTACTAAATGCCTGTTTGGTATGTTACATTTACAGAAGGATAAGAGCATGCACACAGATCCTTGCTGCAGAGTACTTAATGCGCTCCAAGTCTGAGTAATTATTGACCATGCAGAAATCTGTCTGTCCACACCCAACAGAACACAGTAAAAGAGCAGACTTACGTGTTTGACACCCAAAGTCAAGCTCTAAGGAGTGAACATTCTATATACTGCAAAATTTAAAAGTGAGCTTACTCAGTTAATTCTTAGCAACACCAATTCCCATATTCACAAGAAACCAAACCTGTCATGTAAATACTGAACCACTGAAGATGGTGTCCCTTACATAGAATTAAAATATCTGAATGTGTCCTAGCCCATACATCTCAGGCTGAATCTTCATAACTTAACAGAAGTGCTTAATGCAAAATAAATGCAGAGGCAGTCTTCCATCACCATTTCTGTAACATGTAATAGCTTCAGCATAGGGTAGCCAAAGCTGGGCCTGAGCTTTAGTTCAGCCTGTAAATAACAGTAATGAGATGTAAGCATTCACCTTAAACTCATTCCATATAGGATAATGGCTGCAAATTTGGATATTATAATTTTTCCACTTAAAATACCAAAAAGCAGGATTCAGCCTCTTCATATTAACTCATTAGGCTGAGATCATTAATTCACAGGACTGAAGGAGAACAAATTTGTTGAAACCCTATCTTCGAATCCAATATATAGCAACAACATTTAGAAATACAGAACACTCACAGTAGCATTTCTAATGGCAGTCAGAATATCAATTGTGTTAAGGCCACCCAGCGGGTCAACAGATTCCAAAGTTCTTCCAAAGGTCTCATGAAAAATGTAACAGATTCTGGCTCCACCACATCTGAAAATAAAATAACAACTGAAGCAGCAAACAAGAAAAAAACTCTCATTGCAAAGATTTTTTACAGTTACTTGGATTCAAACATTTTTTAGTATGTTACACTCTAGTGTAATACTACTGCTTTCATTGGCAAGAGCCACTGAGTCGATCTAACTGCTCAGTCAATATTCTAGAAAACCTTTTGGTACTTACAGCTCCGAAGTCTCTATGTATTTTGCTGTTCCTTCAATAGTGTTACAATATTCTGTGGCAAATTTGGTAATAAGCTGCAATAAAGTGGCACTTTTGTCCTCAACAGGTTCCCCATAGCTGTTTAGTAGAGATTGGTACTGAGCAGCTAGAACATTGATTCTGGTTTTCAGTTCTGGCAAGCAATCCCTGATATGATGCATCAGTAGTCTAAAAATACAAAACCGCCTCATTAGAAGGGAGGAAAAGTTTCAGCTTTATCATCTCCATCAAAACAGAGAAGTGACAGAAAATAATCACCAAATGAAAACACTCACTCAGGAAAATTACAGTGAATTCAGAAACTGAATTTGGAACCAAACAGAGTTTTCCTTAATGTATCACTGCACAGCACCAAAAGAGAAAGGAAAGGTAAAAATAAACGTTTACACGTATTTCTAACACATGAATTTATATCTTGAAGTATCTTTAAAAGCACACATTTATTTTATTTTACATAATATGTAATACCTGTTCAATGTTCTAGCAAGATACTTGGTTCCGTTTCGATTGGCTAGGGAAGGATACTTCTTTTGAAGAAAACCATACTCATCACGAATGGAATCGGCTACACTCTTCTTATTGTTAATATCCAACTGACTCCTGAAGTTAAAAGGCAGAGTTAGACACTAGTTAATAGATGCAAAGTAAAAATAATTTACACTTCCGCTTTTCTGGACAGGACATCTAACAGCTGGTTTTTACTTTACACACCTAACTTACCTCCTTAGACAATAAAGGGTTTTATTTGTTGTTCCATGCAGCACAGTCAACAAATCAGTATGGGTAGCAGCTGTACACAGACTAAGGAACACTTTTATCAAAACTACATGAGATTTGACCTAGCTAATGCAAAAAACAAAGTGAACAGTACTATAGTGCAGTTAGCACATACATACAAGATCTGTACTGGATCAGTGCTAATGTGAACAGCTGACCACAAGCATCCCTTAAGCTAAAAGACAACAGCGGAAAGAAGTGACACTACAGTTCTTTTAGAAGTTTACTCCTTTCTAAATTAGCAGTTGGTTGACTGGAAGAAGAACAGAAAGGCTTTTGAAAAGTGAGCAACAAGCTTCTCTCTTGCTTATTCAGAAGTTTATTTCAACATCAAGTCACCTTATTCTTAAAACCATACTAATGGTTAAAAAAAGCCAAAAGCATTACTTCATCTAACACAGTTTTAAAAATAGCATCAGTGTGCCCAGACAGACCTGTTCACTACTCCAATGATGCCAAGTTTGACTGGAATCACTCTTCCCATGAGCACATCCATAGCATCAGTGCCAGCATCCATGAGATCCAGCTTTGTGATAACAGCAAGGGTTCTTCGACCTACCAGAAGGAAAACTCACTCACAGGGATGTTTTGTCGTGATCAAGGTAGCTAAAACTCATCAAAGAGTTCCTCAGACAGCTGCATGAAGTTTAATACTGCAAACCAGCAAAGACCAGCACAAGAACATGTGGTATTAGTCAGTTTGGAGCCCCTTATTAACAGGAGTATAAGGAAGTATTTGGCAGGTACTGCTCCCCACACAGATCTGGTTAAAGAAAAAGGTTTAGGCCCCATGCAGTTTGAAATTGTAGTCGTTACCGATTACAACAAACATTTTTGCATACATCATGAGGTTAAAGGCGTTACTAAGCACTTGTGGAGAAGACTAAGTAAGGCAGGCAGGGGACTCTAAGTGTGAGTGGACTGAACATATTTCTTGCATATATGTAGGACCAGACGTAATGGCAACCTGTTTGGAATATCTGAAATACCACTACCCATGGGGGAAGCTGCTAAAGGAGGCAATAGGCCTACTTCCAGCATAGTGCAAATACACAGCTGAAAGCCCCAAGAGACTGAATAGCTTGAAATCCATCCACTGAAGCAGCTTTAGGGGATTTCATTTTGCTAATGAAACATGTATTTATTGAATATGTGACTGAATGTTTTATGAATTAAAACTAAACTTCATATTGGACACCGTGGAGGAAAAAATTACATAAATGCATCAAACAGGTAAATATCGCACATCTAAACAGGTAGGCTAACATACACAGGATTTAACTGGGACGTTAATATTTCCTGGGCTCTTGGGTCTGAAAAAAACTTGGCAAGAACTTTTTCTTTAAAATATAACACACTTTTCAAGTCTAAAAATAAACCAGTACCTCAATGAAATCAGTAGATTCTTGGGTCCTGAATCTTTCAGGTGAGTGCAAGTCAGAGAGTCTACCCACTTTAGTACTTCAAGGTCTCATTACATACCATTATTCCTACAGAACCTGCAACGTGAGCTGCCACTCCAGACCTTTAAGGTTTAGAGTTTTGGGAAGTGATCCAAAAGTCACAGCTGATCATTTTTACAGAGGTAAATTAAAAGGAAAGGGTCTGCTGCCTTGGACCAGGACAATTTGACTGACAAGACTGCCAGAAGAGGTTCTCCCTTTAGGTTACGTGGCTGTGGAACCCATAAAGGCTTAGGCAGACAGGCCAAAGCAGACTTGGGAGTTTAAAACAAGCAAGAAATGTTACACTCTATAGGAAGAAATAAGGGAGAGTAAAGCATACCAAAACAAAATTTTAGCCTAATTTCAGTATACCTACGTGTAGAGTATACCTTTCCGTATTCTTTCAAATCACACAGTGACATTTATTAGTCAATGGTACTGAGAGCACTTTCTACACACAAGAAGCAGGTGCCCCGTAGCTTCAGATCTGTTTCAAAGTCATTAGGTAAACATAAAATGATAATCCTATTTTTAGATTACATCAAAGTCAGTTCTGTCACATAAATGCAGGGCACCAAAATGAATACTGACAGTATATATATAAATTTTATTCTTACTAAAAGCCACTAAACTAACAGCTAGACAATTACTAGCCGCAGGATGGCATATTTTCTCTACTAAAAGAAACAAGAGTGGGCAATAAAGCATGATGGCATCCTAACAGACCACTGTAAACTGCTAAAAATCTCAAAACCCCCAACATTCTGTAATGCCGTTTTGCTGCTCTGGAAACAGAAGCAGCTCCTATGACTACTAGAATAGTTATCTGGCCTGTTCATAAGTCAGAAATCTATTAGATATTAATTCATCACAGCATTCTCCAAGTTGCAGAGACTGCAGCAGGAAGTCTTTAAGCAAATATAGTAATTTCTAGGAATACTGTATTTTCTAGGAAATGCAGTGACATTTGTTTTTCTTACTACTTTTTGCCCAAATGACTTCAGTTTTACTTTAGGATTTAATTTAAAAAAGAAGTTGAATTACAGGATCCAGTTTTTCTTGCTGCTTACCATCTGGATCCACCTCCCGTGCAATTTTAAGTGCTTCCGAAGTGGCCATGTCTGTGTTAGCAGCTGTGACTGCCAGAATAATTGAATTTGGGTTGCTGATGAATTGAAGGATTAGCTCTCTTATTTGAAGTTCAATGTCCTTAGGCTGATCACCAACAGGCACCTAGATGAAAAACAACATAGAACTGTTCAAAATTGTATATTTATGCCTGTGTGAGACCACTCATTGAAAGTCACACCCTATACGACGGTATAAGATAAAGTTTTCCAGCCCTCTCCTTCCCCCTTCACAAACATGAAAGAAAAGGAAGACCTTGCAAGGTGTAAAAGTCAAACACACTCTTATGGAAATAAGAATCAATTAAAATTATTTGATACTGTTGTTAAAAAGACTTGGTATCCAAGAACGACCTGCACAACTGGCAGAGTGGGGTACGTATGTGTGCATAGGCAGGGAAAGAATTCATCATGTCATCAGAAACCAGCAC
Organism: Sagittarius serpentarius; assembly: GCA_034782735.1. Classification (NCBI taxonomy): domain Eukaryota; kingdom Metazoa; phylum Chordata; class Aves; order Accipitriformes; family Sagittariidae; genus Sagittarius; species Sagittarius serpentarius. Next base: position 18,579,155 of record JAVKLA010000024.1, on the reverse strand, counting down.
CAGAAAATGGTGACATCTCAAATTTATATAACCAGCTACTTAACCTGAGGAAAGCTGTTTATCTAACAATACAGAATAATGCCAAATAGTGAACATACACTCGTTTCAAAACATGCTGTTCACAATGAGACAGAAGAGAAGCATTCCACATCTTACCTTTGTCATTCCAGGTAAATCCACAAGAGTCAGATTTACAACGTTAGATGAAAAAATCTTAAGATGAATAGGTTCAGGACTGATCCCCTAGAAATATATTAATAATAAAAATTAATCACTGTACTGGATTATTTAAATATACCTTTTAGAAAGCCAAAGGCTGCAGTTTCATACTAGAAAAAACCTTCTTCCATCATACACCTTACAATTACTTGGTGAGGAAAGAAAGCCAGCCACATCTGTCAACCAGTTCCTTAATCTTTGGAAACAACCATGTTTCCCCCCTCAGCGTAAGTATAAAAGGTTTTATATTTCAGTAATTATATAGATAGGCAAGAATAGAATACTCACTTTTATAATTATACATAAAGCCATGTATGTGGAAAAATGGAAACAAGTTTAATTCAAAGGTTGGGTTTTTTTCCACTATTATTACGGAAGCTTTGACGTAAAGCAATTCCCTGATTTTCTTTTAGCTGAAGTCATTTATCTCACCAACACAGTGAAAAAACCTCAAGATAGCAAGCAGCACTACTGTGTTCTACATTAGAATACTTCAATGCTTTTCACTTCTAGCTGCCAAAACTGTTTAAGAAAGGCTTAAGAAGCAAGAGAATCTATAGGAAGACAAAGATGGGCAGTGCAACATTTACCTTATTATTTCCTGAAATCCTCTCTGTTTCATTCTCTATTTCCTGACGAATTTCATCAAAATCTGTATAGATCTGAAGTACAGAAGAAAAAAAACTGTTTATAAATCATAGACAGCATACACTAATTGCAAAATAACGCTCTCTTCTCCAAGACACAGTGAAAAACTCTATAACTAAGTATACAGAAGGTGAGAAAAAATAAGAAGTACTATTAGCTCTTAAGCTAATGCTAACAGCAATCATCAGTGTTAAGAATTACAGAAATTTGAATCTTGATATTTAATCTATTGATTAATACTGTGAGATGGCAGTTATTAGCATGTACTACCCTATCAATGTCAGACAAGGTATAGCGTATATATATATATATATATATAGCGTTCACCTACAGAGAATTTCAAACACTTAATTCCTTGCAATCCTTTCAAGTTAATGAACAACATGCAGACTGAACCCCTTCTCATCTCAAAGGGGACAAAGAACAAGGAGAGAGTTTCATTTCAAAATTTTTCCACTCATCAAATCCATTCTCCTATCAATCCAAACTAACTTAGTACAGAGCTACCCTCGCATGGGTTCCCTCTGCATTCCTCTCTACACTTCCTTCAATTTCTAACACCGCCTAGAAGGTGAGGAAATTAAGTTTAAAGTAATAAGCACTTAAATAATTCATCTGCCAACAAAAAGATGACTGTCTTCAAGCAAAGAATTAAGCTTTGACTCTCTTATTGAAGTCCTAGGTCATCTCAGTTTCTGCTTCCCCCCCCGCCCCGGATAAGCATTAGACTCTTCCTTCCTCTTCATAGCTTTCTAATACACCTCTGAAGTAGCCAATTTTTCAGTGGACTGAAATGACGTGATTATATACTTGCTTGTCTTTGCGATTTCCAGTCTAATTTTGCCAATGCACAAAAAAGAAAAATCAACAAAAAAATGCAAAAAGGATTAAGATAAAGAGCTCGGCAGAATCAATGACCCACACAACACACAACCATTGATACACTTTGTCTTGAGTTTAAAAGAATGTTTCCAGAAGTTTTCTACTCATAACACACAAAACAGATAATCCTTAATACTCTGGCATAAAGTATAGCAAGTAGAATAATCTCCTTTTTGGGAAAGTCAAGGGAAGAGATACAGAATTAAGTATAGATATAGATAGATAGCATGTTTATGACACTACTCCTCCATCAACAGAGTAAACATACCTTATTTTTGGTGTGAAGAAATTTACCCCACTCTTCAGCATCTATCTCTGAAAACAAAGAATTGATACATGAGGAAAAGGAAGCAAATGTTTCAAAGACATTTTTCCAAGAACCTGTTTGGTGAAAACTACAATGCTATTTTTTTTTTCAAGCAGGAAGAGAAAAATTAAGGTTCTACTGCTTTCTACTGTTAGATGTTAAATAGCTCAATACAAATAAATTTATGATTCTGCTTATGTTTCTGCCTATTTAAACACTGCACCTTATTATTCTTTTTAATTTGTCTCTCTTACACAAGGTCCACCTTCTTAATTGTGACTGAGCTAATCAGCTATCCTACCATTTTTCAGAAATAGTCCAGTCCATTATCATCTTGCAACAGAAAACAAAAGAATTATTAGGAATAGCTTAAAACAATCTGAAAAAAATACCAGCTTTTAGCATCCTTTCTTTTACCATGCAAGTGAGATCAAAGTACAGCTGAAAGAAAAAGTTAGAAAAACCTCTAGAACCAAAACCAAGCAAATACAAAATATGTAAGAAATCTGCATAACAAGGAAGTCTTGGGAGAACATGTCTCTTCCCAAATCTGTCAAGGACCAAACATCTCAACTCTTGTCAGTCACCACTGATGCCTGGAATTACTTGGTGGCTATTCAAGAACAGTCCCAGAAACAGCAAGGGAGGTTTTGTCAATTCCTGTTTCGTAGCGCAGGCAGCAGTTTGAGTCGCACTGTGAGATACTCACACTTCCACAACTAAGTTTCCAAGCATTAGTGATAAGTTCGATTTCAAACTTTTAGTTTGTGGTCACTTCTCCTCAGCTCCCAGATACAGCAATCTGCTCTAGAAGAACAGTCTACAAGAAATCCGGCCATTTGGCAAACATTGCTTACCTACAATCAAGTCATCTTTCAAAACATTTTTGCCGCTCAAGTTAAGTTTCAAGATACTGATCAATAGAGATTTTTTTAAAGGATTTGGGAATTAAAAGTGCAGGAAATTCTATGAAGCAGCAATGGCACAGAAGAAAAGCAAAAACCATCTCATTCTAGTGCAACAAGGTCAGAAAACTAAAAATCAACCAGATCACAAGACTCAGCAAAATAATCAATCAACACAGTAGCCAAAGTGTAAAAGTAAAAGTGTAATCAACAATAAAGTGGCATGAAATGTATGTGGTTTAGTGTGTATAAGCATGCACTTTATGTGTAGGGAGAAAAAGCAAGTGGATAAAGGCAACCTTTAGAAAGGTGTCTTGGATTTTTCCATGTAGCAGGGTCTGCAGTTAAAGAGAAACAGCATTGAACGATGTTTAAAATTTTTAATCATATTTAATATAGCATTTTGTTAACTTTCAGTATCAGATTGTATTACAAAGATCACAAATGCATGCAGACAGATGTGCACGCTATTCTACTATTGATGAGAATGTGTAACATTAACAATAGGCACAGAAATAAGATCTTAACTGAACACTGATAAATGATGCATATTAATCAGATACTCTATACAACAAAGTTTACTCGATGACTTTATTATTGCTGTTCATCTAATTCCAACAGCTCGCAATATTTTTATCTGAGCACAGCAAACAGCATCATTAGGTTCCACAAAGCTGAACTTCTTTGGTAAAATATGTTTCTCATCATTTACTCATGGCAAGAACGACAGAGTAAGGAAACAGTTTTAATGTCACTGGAAGTAATATTACTGCATGGGTAACAAATCTGAAGTTTTTTATCAATCCTTGTAATGCTCAATTAAAAAAAAACACTCATTACAGCAGTTCTGAGACAGATTTAAGAAGAGACAACATTAGCTATCATCCTTCTTAACTTTTAATTTTCTCAATATATTTATGGAAATCCTATTACGAAAAAAACTTTTTAGTGAACAGTTGATGAGTTTACAACTCTATATTTTTATGCGATGCCAGCACAGCACCATGGAAATGCAAGAATCTATCAAACTGGTGAAGATGTGTTTGGCATGTGCCTGTTTGGCACAAAATGCAAGTAGAACAGCAACAATCAATTCAGTTTGGAAAGCGTGGTACATCTGGGTAGTTATTTTAATGCCTTGCTCAGGTGGGTTAGTCAAAGTTTTATCATCAATGGAAATATACTGATTTAGATGGACTGGATCCATTATGAAAAAAAAAATTAAAACCAAACTACTTTTATCCTTACTGTTCTGCCGTCACATGAGCTATGAAGAAGCCATTGTTAGGAGGCAGCTTTTGTTTGTCTTGGTTGTTAAACAGGCAAAATTACATATTAGTCTCCAAAATAAGTGCAAAATGATAGGGCTCATTAATTCCAGGTTATTAAAAAGGTTTAGTTTATTTACAGTTCAGAGGAAATAAAGCAAAATGCACACACAGGAAGAAACTACAGTATCTTCAAGATTGTACTGCTCATCCCTGCTTAAAAACTGAATCTAAGAAAGTAAAGACAGGCATAAAGCCAGGAAGAAAAAGATACAGCAAGATACTGCCACCATTACACTTGAAAGATACGGACCAAGCACTCTCCTCTTATGTCCCTCGTAGGAAGATGATGTCCTCCTAGGACACACTGTTTTAGTCTTAAATTACTGGTTTTGTGGCAGCATAGGAATTTGCAGCTAGGTACTAGGCTTAGTTCTATGTATAAAAGAAATGTTTTCTTTTAGTATAATCTATTAACTTCTTAAAATACACATAAAAAAAAGACGCATTCTAGTCAGAGGCATTGCATTTTACCTTGTTAACATCTACATATCAAGGGAGACTGAAAGTTTTTTAAGCTTTAACAAGCTGCAAGTTTTCTTTGCTACATATAACACAAGAGAAGACTGAAGCCATGATAAATGGCTTAGTCTTAACCTCAGTCTTGGTGCACATAAAAAAAGAAAAAAGTTAAGGAATAAATGCAGTCTCCTGAGGTGTACAGAAAATCTCACCTGGTCCAAGTATAAGCTTTTAGAAGTTTCATTTTATACAGCTGGGAAACTCTTGCCTCACTCTTCTGAGGAAGTCTGTACTGACACTCCTTTAGTATTTGAGAAAAATTTCCCCAACAGCTCTAATTTAATGAAAAGGAGATTTTAGGAAAGGAGGAAGGATTTGCATTACTCAAAATGCAAGGATGATCAAGACAAGGAGGAAATATTTTAATTAGCCTACATTCAACAACCCAATGCTCTGGTTTACATGTAGAACTTTTTTTTAATCACTAGTTTCACTGGTAAATCAGTCTTCCCTCAGTTATTTAACTTTCTGGAAGCTTTTTGGACAAAACTTTCAGGTGAATTAATCACCTGATTATACTCAAGATTCCACACTAGATAAAAGCATGTAGAAATGACATTTTGGTCATTATAAAACTATTACAGAGTGTAAGAAATTATTACAACAGCAGCTATTAAGAACAAACAGACCTTGCCTTTCAAAAAAACATCTCCTGAATAAAGCAACAGTCTGTTTGCTTTTCTGGCTTTTCGTATCTCGGAGTGAGACCTGAAAACTTTAATTAATATACGGAAAACTAGATATGATTATGTTACTTTTCTCAGGACTGCCCTCCACCAAATTGTTACTTGAACTCATACACTGCAATGCTCCGTTAAGCTCAAATACAGTACAATGCAAACTGACTTCAGTTATTCATGTATCTCTTCTCCCTTCCTAAAGCAGTACAAAATGGAAGCACAAAGAAGCTGTTCAGTCATAAAAGACTACCACCATAGAGGACTTCGAGCAGCATGGCAATGAGAACTTCCCAAATACTAAAAAGGATAAAAATCAGCAAAGCATGAAGAATCTTGACTGTTTTCCTAGTTTTCTAGTTCCCATACCTTCACAGCTCTTGGACCCAGCGGCCTACCATCTGAACTCTCTTCCCCCTGCTCCCCCCAATCACCTCATCATTTCCTAGCTCTCTAAATAGAAAAAAACCCCCAACTTGTGAAAAAAACATTTGCATGTATTCCAATCCCTTCTGCATGTTGTACCATTTTTTTCTATCCCTGACACTAACTAGATGTCAAGCTCTTTTGAGTGAAAGCTCTTTTTCTCTTGTGCTTCTACGAAGCTAAGTACAATGAAGCAGTCCACACTGTTTGGGAGCTAGAGGTAAGAGATTCCTATTTGAAGTAGAAAGCAAAAAGCTGACAAAACAGTGTTGATTTAGCAAGCAACAGATCTGTATTAATTATTCTTGTGTTCCATATCAATCCTATCTGTTCAGAATTTGAACAGTGTTCAGCTTCCTATTATGGATAAAAAAAAGAACCTATAAACATTTACTAATTGACCATTCATACGTTCCCTCCTATTTTCCATTTCCTAACAAATGGATAAGATACCATAATAGGTCTTAGCTACAAGACCTATTAAATAATTCATGAGACCAGGCTCAGTTCTCTCGTAAATGCTGCTTCTCTTGCAATTTGATAAGAGAACACCACGGTGTGGTATCACCACATCAAACACATCACATGTGCCAAATCACTAGAGGCTAACAATAAATAGCAAAAGCATAATGAGAACATTTCCTTCACACCAAACCACACACCTCTGTAGAATATATGTATCAGTCTGAAATATCGTGTTATGAAAACACAGCACTTCATATTTAATGGAAAATTATTATCTCTGCTATTTTCTGACTATCTTGAATTATTGCAGTGACCACTGCACAAGGGTATCACACAGCTCATCAGTGACTTTGACAAACAGCAGAGAGGATCTTTAAAGTTGCATGTTAGAAAATCAGAATTTAAATGTCTGGCTGCAATTCCTTCTCAACAATCTTTCCCAGTGAGCTCCCAAGAATAAAATAAAGAAAAATATCCAAAACCAAAACCAAACAAGAAAACCCCAAAACATGCCCAAACCAACCAAACAAAACCCCTAAATTGGTATGAACTGATATTTTTCAGCAGCTCCCATGCATCAGATGTCAAAATTAAGTTATTGGAGAGACACAGTTTTTTCCTTCATAGTCATAAAGACAAGGCAATTGTCCATGCTTAAACGAATATCACAGCAATCCAAAGTGCTCTCTGTTAAAAACAGGGAAGCTTTCTGGATGCAAACACTCAGAGGTAAAATTTAAGCTTATAAGAACCACAGACTACTACTATTTTTGAATGAATGTATTTATATGTAATACTAGTACATATCTAGAGCAAGCATTAGGATGGATAAATGTGATAAATCACAAAATGGAAATCCCAAAACAGAGAGGCAGTTGCATAAAAGTATCTGTGTACACAGAGAGTTCATTACCAGCACATTCAGAAAGCAGCATGCCGAGACTGATATTCTCTTGTCCAATATTCAATTTGTAAAGAAGACACCCCTCATCTAGAGAAAATCCTTTTCTGCAAGACTACGGATAGATTTACCTCTGGGAAATCCCAGACACGTATTCAACCCTACCTCAACATCCAACTCATAACAAAAATATGACCTGTAATAGTATAGTGACTTATTACTACATCAGACAGCATGGCCAGGATAAGAGGTTGCCATATTTTTTCTTTCCAAGCTACTTGACCCCATCTTCTCAGATGTAACACCACAATCTGTACACATGGTGAACCAGATCAGTGACAAAACCATTTAGACCGCAATTTGCCTGAACTTTGGAGGGAGAAGAGAGGCATTTCAAACGCAACTGGTAAGTCATAAAGGTTTGTTCTTACCAAAAAAGCCTACATCTCTCTCAAAGGAACATCAAGAAGAGATTAAAACATGTATATCTTACATATTGATTTCCCCCCGCAAAGATCTAAATGGGCGTTATAGATATTAATTTAGCCCAATATCCTAATGCAATAATATCATTATCCCATTTTAAATCTAAAATCTGAATCCCCAGATCAAATGCAAACTACAACAGAAAGGCTCTGCCTTGACACAGAATACTCTAATTACAAAACCATCTTTTATACCTGTGAAGTTGCAGAGCAAAACAAAATCGTATTTTATCCCACAACTCAGAATCAAAACATTCTGAAAAGTACTAGAAACTACACGCTGCACAATGCAAGTAACATAAAACCACATTTAAAAAGATCAAATGTGCCATTTCTAAAAGGTTGCCCAGAGACTCTTGAGTTCTCCACCCTTGGAGGTTTTCAAGACCCAACTGCACAAAGCCCCAAGCAATCTGGTCTTGAATTCAGAGTTGGCTCGTTTTTGAGGCGGTTGGACTAGAGACCTCTGAGATCATTTCCAGTCTGAATTGTCCTACAATCTCTCACAATCCAGCACACCCTGGATTGCACACTAAAAGTTCTTAATTGTTATGAACCCAAATTGTGCTCTCTGCTTGCGGCAATAATGAAAATTGGAGCTTAAACCTTTTAAACAGCACAATATTAGTAACTGTTCTTCAGAAACCAAAGGCTACAAATATTACATGAAAACAAATACTGTGAAGAACTTCTGATACCTTGACTTACTATTGCCAGAAATAAATTAAAAAAATCTAAACACAATGAGAATTAATAATTATAGCCCCAAGTTTATCACGCCATCAAAAGCCTGTGTACTTTTTACTGTTTACATCAAAAAGCTAGGATTTATCTTATAATCAGAAGGCAGATAGGCCCCTGCTGCTCTTTCATAAGATCAAGAGCACTAGTTAGTACAGAATGAGCGTTTAAACTCCCAAGGGACAACTGAGATTACTTTTTTGATCTGCTGAAGGATAATACTGAAGTACTACATAAGACACAAGCTTCAAACTAGACAGCTTCAGGACATTTAAACTGTTGTCCTTGATGAGTGTGGAACCTTTCAGTGCAGCCCAGTAAGGTAGCATCTGTAAGCTACAGAACGTGCCCATTAAATTCTGTTTGCATCTACTACAAGTTTGTTTTCATTTCTCCTTCTTTTGCTCCATTCAGAACTTACCTATTTCCTAACATCCTTCTAAAAAGTCACATACTCATCCTCTCAACAGAAAACTTTATTTATGCAGCATAAGAGGAGGGCAAGAAAACCACACATAAGAAAATCAAGTTCTCTACACCCTAGAGAATCATCATAACTGAAATGCTTTCTCTGACCTGCTTTTCTCAAAAGTGTTTCGTAAGAACAAACAGGAAAGCTTAAAACATTAGAGATATTTTGAATATCCAAAAGATTTTGACTTCATGACATTTGCTAAATGGACAGAACAGATGTGGTAACAGCTGTGTTTTCTTCCAAGTAAATTTTAAAAAGCACACTTAAGTTTTAAGTTTATAACAACTGATTTTTCAGTCAAATGAACAAGAAAGATTAAAAGTCTCTTTCCTACAAGGCAAAACACACTCTTGGATCACACTTACCATTTTCATCTCCAGCTGTTTTCCGACCATCCTCTGGGGAAACATGCACCAGCTGCAGAATAAGGGGTCTCCGGGTGACAACTCCAGTACCTCGTGGGAGCAGATCCCTCCCCACAAGACTTTCCAACACAGAACTCTTTCCACTGCTCTGAAAATTGGAATACAGCTACATGATTTTCTTAAACATCAAAATGCTGTAATATTTTAGTTTAGCTTGCTTTCATCATTCTTGCAAACAGTTCTCTATTCTGTCCTCTGCTATACAGTGCCCGAAGGAGCGCCTGATAAGACTCACTGCATCTAACACAATGGTATCACACTGCATAGGCACTAAAGAACATGAAGTCTGCTATAAACCATTAACTGTCTAAACCTGCTTGGGATACTTAAACGCCATGGGACATTTAAAAGCCACGTAGATAGATGTATTTTCTATCTCCTAAGGCTAAATTAAACATGTAATAGGTTTCAGAAAAATTAAATATCCTGTCTAACATTTTCTACCCCAAATATTAATCTCTCCAGAAACAATTTTGGAAAATAAAAAGTTTTTTTTCTTTATAATGCTCAGAAGCAAATTCTATGTCTTCTACATCTTGCAGTAACACTTTACTCTACAGACTAAGGAATTTAACCTACTATTACTATTAACATGGCCAGCCCATGTTAATACTAACAGGAGCATTAAACAAAAAGATACTATGTACACTTGAGTACATTAAGCTATTAAAATCTTATATTCCATTCAGGTGGTTTTTTTTGTATAATGTATTATATCAGCTTCCTAAGTGCAGACATTGTTTTATACTTTAAATATATTAAACCCCCACTGTTTTATACTGTCTCTCCCACTCTCTCTCTCTGTATATATATAAGTATTTACAACTGAATTGAATGCAAACATCTGTCTACATAGTAACAAACTGTAAGAAGCTGTGAAATACTTAAAGGCTGTGAAATTACAAATTTACTTTGAGGGTTTACATTTAAAATGAGCTCCTGTAGCACTTTTGCATAAAATGCAGAATTGGGCTACATGGTCCAATAAGGAGCTGTGAACCCATGGGTTTTAAGAGTGATTCCAGAATACTACCATGTTAAAACTAACAATAAACAATAGACCCAGATATGTCAACATAATACTTTGAAAGTTGGACTGATAATATTTTGGATTTTTTAATAGAACTATATTAAACTCTTCTACTTTTCTGCAGCTGGGAAGTCAATGTGAGCATGCCATGAGAAAACCTGCGCTGACAATCATTGCTCTCAGCTAAGAAATGTTTCTATATTAATGCTACTACCAAACAATTATATTAAAAAAAAGAACCAAACAAAAAAAAAAAACCCAACCAAAAAAAAAAACCACCAACAGATGCTTCTGACAGCTGCAATGTGCATTACTGATATACAACTTCAATTCAGCTTACCAGTTCTGAAAGAACAGATTTGAGACTTCAACTAAGTCATAAAATGAGTACATAACCTAGCATAACATGAAATAAAAGCAGTGTTGAATGTCTTTTAAATATCATACATTTAGTGACATCTTAGGTGACTTTTTTAAAAATGAGAAATAGATCAGCAGAGATCAAGCAACACAGCACTATCAGACAGCACATTTCTACCAGTGCAGTAAGACAATAACATATCATATGAGAGCACTAGAACCTATTAAAATAGGACTTGTATTTTAATATTTATTTTGTGCTTCTGCATACAAGGCCAAGCCCTTAGAAAGCTGGAACAATGACAACAAATTAAAGCCTTTTTCTGCTAACACTTTACTGTGTAACTATGCTTTATAGCACAGAAAAATGCTGTTTTATCAACAATGTCATTTGTCTCAATAGGTGAATAACAAACCAATGCAGATTGTGTATATTTTTCAAAGTAAATCTAAGTCAAATTTGACAGCAGTGAGGTCAACTGTGTAGAAAAAGCAGGGAGGACAGGGTCAGAGGAAACAGAAAGACAGCCTTATTAAGATTTTTTTCTTCAAAAGACTCCCCCAGAAAGAAATTAGTAATTTTCTTCTTCAGCTGACCTTCTCCAATCAACTTTGGGCACCTTCCATGCAAGGAGCTTATGACAAGGCATCGGGCACTGAAATCTTACCAAAGAGTAACTGAAGAACAATCTGGCCAAAGCCTCCCTGAGAGAGCTCCCACTGTAGCACACTTCTGAAGAATTACTGATATTACAGAACATGAAAAAAACAAATTTCAGAGTGATAAACAACAAACCACTTCTTCACAAACTTCATAACTTAAAACAAGTGGAACGCCTGTTCAAAAAGATGAGACATGATAAAGGTTCATCAGCTGCACTGGGGGGCGTGGGGGGGAAGCCCAAAACCAAAACCACCAGGGTTTCAATTGTTAAAAATATTTTTAATATCTCTTGAGCAAGATTTCTTACACATGGGTAGAATGATCACTCAGTCTCAAAGGGCTGGAGGCAAGACTTAGACAAAGTGGCTTCTCCTGAACATACAATCCAAGAAAGGACAGTAACAAATAGCTGAAGTCCTTACCAAGAACCTCATCAAGACAGGAAATCAAAATCCATGGGACAAGTTGCTGTACACTACTGCTCATTGTTTGGTCTTTCCAAAAGAGTGGTATTGCAGGAAGCTGAGATGGGCACGCACCAACCTACATATGGAACTAAAACACTATGCCTTACATCACTCCCACAGTCATCTTTGGATGTAGAAAGAATGATCTGGATCCTTTGCAAATGTGAACTCATACATTAGATGAGACACTACAGTACTCCACACACCAGGAAATTTGTTTCAAATTGCATTACATTCCTTTATTAAAGCAATCTGTTCTTGGAGCATAATACAGTATCTAATGATGCACTCCTTAATCTGTACACCATACACAACCATTACCAAGAATTGTGTGGGAACATGGTAAGGAAAGCAGTAAATACAAAGTTGATGTTTGTCTGCCAGTGGGGGGAAGTGAGGGATATGGGTCTGTTAAAAATACAAATTCAGTACAACCAGTCCTTCATCCAACAGATGTAGACAGAGACTAATACTGATAACTAAAGGTACCACAGAATTTTTAGGAATAAGTCTGCAGCAGCATCATGCTTGTTTTGTCATGTCATTGGAATGCTCGTCACAATTTTAAGCATGGACTGAAACCCATAAACTCATTTTGCGACGGGTCCAGAAAAGCATTAACAAATTCTAACCTTTTGTGGCAGATGAGTCAGGTTTTCCTCTAGACCCTAATACCTGATCCTAATTTGAAGTATCTACAAGCAGTGATCTCTAGGGGAACTTTATACAGATTGCTTAGAAAAAAAAAGGGCAAATAAGGAACATCATACTGTCTGTTGCTTCTTTAACCATTGTGTCAAACTTCCATTGCTGAGTGTTTAACACTGCTCTGTTAACCACCATCAGTGTCACAGATAAACACCTGAGTTTGATGGATGGTAAAACCATTATTCCCAGAAGTACTAAGATCAGATTACGCACACAGCAACTTAAATACTTTATTTTAATACACACTGACAGTATATATGATGTAAACCTTATCAGCTTTCTTGCAGCCTCCTTACCAGTTACATTTTCATCATTGTCAACATCATAGTCGGGTTAATGTAAAACAATCAAGGATGAAGGGCAGAATAACAGGGAAACGATTGTGCATTTACACTCAGAAATTAAAAAGCTGAAATCCCAAGAACTGTGATCCACTCGAAAAAGCCAGCATCTCTGCTGTTTAACAGTCCTAATGATCTTGCTTCTGCCTCCCTATCCTTCATTTCTTCTTTACTTGTCCCTGCATATTTCAACTGTGTGCACTTCTTAAGTATCAAAAGGCATTTGCTACCATCCAGTACACTAAATCTTACGAGAAAATCTCGTTTGCAACCTGCTGTATTACTAACCACATTTTTCAAGAATTCAAAGCAGCAGACAGCAGTGCGTGACTTTATAATTGTCCAGCTTCATTAACAGCAAGAGATGTTACTTTCAAAAACATTTCAGATTTGTTGACAAGACAAATGGAAGAGACTCCGTATTGAAATTTCTGAAGTAACACTATGAACAACCATTCATATTCATCCCAAACATTTACTTCACTGGCTTTCTTATTCTTTTTCAAAGTCCTCATTAGCATTCCTAATTTTAGAAGACTTTCGCCCTATGCCCAACAGCATGCAAAGATGACTTCTCCATATCCAAAAGAGAACCCTGACCCAATCCTCTTCCACTGTTGACAGTTACCCTCCCCTTTGAGCCCCATCTATAGGTACAAAAGCCTAGTAGGCCCTGCTGGTGAAGTCCAAGGCAAAGAAAGCACCAAGTGCCTCAGACTTGTCCATATTTACTGTCACTAAGTCACCTGTCACAGTCAGCAGCAAGCCCATATTTCCCTCGTTTCTCTTTTTTCTGCTTTAACTGCTGATGCAGTGCTGGAAGTTCTTCTTGTTGCCTTTGATGTCCCTTACCAATTTCAACTCTAGTGGAATGTTGGCTTTCTTAATAACACCTCTGCATATGCAGGCAGTATCTTTATATCCTTGAGCGACCTTGTCCTCACTTCTACCTCCTGCGTTGACACTCAGTTGTGAGTTCCATCCACACTGCTCTCCTTACATGTCTACTCATTTTCCTGAGCATTTGTACGGACTACTGTTTTGTGCTCCAATGAGGTTGTCCTTAAAGGCATGGCAGGTCTCTTGAGCTTCACTGTCCTGTAATTCACTGAATCCCACCAGTTAGCTCAGTAAATAAGCCAAAGTCTGCTCTTACTCTTACAAAGTCCATGCAGCAAGAAGACAATAAACACAAGACTCACCTGGAGTCTCACTGATGCACAAGAACCATGAGATTTTTTTTACAGTCATTTGCTCAGATTGTTGATTGTTGCATATTTCAAGTATTATTAAAATGATAATAGACTTGTATCGGCTGCAACAAATTTCAAGTCATTTTACAAGAATCTGCTGCCTTCCTTCTGTCTACCTTCAGACTTCATAATTGTTTTGTGGAGCCAATGTAAAATAAATCATCTGTGGAAAAAAACCTTTATAAGGAAACATGTCCAATAAACTACTGGGGAACTTCCAACAAGAAAATTGGTTGAAAAGGGTGTCAACTTTGTTCATTGCTTTTGATAGGACAAACTGATAATTTTTTTATTATCTGATAAAATAGGAAAAAACTGCAAAGAACTCCTGCAACACAATACACAATACAGATTTACTGCAGGACAGTACAAGAAAATAAAGAGGCAGTAAGATCAGTATTCCCTATGACTTTTGCAGGGGCACAATAATAACATATATTTGAGAATGAAAGTACGGAACTGCAAAGCAGGAGAGATTTCTCAGTGAGACATAACAATTCCTGAAGAATTCTCTTAAGAAAAGCAACGCATCTACTTTTGACACCTGAGGCAGAACGGTGGCAATTTTGTAGTTTTTGTCATACAAGACTTATAACTTTTATAAAAGTCCTGCTGGCTAAATCACACTCTTACCAATACATACATACATACACGGTTTACTAAATTTTAGTTCTATTATTGGGAAATATAAGCTAATGCATTTTTGCTGGGATGTCCTCCACAGGAATATTCCCCAATAGGTGCTTTGAAAAGAAGTTCTCTGCAGTAGCTACCCTAGAAGAGCTCAGCATGCTGTAACTAAAAAGCAGCAAGATTTTTTTTCTTTCCTCATTTTGCAAACCTGAATTATTCTGAAATAAAAGGTCAACACATATGCTATTCCAGAGCAGTTCCACAAGGGAACTGCTTTGGTTGGAATAGCTATTGTGGCAAAATTTTCCTATGTGAACTAGGGACACTGTGCTAAACAGCCAACAATTTAAAAATGTATTCACTAATCAGAAGAGAATTTTGAAGTTATAAGCAGGCCCGATGAATTATTAAGACATTCTTTGAAACAGAATTATACTTCTAGACAGATGCAGAAGAGCTAACAGGCTGATTCCAACTTGAGAAAGCAGTGAAACCAGCATAATGCACTCCTGGCTGTAGCAAAATACATTTTCCCTGTGAAAGATCTTGTCCGCATTACAAAACTGTTGTTCCTGCAGGCCATTCCCCATTCACTTGAACAGAGAGCTTTCCTGAACCAGTCAGGAAGAAACTGGAAGCCACAGGAACTCCCTCCACAAAAGACACGTTATGTACAAGTAGTAAGGAAAGAATTTGCACAACTCAGTCAAAATTATTCAGGTATCCTGTATTTACACCATATCTAAATGTAGATACATGCCAAACAACAGCAAACAGATAAAAGAGATTTGCAGACATATTCTTTCTCAATACATCAATTCCCAAAGTCCTCCAATAATTAACTTAAAAAAATACCTCATGTAATTAGAAACAACGATTACAGAAGTTCTCTAAGTCATATCATGGAACTGTGGCATTTGAAGATCCACATTTCAAAGCCATATAGACTGACCTTACATAGCATTGCTTGTACTACTATATTCATTACTTTTTCAGTAAAATGAATCAAAACAGAGCCAATTTGTATCTTCAAATTTAAAAAGTTATAAACAACAGAGGTTCAAGAAAAAAAAGAGAAAGCCAGTCAACCTTCTGGCTACAATATGAACAAATCTTTTCCAAGAACTACACAGCCGTTTTCTCTCCAGATTCTGAAACACATTTGCCAGGGCTGTCTGCTTTAATACTCTTCCCCTTCATTTTCCTGAAAACATTTTTCCTTTGCACTGCCCCCTGTGGACAAGATACAAGATCCATCCGTTCTAATTAAAATACATGTCTTCAAGAAAAACAACTGCCAATCACAAGACGAACAGGACCCTGACAGCAAGCATACAAAACCAGTGTGGTGAAAAACAAAACAAAACAAAACTACCCTGAACAAAACCCCACTTCATTGACATCCTTCTACAACTGTGTATTCTCTCCACTCTTCCAAAATAACTGGGCACTTGCAAACAATAAAATCAGTATCTTCATTTAAAAGATGCTTAAAATTGCTTTCATATCAAAAATCTGTAGAGATTAAAGGCAGTAACACAGTTATTAGACCTTTAATTTTATTTTAATTCATATAAAGTCTGCGCACAGACACAGTGAAAATGCCATCCTTCCAATAACGGAAGCCTTCAGGACCTAAAAAGTATAGCTGCTCAGAAACTGAGAGGGCCCATCAAAGAAAAGAAACAGCACAATGGCAGATGTTGTTTGCGCTACATAAGTTTAGCAGAAAATTTTATATTATGTCTGGTAAACGTAAACAGCTAATTAATGTCAGCTACACTTTGGCACTGATCTGAAACAGACATCAGAACAGTCAGGGCATGATTTGACAGAAGGAAGGGATGGCAAAAAAGAAAATGGTTGCGCCCAAAACCAGATACAGTCAATGTCAGGTACCAAAGCAAACAAAAAAAACAAACCAGGAAGTTTGCAAAACATTTGGGAGAAAACCCAAGCTCTCCCCAGCCAGCACAGCCAGCACTGAAGCTACGCTCTAGTTACATCCCCTTTTACAAGTATAGACACAAATGCCTTTTTGCACCTGCTTGAAATCCCAGGGAAGATCCCTAGACCAAAAAAAAAAAAATCCAAAACCAAGACAGGAGGGAGGAAGACATTCCTGAGTTGAGCCTGGCATGGGGTTTTCCTGGTTGCTTGGTATAAGCTGGAGTTTCCTTCACCTAAAACTGGCTTTTTGCCAGCACAACATAGCATACATTGAATAAATGGAATAAACTGAAGTGGCTTAAGTTTCTGTTCCCCTGACCTTCCCTGACAGGGAAAGGTCACAGAAGCTCTGTAGTGCATTTGAAGTTTAAGACCACAGTGCCATTCTCTCTCAAACCAGATGCTTTGATACAGCATCACTGGATTCCTCTCCTCATCCCAGTAGCCAGGACCGTACGTTAACTTCATATTACTGTCAGCTTCTTAACAGGCAAATTACCTCCTAACTGTTTAGCCTAACAGAATATAGTTATACATATTCAAATGCTCAGGCTATCTTGTTATCTCAGACCAAGAAACCTTCCTCCTTGGCAACAAAAACTGGCTTAGTGTTGAAATGTCAAACATGATATTTATTCCAAACAGCAAAAAGAGAAGTAAATGTATTGCTCATCTGTGAGCCAATTGCAGAGGCTAGCAAAACAGCTCTTTCAGATGGAAACATCCAACAGAACAGTCTATGTTAAGTATTTTAAACTACACCTCCCCATTTAAAGCCCCAAAATAGCATTAACTGAAGACTGAGCAAAAGTACTATATTAACATATACCGGAAAGGTCCTTTAAAAATCTCATTGTGAATTTCCTTAGTTGCTAGATCAATTTCACAATGATGTCTCTACTAGAATCAACACTACCAAGTGCAAATAAAGCCCACAACTTGATTTTAAGTCAGTATTAGCAGAACTTTGCTGTAAAACTGACACTAAAGTTTGTACATAGCTAGGCTGATGACTTCTAAAAATCTAGAACAGATTCCGAGAATTAGTGACCTGAAAAAAATAAAGGCAATTCATTTTTACACATCCCCAGGCAGAGATTTTGTTGTTTGGATTTTTAAAAATTTAATCTAAAACTCATGCTCACTTTCTTAGTTCAGACATTTCATTTTTGTGATAGCATCTGTGTGCCCTTAACATACAACAGGCCATAACTAACCAAACTTCTTTTATTCCCCTTGCTTCCTTTTATTATAATTTTAATGTGTTTGGTTGAGGCACTTCAATACCACCTTGTTATCCTTTACAAATACAGATCACAAAACATTTGTATAAAACACATCAGGTTGGGTATTACAGTATTATTGAACAAATATTTTTTATATAGTACTCCCTGCCTGGACATTTTTTTTTTTGCACTTCAGTAATACAGTTCTAAAAATGGAACTGAAATACTGAATCAGGGAAAAAAATAGAACCTATTAGGGAATGGCAAAAAAAACCTGAAATAGTGATGAAAAGCTGGCAGTCTGAGGTTGTCCTCTGAGTTCTATCAGCAGCAGTCTTCAATTTTCTGAATAGACCCTGTACTACGATATAGAAATAACTTACACAGTATGTGGAGAATGAGAAGGAATTCTCATATGACTGAGTCACATGAACACCACCAGAAAGTGTGAGAGGCCATCTAAATGTGTAAAATTTACTGAGAAATATTTTGTAATTAGTACAAAAATCCATCTAGAAAGAGGAAAAATTAAGACACTTCAACTGCTCAGAACACAAAGATAGTAGGAAATGAATCCCAAAACAGAGGGGGGCAAAGGGGGCATGGGAAACAGAAAACATTCAAAGCTAAATTAAGGATTATAAGCAGTTTCTAGTTCTACCTGCTCTAGAAAAGAAAGAATTAACTTGATGCACAGAAGTAGAAATAAATGAGAACGGAAGAAAGACACAAGCACAGAATAATAAAAGGGTAGATACAGAAGACAGGTGAGAAAAATAAATGGCAAAAGCTACTTAAAGAAGCATTTTTATTCTCCTTGCTGAATATGTAGAAAGGTCATTTAAGAAAAGCAACAGGCAAACTGGAAGGAGAAAAAAAAAGCATAAATCAGTTAAGAGTTACAGAAATCTTAACTGGTAGCATTTGTTTCCTACAAAGAAAAATGGAGGTGAAAAATCCAGAATTGTTTGTGAATATTATTCAAAGAAGAAAAAGTAAAGACTGCATATGCCAGTAGGCTACAAACAAAACAACCGTGTGAACAAACTTAAAGGCCACATAGCACTTAACCAAAAATATCTGAAGAAACAAGATTGTTTCAAGGCACATTTCAAAAAAACATGGAAGCAAGCTACCAGCAGCAAAACTGTTGGCTGTAAGGCCATCTTTGAGACATTTCCAGAAATCTGGTCTGCAATAAACTAACTTCAAAGGAATAAAATAATAAAATTTTATTTGAATTATTTTAAGACTAATTGCATAAAATATCCATCTACAGAACTACCATGAAAGTAAAGACAATTATTCCTTCCAACAACCCTGACTAAAAACAAAACAAAAAAACAAGATATAGCTTGCTAGACATTTTGCTATACATTTTCCTGGAGTCTATAAAGAACTTTGTTTTGGCATGCTAAGAAATATCACACTAATTCAAGGGTTTTTATGAATATACTGAATACAGAGCTGAACAGATATTAATACTAAATGGGTAGACTACTGAGTCAAATGCATGTCAATACTGTTTGAACTCAGTATCTACTGTACACACTTATGAAAACTTAACTAGGACAAAGTTGTTTAAAAGGATGATAATTAAAAAAGCCACTTCAATGCATTTCATAAAGTGAAACAGAAAAAAATACGTTATTGATTTTACATAGAAAAATGCCACACCTCTGCCTTGCACCTTCTGTTGCAGAACTAAACTAAAACAAGACAGGAAAAAAAAAAACAAAACAAATCAAAAACTAGCTTGCCTATATGATTTTTAATGTAAAGGAGATTAAATGTCTTCATAAAGTGAAGGACTCCTGTCAGCTACAAAAATAGCAAGTACCTAACATAGCTTACCATTGCAAAGTTGCTCCCACCCAACTCAAGTATTTTAGATCTATTTTATAAAATAGCTGATATAAAGTCAATGAATCTATCTGATTTATATTGGTAAACCAGAATGACAGCTGGCTGCCTCACAACCAGTTCAACACTGTGGTTGGCTTTAAGTAAACGTATTCCATGCTTCAGCCATGTGGAAGCTTTAAACATACAACTCATGCCTTAAGTCATATAATGAAATCCCTGACTGCAGAGTAGTCGGTATTACTGTTGTAGGTAGGAATGCTATTGTCAAGTAACATCACACATTCAATAAACACTGCTAATTTCACAGAAAAAAAAAGAAGAGAGATCCATTAACTTTAAGTTTTAGTCGTGTTTGAAACGTTTCATTTTCCATTTCCTTAAGACTGCTGCAGTTCTGGTCACACATGTTCTGCTGCCAAAAGTTTTGCTGAAGAATGGCATCCCATGTGAATAGATCTGAAAGGGTCTGGGCTATCTTCGAGCCCAGCAGCAGCATTATCGGGCTCAGACGCACACGTTATAACTGCTACAGCCGACAAAGGCTGGCTTTTCCTCTCACCTTCATTCCCCATCACTCGCTAAGACAAAGAGGTCCAGACGGCAGGAGAACTCGCAGCAAGAGAAAACGATCCACGCCTGCAAGATGCCGTTCCGCTATCACATCCCTTTTATTCAGCCCACACTTCACGGCGGCTCTGACAGAACGGAAGCCACCGACTAGCGATGGCCGTCACACTGAAACACAAGGCCGGCAGCGGGCCCCCCGGTGTGGGGGGCCGACGCGGGGCCACGGGAGAGGGAGGGCAGGCCCTCCCGGCAGCCCTCGAGAGCTCCTCGGCCGTTCAAACCGCCACCAAGAGGCCCGACGGGGAGGGAGGGCAGTGGAAGAGGCACTCCCATTGCAAATGGTGAGGAGGCAAAGGAGCCCGGGGAGGGAATGGGGGCGGGGGCGGCGGGCGGGCCGCGCGGGGGGGCGCCGCGGCCCCCGCCG
>JAVKLA010000024.1:18539230-18555619 GCA_034782735.1 Sagittarius serpentarius | reverse complement strand
GGGACACAGCCAGGACAGCTGACCCAAACTGGCCAAAGGGGTATTCCATACCATGGGGCGTCATGCCCAGTATATAAGCTGGGGGGGTTGGCCAGGGGGAAGGATTGCTGCTCAGGAGCTAACTGGGCATCCGTTGGTGAGTGACGAACAATTGCATTGTGCATCACTTGTTTTGTATATTCCAATTGTTTCATTTTTATTATTGTAATATTATTATTATTATCATTGTTATTATTTTCTTCCCTTCTGTCCTATTAAACTGTCTGTATCTCAGCCCATGAATTTTACTGTTTTTCAGTTCTCTCCCCCATCCCACTGGGTGGAGAGGGAGTGAGCGAGCGGCTGCGTGGTGCTTGGTTGCTGGCTGGGGTTAAACCATGACAAAAAGAAGGAAGAAAAAAAAAGCCTCCAGTTGCACAGGAATAGAAGCTGCTGGCACATAAAGTAGATAGAAAATGCCAGCTTATTTCTGTATGTGAATCTCTTTTCTCCTGCTGCTTTCATTTTGCCATATGACCTCATGGACACCACTGTGAAACGGAGCAAGTGCAGCCTGGTTTATATTTTAACTTAGACCAGAAAGCAGACATCTCAGAAAGAATGTAGAGTTGTAAAAGGGTCAGAGAGGGACAACAAGGATGATGAAAAGTGTGGAATAGCTTCAATATCAAGACCAACCCAGTAAGCTAGGAATCTTCACTGTACAAAAGGGGGGGGGTAGGGAGGATGAGAGATCTGTGTAATCATGAGCAGCCTGGAGTGGGTGGAAGACCATCAGTTTCGTTTACTCTCCCTTCCAGTGCAAGTATTTTGGGAGCATCTAATGAAACTAGGAGCCAGGTCAGAACAAAACAAAGACAGTAGCCCCTCATGGGTGGGTTGGCAACCTGTTGAGCTCCTTGCCAAAGGATGTTGTAGACAGTAAAAGTTGAAATGGATTGAGATGGTGTTTGGATGAGTTTAAGGAAGAGAAATGTATTGCTTGTAAATAAATAGCTATGTAGGAATCAAATCTAGCTCTGAGCTGACAATGGTTGGAAGCCAAGAGAGCATCATGGAGAAACACTGTGCATGCTTGCCCTTTAGTCTGTCCCAGTATGGCTATTCTTAGAATTTTATCAGTATAATATTTCAAGAAGGACACAGAGAAAGTATCAGTTGCTGAACCGAGTAGAGATAACCTAGCCTGCCCAGCAGAGATGTCGAAAGGCCTATCAGGGGCTGGGTACCCAAATGGAGAAGCACGGTGCAGATGGAGGAAGTGAATTAATGAAGGAGAGCGGGAAGAAAGCACTAGAGAAGGTACAAGACTAAGAAACATCAGAATGCGAAGTTTCACACATTGTACATTTCTGGCTAAAACGTGAGAGCCGGAAATGCCTCTGCTATGAGGTGTCATGTCCTGCACCAGCTTACTTACCAGCACTTGCCTCAGCCCAGTTGAGGACTGTGAGAAAGCAATGAACATCTTAGCAAGCAATGGTGATCTGTAGCTTTAACTTTCCATGACCGACTTACATTGTACTGAGCAAGAAACTCAAAGATCTGATAAAAGGCAGTAGTAGTCAGACTGGTTATTTACTGAAAGTTAATTGACATGAGGAAACAGGAACTGCCACACTGAATCTGACCCGATATCGATCTGCCTTAGAATCTCATCTCTAAGAGCATCCAGCATCAGTCCTCTGGGGAAAATATAAAAATGGAGTAATAAGATCTTCTGATTACAAAACTGTGTATTAAATTATTTTGATATTGCTGTAAGATCTGAAGTAGACAGTTCAATATTTCTTCTATGTTACTGGAAACTAGATTGCTTTATTTACCATGGAATAGATTTTTGTCTCATCACGCTAAATTCTTGGCTCCAATGACATCCTGTGACAGTAAATTTCATGATCTAATTATGCATAGTGCAAAAAATCAGTTTGGTGTCAGTTTTAAATTTGTCATCTTCTAGTTTCATTATAAGCCTCCTTGGTTTTATGTTAAAGTCAGGAGAACAACATTGCCAGTCTTTCTTCTCGAGGATATGAATTTCTTTACAGTTTTGCACATCATCTGCTTCCATTTTTGCTCAGACAGCTGGAGTCTCTTTATATTGACATACTGACAGTAGTGGACAAGTCATTTGCCATTTAATTAATTTATGCCAGACAAGGAGACCACAAACTAGCACCTCAGTAAAGCATATTTCCTTGTCATCGTATTTGTCTAGCGAAAGAAGTATTTGATTACCACACAGAAATGTATCAAGTATGTAACACAGCACTTGTGCTGCATACACAGGCATACTACTTTGTACTGCACAAACACTATTAGCAAAATACTTCCTGTAAATTATTCCTTGGCAATGTCACCTTCTGGAACTGTGACATACAGCGATTATATGGGTCTGGGAGAGCCTGACTTTTATGTGAAGCCAAATTGAATGGTGTTTTTGTATTCTCCAGAGCAACCTCATCACAGAGGTAACTATAACACTTTCTCATAGCGCTTACACCAGACGTCTGCACAGCAAACACCATCAGAATCTGGGATAAATAAATTCCTGAAATCCCTTGACAGAATGACCCTTAGTTTGGATGTTCTACACAGATTTCCCAAGCTGATGGATTCTAAAACTTGCTCTTTTTTTCCAGGAGAAACAGAAATCAGAGGCTCCAAATCCATAGTCTAGGGATTCTGCTGAATTGGCAAAGGGAGCTCTCCTATGCACTTCAGCTGGGTGTAAGAAGGTCACAGTGCTGATAGGAATCCCTGAGTTACGTGTTACCTGTGGTAAGACCCAGTCTCTGACAAAACAAAATAATTCTAGGGCAGGGATGCAGCTTTGCTGGACAATATGACGAACTAAACAATGGAGAGTTCTGTATATTCTCTCACTCTATCCACAGGAAGGTTATTTATCTAAATGCATTGAATACTTGGGGAGTCACACAACTTCTCGTAAAAGAGTTCTTGCAGAACTGAAAGCAGGTTTCAAGTTAAGGAAGGGGCAGGGCACAGAGGGTAAGAGCCACAGGGCAAACACAACAGTCAAAGTTCATCAAGTAGTAACAAAGCCGGAGCACTCTGGTGTTTGTAAGACATCAGCATTTCTGAGAAGGCCAATAGAGATAAAAGTTTTAGCTGGAGATGAAAATAATCCCTGTATCATTCTGAGCTGCTCTACAACAGTGCTCCATCTTCTCCGCAACTGGCGTGGTCAGTCTTCTTGGAATAACAAACAGAATAGTAACAGTTGCTTCAGGAACGATTTTCACCACTCCAGTGGTTTGCAGTCCAATTTTAAGGTGAAGACTTTTTACTTTAAAGGACCAAGGTTTTGGGAATAAAGGCAATAACCTCCTGTCTGCTATTAAGAAAGTAACTTTTTATTGGAAAACAAAATGCACACTTAGTTAGCATTCAGCTGAGGCAATATAACTGGAAAGGACAAGAAAAAAACCTTACCCCAACCAAAACTTGCTGGTATTCAGGAACAATTGAGCTTGTATCTTCTACTTCTGGTTCTAGTATTTTAAATAAGGCTACCTCCTGTGGTCTTTTAAAGATAAAATAGTATGCCAAGAGGAACATTTTTAATTTATTGTTTTTATAATACATTTTCTTGCGCATGCTGCTTTTTATATTAATGATTGGCACAATTTTAAGTTTAAACTGGAAATTTAACAATCAAGCATATGTGATTTACATCACACCCAGCGTACAGGATTAATGGATACTTAAAGTGTATCTAAAGCATTGTAGTTCAGGTCAGGGTTGCAGTTCTGGAGCGGACACTTGATGTCTTACCCACCGTGCTTTGCATAGCATCACGGAGTTGTCTCGGAGCGCATGGATGCAAGTCTTTTCCTGTGAAACAGAACTGCAAGAGGCACTTCAGACAGTAAAGAGCATTCAGTTAATAGGACCACCTTAGTGCTAGTCTGAAATCAAATTCCAAAATACAACATAGGTAAGGTAGGTCTTTTGTAAATGCTATGTCCCAAAGCCTTGAGCTAAAAGATTTGGGTTCCCTTTTGTGAGCCAGTAAACATGCGAGTAAGGCAGAACAGGCAAAGCAGGTAGTTCTATGTAGCTAGGCAATAGATTGAAACAAAATTACAGTTGAAATCTTATCTTCTTCCCTCGCAGGGTCATTCATTTAAATCACACTGTGGGAAGGCTCCTCTATTCAGTAGCAATCAGAGTCCAAAACCCATTTCCCTGAAGCAGGGACACTTAACTAGAGTTTGGAAAAATGAGTTGGGAATACTATGTTAAAACATATTCAAAAGAGAGCACAAACATCCAGCCTTACCTTAGAACACAAGCTCACAAAGTCAGAGATACCAATTCAGTGTCCAGTGAACTTGAGAGTTCATTTCCACATGTTTCCCATGCAAGAGTGCTATGACTGCCTGGCTCGGAGACAGGAGCAGGAAAGGGCGGAAGAGAACATGAGGCTATGAGAGAAAGGGAGGGTAATCCTGGATTCTGCTCCCAAGACAATTTCTGTTTCTTGAACCATGGGCTATTTTAATATTACAAACCCATAAACCAAATCTAGAAACCTCTGGAATCTTCAGGTTAAGTAGGGTGGTATTCAGTAAAACTAACATGAAGAAGTTTGGGGATCTAGCAATCCATCTGCAGCCCACTAAGTCTTACCCTAGATCCTTAGCTAAGGCTGTATTCCATAGGGAGATGCTTCTGACAGCAGAGATCTCCTTCCTTTAGCAAACAAAAATACATTGAGATTTGGTGGTTGAAATTCTTAATGAATTCTCTGGATAAGATCCTGATGATTGGAGGCTACATGAGTTCTGACTAGTGATAAGAATCATTAAAAAAAAAAAAAAGAAGAAAAAAACCCAACTACAGAGAGTTTAGCTAACAACTGGAAAACTTACCTGGGTATGTGATGAATTCTTCCTAACTTAAGACTGTAAACCAGGGAAAGCCATTTGAAAAATATGCTGTAACACAAAGAAATGTAACAGTTTGAGAGAAAGAGCAGGTAGTAAGTACATCCTGCTCATGACACCAGAGCCTTACACTTTGGAGACAGAAACAGAAAGTAGCAATGCAGACATGAGGTAGACCTCAAGCAAATAAACTCAGCTGGGTGTATCCTGATTTACCACATGAACCAAGTCTGATGAGGCTTAATATTGTCAGGGCTGCCTAGTGCACAGGGCCAAGGAGGCAGAGGGTGAGCAGCTACAAGACAAAATGGTCACAATCATAAGGATCCCTCTGCTTGTTCATTAGAGACACCACAGAACCCCCCAGAGCAATTTCTTTAAAGCAAACAAGCTCCAAGTATTGTGTTTACCAAAGGCAGGCATGCTGTTTCTGTCATGTCAGGCAGCTCGTAGGATGCCAAGAAGAATTCTCTGGTAATGAGGCAGTGTGAGTCAGGCTCTTCGGGAAAGCCAGAGGCGCCGCCGCCTACCACTTACTTACCAGCCCTGTACCTGATGGGCTCCTGGACAATTTGCTACCAAGCAGAAATATCAGTGCTTATTAAACCTGCTGATATAAAGGAATTAAGTAGGAGCTGTGATTACGGGTTTCCTGCAGTTTTTTTGTAATTGTGTTTCCTTATTAAAGCACATTTTAGGGTGAATTCTGTTATTTTTGTTTCCATGTAGAAGACATTGCATTGTGTTTCATGAGGAAAATAATCCTGTTGGAACAGAGTTAACCCCAGGGGAAAAAAATATTCAAAAAAATTAGTGGAAAAAATTATGTAAATGGAGACGTAAGCATTACTTTCTGTGGTTCATCAGTACTTATTTCAAATACCAATTTGTTTTCTGTGTTTGCAAAGAAAAGAAAAAGCAGAAACTAAACAAAATTCTTGTAAGCAACTCCTTCCAGACAGGAACTAACACATAATAATTTTTCCTGTCTATATTTTGGGGGAAATCTTTTCTGCAACTTTGTGCCCACCTGCAGAAGAATACCAAGAATAAATCAGATACAGTCAAAACAGGTTTACTGTGTACAGATGATGGAAGTTGGAAGCAACTGCAAATGGTTGTGTCTGTTAAAGGACACTTAGAAAAGGTGTAGCTGCAGTTTAGGTGGCACTTCCACAAACTGAATGTATGCTTAGCTAGCAAATGAACGTAAAGAATCAAAGTTGCCTATGCTTCGGATCATGATCCAGCTAATTACTTGATCATTTTTGCTTTGCAGCACCACTTTAATTCAGTGCACAAGAGATTATGCTGAGCAGCTGCTCAATATTTTGTTTCGTCCTTTTGTTCAGAGCAGTGCTTGAGTATTAGTAAGAAAGATGTGGGGCTACACTGAACATGTTCCTTTCTTTATTCACTTTTCCATGGGACTGGCAATGTAGAAGCCCATAAAGTACTCTCATAACGTCCTAGTCACATGAGAGAACTTTATTGTTCCCATTATAGAAATCTGGATCTAAAGTGTGAAGGATTGCAGAGACTACATCTTTTATCTTCCCAACCTAAGATGTCATAGCATTATATACAGCCCTTTGTACAGTCAAAATATATCTTCCACCAACTTCACAGTACTTGTGAGTAGCCAGCACTTCAGCCAATTAGATACCAGTGTTCCAAAACAGATAGGTCCTTACAGTCACACACACAATGGAAATGCAGTTTAAAGATTTCATTAGCAAAGTAAACAGTAGGTGGACAAAAAAACAACAACAACAACAACAAAAAGAGTCAGCCAGCAATACTTATTTAATGATGCTTTTATTTTACAGGATACAAATTTATTTTTTTTTAAGTACTCAACAGGAATTAAAGTGCTTAATTTTTACAATTCTCCACCCACCTTATGAACCAAATATACATATATTACAGAAAATATATACAATATCTTAAAATTTTTTACATTCATATATTTCTTGACCATAAAAATGACCACTTACTTTTGCACAGCTTACAATGGCATTTATATTTCACCTTTTTAATATTCCTCACTTTATTGCAAAACCAGAACAAATTTACACCTCTTCCAAATATTAGTATTTTTTTTAAAAAGTGTTTTTGCAATTAAACCCAGAAATGTTTCCATAATGATGGGGAATTAACATGTATAGCCTATAATTCTGATGTCAAACATTACAGCTGATCCAGCTCCCACTAAAATTAATGCATTAATCTACCTTGAGGGCTGCAGAATAGAAAACATACTAATAGAAAAAGAACAATACTTCTATTGCAAACTATTCCCTATAGGCAACAAACTTGGCTTCTTTCTTAAAAATAGTAGGGCACATACATGCAAAAACGCTTTGACATAGTTCCCCCTTTTCTGAATGTTTTCACCATAAATGGTTCATGAATCTACAAGGATGAACTACAAACTGAAGTAGGTTGGTGTTATGCAGTGGCTGAAAACATATTTTATTCAAAGAAACCTGCTTGAAGATTTTAGTTCCGAAAAAACACATTCTACATTCACTTGTGCTAGGAAGAGGAAGGCGTAAAAGCAAAATGCCATAGTTGAGTCTGGGAGGAATTTAATCATGAGGTTTTAAAGGAAGCAGACTGAATGCCTTACTGAATTTAGCGTGTCTGGTTTTTTTAAACTAGGCTGAGATAGTAAACATGCCACAAAAGGAGACCAACTTCTGTTGATTTTTTCTTCCGAAAAGCATACTCAACACAGTCAATATACATCATATTTTGAATGCAGCACAGTGTCTTTGATTGTAAAATACTGCTTGAAAACAGGTCATCTGAATAATAGTTTCAAATATATAAATACACATATATACATATACACACACATACATATGCATGTGTATATACACACACATATACAATCCTTAAGTTAATGTTATGTTCTGTTAAAGGAAAAGGATTTAGGAAACAGCAGACTAAAACTCCTATGCAAGGAACATACTTCACTACAGTCCCGTGGGTCAGAACCAGCTAGGTAAATTCCTCATACCAACAGGGCCACAGACTGGAGAAAACAACATAACTCCATATATTTAATTTCAGATTTCAAATAACAGTACACCACAGACTAAGAATGATGCCCATTTCACCAATAGATTTATCTTAAGGATAGTCAATTCTGCCACAAAATTATTTCTCCTCTCCAGTAATTTATTTCTGGATATGTATTTCCAGCTCTTTACATTCACCCTTACATCAATTATCTCCAACTGAAACCTGCCTAAGTTCAACTGAGCACTGTGATTTCAGATGAGACAGTAAGTCAGCAGCTCTCAAACTGGTGAAATCTTGATTTTCCACAAGTGTCTTTATATAATGTAAGGCAGATTCTACATTAATTTAAATCATTGAAGGTATAAAAGCTCCAGCAGGTCTATGCTAGTTTACAGCAACTAAAAATCTCTAAACAGATTTATGGAGAAAGCTCCTTTTTTATTGCTTAGAATTATTTCAACATGGAATGTTTATTTCTTTCCTGAAAGCCTTTCCTTCAGTAAAAAGAACCACTACCCTCTGTTCATTTTATTTAATCTTGTCTTGAAATGAAAAGCTGACCAGTTTTTAAACTAGCCATGTGGTGATGTAGGTTTAAAAAAAAAAAAACCCAAACCAAAACCAACAACAAACCAACAAAACCCAAAGATCCTGTCAAGTGTTTCCACATCTTTCCCACTTATTTTTATATATATACATATATATTATTTTTTTTTCCTCCTGACTCCACTTGGAACTCTTTAGAGCATACTTCTATAACCTCATCTAAAATTTACTCAGCTGGTAGTGTATTTATTCTACATTTAATCAGTGCCTTGGCTTCATCCATCATTTAAAAATATGAAGAATAAAAATCCTCTTTTCTATGAAGGGATTTAGAAGCTTTGAGGAGATTTATAAAGCACTTTGAGATGATTTTGCATAAAAAGGTGCCGCTATATATTACATGCATTTAAAATAGTTTAATATTCTACTCCAAACAGAAGAGAATGTTTTGTATTCTCAAAATCTATTTCGGACATAAAAATTAAATACATTTTGGAACAAACAAAACTATGCAGTGTAAAGGGATTTGAAAGCAGTAGATGCTATAGATTTTACAGTAGATCTTCAACCAGGAGTACCTGATACCAGAAAACAATTTTTAAAGGATTTGGAAGAATGGTGCAGACATGCAGATGTCATGATACACTATTTTTTCCAGGATAGAGGAAAAATATTAAGTCATTTTGAAAAATATATTAATACGTTCAAAACATGTTAATGATAAAATTAAGCCATTGTTCTGGTTGAACAAAGATAAAAATGCACAAAATAACTTTTGATCTGCTTTAAATTGTGCAGAAGACTGATCACTTTTAAAGTGAGAAACAAGCATTTCTTGAACACAAGAATTGCAAAGCTTAAATAATTCAGCAGAGCCAGTCACATATATTCATGTATTATTAATGAAGACTCAGTTATAGTTTATTCCTTACACACACAGCTTTATGCTAATAAATGTAATGCCTTTTTTTTTTTTTAAAGAATTTAACAGCTGAAGTGGGAACACCCTATACCTTTTGTTAGAATGATGGTTTTTATTTGACTGCTTTCATCATGATACTTAAGCCACAGCAGTTACTACTTTGAAATTGTTCCTCTGCAGTCATAATTTACAATTTAAAGTTAAAGTTTTGGATGCTGTAGGAGGGCTTGTCTGTGGAGAATGGAGCAAAACAGTTAGGGTGGTTAAATCTAGAAGCAACTTCTCCATCTTCTGATCTCCTTTAATATTGGTGGTACATACTTTTCCTACAAAATACACACAGAACCATACATCTGAGTGCCAAGACATTCTGACTCAGAAGAGAACAATTCTGACCAAGCAACCGATTGTGAGAACATGAAATAGGTTTCACGATGGTAAATAAAATATCCCGCACTATATAAACTTTAATGTCTGAGAGCAAACACAAGGCTAAGATCCAAATAAATAACTCCCAATGCTAACTTGGTTTCAAATTGTTTATGCCCAAATGCAGGGCTCCGTCTGGGAGATGCTGAAACCATTCAAGCAGCTTCAGCTACTCAATACCACTACAACAATAAGGCAGCCCAGAAACTGCTGCTTTTAATCATTTCCCTAATCATTTACCTGGAATAGGTCTTCCTACTTGGCTCAGAATTAAGTTTGCAGGAGCTTAGAAAACAGAATGTACTACATGATTACAGTCACACCATCACATTATTTTCAGTATAGCTCAGTCCATCTTTTCTGGGGACTCCTTTAAGGCAACTTCTCCCCTTAAACTCAACAACTTGAACATGGGAAACAATGTTTTATACATTGGGGTGTGGTAAGGCAACTCTCCAGATCCCGCAGTTGCACTTGAGACTCTCTTAGTAGGTACCCACTTTCAGGAGATGACCATGAAAGAAATTTAGCCGCCGAGAGTTCTTCTTGCTTACCTGAATGTTCCCCCATCCCTTGCCAAGGTATACACAAGATGAGACATACTAGCTAGAGAGACCTTGGCGAAGATTTGATGGTACTCACTCAATGTGAATCAAAACAAGCTTGAGCTGCCCATAACTGAAGGTAAATATAGCTGACAGTAAAAGCAACTTAAAATCTCTTATAGAATTACTGAAGAGCTTGCACACCAGATAAAAGTAATACTAGGGTTACATGCAGAATAATCTGGACACATAGAGCACCCGAGGAAGAATTCAGAACTGACATGCACAAAGTCAGTTGTAGAGTTAGTACTCTACAATGCCATGTCCTGATAATTACTAACACTAGTGTAAAGCTTTGAAGTTTAAAGGCCATGGTAGATTTTGGATTTGTGCAGGTGAGTGCAAAATTCAGCCCACTAACATTAAGTTGCATGACATTCTTCTTACCAAAGAACGATAAGACGCTATGTACTCATGTATGCTTGACACTAAAAACAGAGGTTACTTTAACAATCCCTTGTTAAATGCTAAATGAGGGTTGGGGTTTTTTTCCCCTATAGTGCCGCAGAAAGAGTAAAGTGGGAATGGGAGTTCAGTGAATACTTTGTTTGGAAAGCTTGACAGAAAAAAGCAACAATTTAAATCTGCCCTGCTGTTGCTAGCAAAACTGGACTTGAACCTGAGCTCTTCAGCTTGACATGATTTCAAATCCAGAGCACAGTTATATTGAGAAGTAAGACTCCCAAATGTTCTTATGCCAAGTTGATTGTAGAAGATACGTATTTTCCTTCCTTTGAGGGGTCAGGAAAGGAAAGATAGCAATTATTTTAATTGTCTACTTGATAGCCAATCACTACCTCTGAATTTGCCATATTTCATCCAAGGATGTTACAGTAAAAATTTCAGGGAAGTAATTTGCCTTTATGTATGAAAACCCTAATAGGAATGAAAGTTCATAAGGGACTTAATACTATAAAGCCAGTAAGTCCTTATTCCCATAAGCAGAATGCAAATAGTGTCAGTTAACGCAACGAGATTTGCAGGCTCAGACCTCATACTCAATTGGTATATAAAGCAGGCTCCACTTTACAACAATAATCCTTAAAGACTGTTGTCAAAAATAAGTATTACAGTATCTAATATTCTGCAAAAATTAAAAGATTTAAGTTCAAAATGTTCTTTTGCTCCAATAACTGTAATAGCAAACAGGTTACCAGAATCTGTTGCTTTTCTCAAACCACATACTGCATTTGAGTCATGAACTACTGCACTCGTAAAAGGTAACAGTGATAGGACACTGAAGAAACATGACTACTCTTTTAAACACAACTGGAACTTATTTGTCCATTGCATGCCACTTACATTACTGCTATTTTTTTAATGCATAAAAATATCAAGATCATTAAGTGTCAGCTATTAAAACAAATCACTGAACAGTATTTCTTAATTTAGGACAGTGTTTAATTTCAAATAGAAAACATGCTTTTTAAATAAATTACTCACTAATAGGAACCCCGTATCATGAAATCAAAGCAAATATCAAGTATTGTACATTTTCAATACTGTACATATATTATATATTGTTTTCTCATATTTTAGGTATTCATTTTTAGACTGAAAATTATTAGATTGTTTCCTTGATAAATTGAAACTTTAAAAGCCAATATACCTGTGAAAGCAATTTGCATTAATTGAAAAGAGACAAGTGAATACAACATATGTACAGATACGTGGAATTCAATCTATAAACTACATACATTAAACCAAACTGTCCCTGCATATTTAACTACAGATCTATTTTGGCAATGTGGAGGTATATCTTTTATCCTGTTGCAAGTCCTAACATATAAGTAGGAAGCTTCAATATTTGCATTCTTAATGAAAGTAGCAAACGTTAACCAAAGAACAACTGGATTTTCAAAAAAAACTGCATCATGACAAACAAGCAATACAGTAAAGTTAGTAAGTATTTTTAATAGCATTCACATTTTTTTAAAAAGTCTCTGAAATGGACCTGTACATCACTTTTATTGACAGAACATAAATATAAGAAAAAGCTCCCTAAAAAGACCAGAATTTTTCCCAAACATAAAGTGCTAAGATGTGTATGGTAGTAAGAAGTTTCTTTTTTTTTTTTTCATTTTTTTTTTCCTGGATTGAGCAAAGAAAGGTTAACACAAAGGTTAACCACAAATTAATTGAAATCTTTTAAAAATACCGTATGTTCTTGAGCTTCAGCATTCAGATGTTTTAGAAGATTCAGGTTGCTCTTCTAAATTCACTTGCAGTTCATTTTGACATTCTGGTGTCTCACCTTTGACAGCTAAATGGATAACTTTTAGCCATTTCTGTTTTAGTTCCTCATTGTCCGCAGCAAAGCTGTGCACAGACTTCGACTGGGTCAGTTTGAAGCTGTGCGGGAGGTCAGCACTTCTTGGAGTGTCATCTACTGTATAGCCCAGAAGAGGAATTGTAGCCAGAGCTTTAACATCCTAAGAAGAAGAAGTTCTTGATTAAGAACAGCCAACTAATCTGTCTGCTACATCTCGTTTACTATACAGGTTGGTGAAAACACTTGGGTCTTTCCTCCATTCCTGAGCTATTTGACTTCTCTTCCTCAGCTGTCAGTGACAATAATTACTAAAATGTTTTCCATTTTCTCTGTACATACCTGGGGAGCACCATACATGTACAGCACCAGAGCTTCCTGTTTAGGTATAACACACCATGCTTTCTGCCAGGGCTTTGATTTTTCCATGTACTGAAGAAAGCTACATATGACACTATTTCCAGAGACTTCTGCAGATTCAATCTAGGAGATAGTATAAAGCATAAAAATGAATATAAAATTTCCTTAAATAAAGACTAAAAACATACAGAACAGAAAAGCAGAAATTCATCACCGTTCATATCAAATCTTGGATAGCATCTGCAAAAGAGCTTGAGTAAATACCCAAATAAGATCACGAAGGACTGGATTTATGGAGAATATTTATATATTACCTACATACAATCATCAGTAATTTTGGATTATACACTTCTAGATCAATCTAAATTTCATTTTGCCATGACAGCTAGCCTTTCTCTGTGTCTTAGTATCCACAACAATGTCTGATTTCTAAAACAACATCATGTTAGGCATTGAAGTGCTACTAATTATCTAATATGACAACAACTCTATTTTGGCAGTCAAAATATTGACAGGATCAGACGCAAACACATTTCTAAGAATAATGTAAGAATGCAAGCACTAATCCTAGAGAAAAGATCAGGTGAAGTGCTTAAAATCTGAAGAAAGAGTGACATGCTGCTTGGGTTAAACAGGGAGCCTAAGAAGATCAGAAAGAACAAAATGATTACGTGTTAAAATTTGCTTGCATCAGTTTTTTTCCTCTTCCAGTAGTGATGCTGTCTGTATGCTGCAACATGGTACCAACCGCTCCATTGTCATGATATCTGCCATGCAGACAGACATTTCTAAGAGACTCTATAACTCCTTCAGCTACCTTAAAAAAGCCATCACGCCAAAATAGCAGTCTCTTGACTAAAAGGTAAGCTAGTGGAGTTCTGTGCTCCTTACTCTTTCTCATTTAAGAGTGTAGTCAAGCCAACATGGATTAAGAACTGTATATGGAATTACAACCTGTATCTTATTTTTGCCTTCTTTTTCTGTTGGTATTAAGCTCAAGGGTTAATCCTTCCCTACTACATCCCAAGGTAAATATATGTTTGACAAAGTTAGGATGATATTTCCCTAATGTACGTCAGGCATTTTAAAAGGGCCTATAAAAAGGGATTTAAGAAATGTGAAGGTTAATTGCAATTTTAAGATGCCTGTTTCTCCCCCTGATGAGTCTTTATTGTCTGATTGAGACCCTGAATTTTTAGATGTCAAAAGCTGAGAGCAATTTGACTTAAAGGTACATTGTATACACTGATCAAAACAGTATCTTACTACTCTGACACCGAATAGCAAAATTCTCCCCCATTCCCTTCTCCTCCAT
This sequence comes from Sagittarius serpentarius, assembly GCA_034782735.1. NCBI lineage: Eukaryota > Metazoa > Chordata > Aves > Accipitriformes > Sagittariidae > Sagittarius > Sagittarius serpentarius. The sequence goes on along the minus strand of JAVKLA010000024.1, from coordinate 18,541,230 downwards.
CCCCAGTTCTTTCAGTTTGGGTATATTTTTTCAAGAATCGTTGTAGTAGCAGCGGGTTTTGTTGCTATGACAGCTTAAGTGCAGAAGAAAACTGAAGATTTATAAGGAAAGCTAATGTTTTATCACATTAGCTGATGTAACTGGAATGAAGCAAACAAAGTCTAGGGTTCAAAATTCCCCCTTTAAAAAAAAAGTTCTAAGAAACAAAGTAGTATTGTGAAAGATGAATGGTGAAAACCAAAATCTATTGGATGGGATGAATTTGGTCCACATACTTTTTATTTCTCAAAGAAAATTATTTCTCAAGAAAATAGCCCTATAGGAATGCTAACATTTTTCCCCTACTGATGAGCTGAAACTGTTTCCAACTATGCACATATAGTATTTTTAAATGACATACCTCCAAGATGCCTTTCTTCTTCTTTTCTTCACTGTCTGTACAACCAATTATAACATGATAGCAGTCCTTACAGACTTTGTTCAATTTATTGCCATCATATTCGAGATGTGCCTTGTAATCAGAACATTTCCAGCAAACCACCTTAGAAACAAAAAAGATAACATATGTATAAAATTTAAGTATTTATAAAAATGTATGGAAACAGAATTTGATTAAAAATTAGTATTATTTTATCTACTTAGTAATACACTGTTTAATTTTACAGAACAAGATAATGCCTTTATGACATGTCAACTTAACTGAAAATAATGATTTTCCAAATTTATGCCATTGCTTCTTAACAGAAGTACTGTTTATTGTTTACCTGGCGGAACTTTGTACTTTGCATAAAATCACATTAGGCTTTTAATTATATCTGTAGGTTAAAGTTAGGAATAGAATCAGAATATAGCACAAGCCATGCTGCAGGAAGAAAATCCTCCAGTTTCTTTAGATGCCAACCTGAAAAGGTACACTTACCATTTTGTTTTCTACATAACCTCAGAAATGTACAACTGAGATGCACTTTTAATGATAAAAAAAATTAATACAATGAGAAATGGCTAATTTTTTAACTGCTAATAAATACTCAATTTACAGTTTTAGAATCTGTTCATAAGTACACAGAATAAAGAAGCCACTATCACACCGGTTTTTCTTTTCACTCTTTCTCTATACACATATATACAACTGAAATGCAAGAGAGATCTGAGAGTTCTTTCATTAGAAATGTTTTTCCACAGAAATGTTTTTTCAGGTAAAAAAGATGCCCTGCATAAAAAAGTATGAATGTAGTTAGCTCAAGAAAGAAATGGACTTGAACTACTCAAACACCTGAACAAAATTGTGGACCAGGGCTCTGCAGTGCTAATCTAGATCACTACTGGTATCTCTAAAGAATACTAGTTAAGTATTCTCAATTAGTCACTGCCGGAAAGACACCATCACTGACCCAAATTAATTCCCTTTAAAAAATATTTTAAAATTAAAGTGCAAGGTGATGTGATAGAACTACAATAGAGGGAAGTAGTTAGGAGTCTAAACAAAAGGGGGAATAAAAAGGAAGGGTATGATCTTAATCTTAACAGAGGAGTTTTAAGACAGAATAATCTGGAAAAAAAAACCCAGATGACAACTGTATAATCAATAATTCAGAGATTCTGAAAAAGTCTCTAGTGTCCTGCAAAGCTCAAAATTAACACTGTGAATGCAGTAAGCCTTCATACCACATAAAAACCTTATAAAGAAATCATACAAGAGAACCCGTGAGACAAAAATTAAACCCAGGCTCGCACTACCACCTACTGGAGAAAGGCAGAGCTGCTGGATGGCACGAAAAGAAAGAACAGTGTTTGCTCATCTTCTATTGATTTCTGAAAACTCTCAAGTCGTACCACTATCTCATAGTCATTTTAAAGTGGCATAGGTGTGCTGGTTTTGGCTGGAATAGAGTTAATTTTCTTCATAGTAGCTAGTACGGGGCGAGGTTTTGGATTTGTGCTGGAGACAGTGTTGATAACCCAGGGATGTTCTGGTCACTTCTGAGCAGTGCTCACACAGA
>JAVKLA010000024.1:18520719-18538896 GCA_034782735.1 Sagittarius serpentarius | reverse complement strand
CTTTAGCTCAACCCATGAGTTTTCTCACTTTTACTCTTCCGATTCTCTACCCCATCCCACCGGGGCGGGGGGAGTGAGCGAGCGGCTGCGTGGGGCTGAGTTGCCACCCGGGGTTAAACCACGACAATACAGTACCGTAGCACCACACACGGAACGCAGCACTAATACTCTCTCCCCTTTCTAACCTCCTCTCCTTCCCTGAAGCTTCACGCATGTTCACACAGTTACACACTGAACCAACTGGGAACAGCGCCAAGTTAACCCACTGAGAGAGTTTTAATTGCGGGTCTTTGTGGTCTTCTTGCCCACAAAGAAGAGGAGACAGAAGGCAACAGAGTGGGAAGAGGAGGCAGCCAGTGCTGCCAGGGATAACGCTGGCTTACACCAGTTTAACGTAGTCTTGAAATTCAAGATCAGTGGAGGCCGCTCAGGAGTAGCGGTGTAGTATGTCGAGGGGCTTGGGACATTTACACAACTGTGCATCTTCCTCCGCTGTCAAATTACTTCAAATTTACCATGACAACTAAAGCAGACAGAGGCTCCTTTGTGGTATGCTATACGCAGCTTCTGCTTTCAGCCACAAGCACCGCAACGCTCTGCAGCGTAACACGCAGCCACCAGAAGTAGGTGCTGAGAGCCGTTCCCAAGCCTGCTCACCAGCTACGGCAGCTGGGGCTTTGCACTTACATGTCCACATGCTCGGCAGTGGTGCCTTCTCCTTGTCAGCGCATTAAAGGGCTCCTTGCATTTCATGCACATGGTTACTTCGTTGTCTCGTATCCACCTTGGTGCTCTCTTTCCAAGCTCAGCGTTCTGAAGGGGGGCGGGGGGAGGATGGGCGAATAAAAAAAGCCAGTATAAAAAGTTGCGCTGTACTTTAAATAGAGAAAATAATTATTCTCTTCCTCTAGAAAGGAAATGGCAAAACACAGCTCAAGATGCATTTTGAAATCTATACAAGAAATAACAAAGAACCTAGTTAAAATCATTATGCATCACTGAAAGGGTACTCTGTTATGCATTTCAAGAAAAAAAGAGGCTTTTTTATAAGATTTGGCATTATGAAGAAAAACAATTACCAACAAAATGACTACTTTGTAATTCCTCTGCTGTAAGAATGATGAGCTTGAAAACAAAGTTTCTGGCAAACTTTTTCCGGTTATTGAAGAACAAAATGGATACTAAGAAGGTTACAAAGGAACAACAGCAACTTACAGAAACCTCAACAGGTATGTCTTCATATTCTTTAGCAATAGCATTTCTGAAAGTTTCATTCCTCTGCTGAAAAGCTTCTATAGTATTCTGAAGCGCCTAAGGAAACAATGGAGAAATTCCTCAAACGTTTTACATTTCAGACGGACTCTCTGCATTCTGACCTGTTATTGATTAGCAGAGGGAAGCTACAGCCAGAAAATATGAATATTACTTTTTTGATTGCTTCAGTGAAAAAGTGTTTAGAAAATAAAGAATGTAGATGAATTTACCTTTATCCATTCTTCCTTATCTTGTTCAGAACTAAAAGAAATATTTGACACATTAGTCCAAAACTAGTTCAGGAAACATTATCTCACTATCAACAAGTTCTTGCAAAAGCCAAGCTTCTGAAGTAATTATCAGGGATTTAAATTTAAACAATACCAATTGTTAACTGTCCAACTTAAAACAAACCAAACCAGAAAACAAAAGCAGACTTCAGATTTCACAAGTTTGCAACCACTAAGCAGTGAACTCAAGTTGAAAGATAAATGTAAATGTATTTAAAAGTAGTAATAGTATTTGCATTATTAGACTTTTTTATCTTTTTTTTTTTTTTGAGAAGAGTATAGAGAGGAAAAGAGGACAATGCAAAGTTTAGGTGTAGGTGGTTTTTCTCCTCTCATTTCATGCACTACTAAATTCACATACTAACACACATTTCTCCTGTGTCTATCTCTTAAATCTTCCTCTCTTCCCAACAGAAGTAATTTCCTCAATGCTTTTTTGTTGTTGCTGTTGTTTAAAATTGTCTACAGTGGCAAGAAGAGTCTCCAGTTAAACAAAAGGAAAAATGTGGTTTAATACTATAAAGCAAAGAGCAGAAATTTCCTTTTTATGCATTATAGCAGATACAGATGCCTTAACAGTAAGTACAGGTGAGATACACCGACAAGGCAGAGATGAGAGAGGAAGCATGCTGATCTTGTACGACAGTCTTGCCTTTAAAATACATCGGCAGGACTTCGACATTTAAATCTTTGGAAAAGCATCTTGTATCACAAGTAATAGTACTATTAGAAACTACTGGCTAGCGCCAGTAATGAAAACAGTTTATCTGCAAACTGTAAGTCAGAAAGATGAGAATTAACACCACAGTATATCTGGCTCTTCGAAAGTGGCCTCCTCCTTGGATAATGATGTGGAGAAAAAGCCTCCGGTAGCCATGCATTATCAGCCATGCAAAATTTTATTTTTCTGTGGATTGCTATGAAAAATGTGAAAGAGAGCTTTTACAACATCTCAGTAAAAATGGCTCCTCACATTATGTTTTGCAGTATAAGTACAACTTTAAAGCCATCCTAAACAAGTGTTTCCCCATCTCACCTACCATCTGCATACGAGGCAGAAGAAACCTGTCTAAACAGCCAAAATAATTCTCCCTACCTGCTTACATTAAAAAACAAAAGCTGAGCTGTTAAATGTCATACCAGATCAGCAGTCTCTCAAAGAAATAATCTACCAGCTGTTTAAAACCAGTGACTGAAAATGTACTCAAACAGTATTCTCAAAAAATAGATAGAAGCCTACTAGTAAAGAAAACCCCAAGTACAAACTAAACATTACAACAGTGTTAATACAAGCTCATGAATTAAGGACATTAAGGTATAGGGTACATACAATACTCATATTAATCAAGATTCTTCTAATATAATTGAATAAGATATTGTTTGGTACTTATTCCTTCACAATTTTGTACAGACTTAGAGCGTCCTAAAAATGTTCATAAAACAAAACATGGAAACATGATCTTCTCACACCTAAAATAAACTAATACAGTAAACTTTTAATTACTGATCATTTCAGAAAGTTGACAAAATAAACTTACTTTGTTGCAGCATTTATTTATTAGTCCAATCTTTTGTGTACACATGTTTAATTCTGTAAAAACTAGATAAAAAGACTGCTTACCTGGCCTGCAACTCCAGTGTTCGCTCTTTTCCAGACACTTGGAAAGTGTGTGGATATTCTTCATTATGAGTTTCTATAATCTTCATACCATCTATGCCAACTCTGGTTCGAACAGAGAACTTTGATCCTACTAGGCTGAATTTGGGGACGCAGTAGAGCAACATATTGTTAAACTGGGGAAAAAAATAAACACATGGCTTTGCATTAACAAATACACAGATACAGCCACAGTTTCTACCGAGAGCTGGACAATATCGCAAAGCTAGACTTAGTGGGTGAGAAAGCAGGTTCTCTCTTCCTCAGTTGATATACGAGGAGACCAAAGCTCTAATGCAAGACAACTGCTTTTTCTTATTTGTTTAAGAAATAAGATTAAAGGACAGCTTCTGTGGATATAAGAATAATTGCTCTGTATATGCAACAGTCTTCATAGCATTTATTATGCTCAAGCCAGATATTTTATACCACAGTAAACCTTTTGTTAGAAAAAACCATTCTTACGTCCCAATTTTGCAAAACCTACTCTAAATTGCAGAATAAGGACTCTTTTCGTCAGTGCATACATTTATATTTACTCTGTACCAAAACCATTTGGTTTCGTAGAAATTGTAACTGATACTATTTGAGGATATTATTTGCCTTTTCTCCAAAACAGAAGAACATTTCTTAGCATTTTTATTCACTGAAACCCTCACTATCACAGGAAGAAAAAAAACAACAATACATGAGCAGGACAAAGATATATTCCTTTATTAAAGATTAGAACTTTAAATAATGTTTAAATGTCTAACGCCCCATCCTAGAAGCAGTTAGTAAATCAGATCTACAGTATTTAATTTTCTCACATTTTTTCCCTCTCATTTTTCTCAAAATTAATTATTAAAAAGAGAAACTCACTTCAGTTAAATCCCATTTCATAGAAATCCTCTCTAGCCTATTGCCTACTCTGATTGGCAGATACAGCACATTTGAACTTGTCACCTCTCATATGAGGTGCACATCATTTTAATCAGCTGTCTAGCCCCATTTGAGGTCTTACTATTCAATGATTTCTCCTTTTGCTTGAAGCACAGATAAGCAGGAGTTGTGCCTCAACAACCCGTGACTAGTCTTTATTAACCAGAAGTCATGCAACGCCAGGGACCCGTAAGCAAAAATGTATTAGCAATTTTTAATGCATGGGAAGCAGTGAACTACATCTAACCTTTTCCAAAGGAGCTGTAAGGGAGCATGGCTCTAGTTTGTTAGTTCCAAGACAGGACACAGGCACCTGCCAAAAGGATGACTCCCATCGGACCGTGAGGCTTACTGGGACCTCAACACACGATCTATCAGGACTAAAATCCTAAGCTTTTACATTTCAGTCTCATAAGAATGGCAACGTTCTCATGCTGTAGGACCTGCATTTATAATCAGCAGCCACTTGTTTAAACGTGAGTTGCTGGACACTGGTTCCATTTATCTAAAACCATGTATTCTGTTCTAAGTGGCATTTGCAAACCTTTCTGTAAGCAGTATGAGGTTTACACATGCTCTAACACCACTAGTGAAAAAGCATTGACATCAACTAGAGAGGATTTCCTTCTCTCTTTGGCATTCTTTCAAGTCTAGAAAGGTATACAGCCACTCCTGTAAACACAGGCTACCATACTTACTAGGAAAAGATACCGTTCTTGAGCAGATGTATTGCGAGCAGCAAGTTTAAGGATCTGTCCTTCTTTTATCAGTTCATTTGAAGGGTTCACAATGTCTTCCTCTTCTCCCAGCATCTCATATATCTCTAACAATTTCTTTAGATTCTCCTTTACAGTGAAAATACAGTTATAAAACTTATTAATTAAAAGCACAGATCTTTAAACACCTTTAAATGAAATGATGGGAGTCTGCTTAAGTCTGGAGAATGTTAGCTTTGAAAAACATATATATACCTGGTATGTATGGTCAGCCATACAGGCTGATTAACTTGGTTGATACAGTCACAAGTACTTTTAGAAATGTTATCTCCTTGGTAATTTTAAAAATGCAGTTATACATACAGCCTGCATTATTTCTTGTCCAATATACCTCACATACTTTATGACGTACCTATCATGCCAGCCCAATATGGTAGAGAAACAGTAACTACTCTTTACAAACATTATCCTTCCACTGACAGAAACTGATGAAACAAGGATAAGAGCCCAGCGTAGTGTCAGCTATTTGAGCCAGGAGAGGAACCCAGTCTCTCCCATTTTCCACTCGAGAGAAGTAGGTGCAATGCCAGATTTTGTCTATCATTCCAGGAGCTGGATAAATACATTAAGTAGGAGCAATCACTTGGACCCAGGAAACCCATTTTTGCCCTTTTAGGGGAGATTTGCAATTCACACTCCTAGCTTCACCAAATACTCAAATGTATTAGAAAGTGAACGGGAAAACAAGGATCATTTACCATTTTTCTTATTGCACTGTTCGAGTGACTTGCTGCAGTGGATATAATTTCCAGGGATTCTAGTCAGAAGAAAAAGAAAAAAAGTAAAACAGAAAAGATGCATTTTTACATATTTTTATATTACATAGAAGAAAAAATGGATTATTCTACAAAATTGTTTGTCATTTTTATGTACTTTACACACTATGATAAATTTCTTAATTTTTCAATAAAAAGTAAGCAAGTAAAGTGGAAAGCATAAGAAAGTCACCTACCGAACATAAATTATGATCTGGAAAGATCAGAAGAGAATTACTGCAGATTACATTAGAGCTTCAGCACTTAGAATCACATTTTTTTGTGACATGAACAGACATGGTTCTCTCCCCTCTTTTCTCAAAGTAGTCCAGAATGTCAAACTGGTTTTTAGTTGAAACAGCTCACATTACAAATATTTACAGTAATACTACTAACAATGAAATATTTCAAAAAATTATCTGGCAAGTAATTTTGAACAATCCACAGAAATATCTTGAACTGTTCTTGTGTAAATACAGAGAAGAATAAATTTAAAAATGGACTGTTCTTTTTCCCGCAGGAGCTTAAAAATACAATAATGAGACTAACTCCACTTCTTTACAAATAAGAGACATACATTCCAATGTGCATAAAGCAAACCAAAATGCCAACAAAAACAAAAAACCCACAGAAAAAACACCACAACCCCAATCATCTGCAAAGCAAACAAACCAAAATCTGTGCGCAAAAACTAAAGCAAAACTTATGTGCTCCAGGAGGAGAATACTAAAGGCTTTATAGTTTTTATATTTTCATCCGCTAGTCAGACAGATTTTTTTTTTTCAAAGAATCCTACAACTGCACTGAAGAAATTATATTATTCTTTTCAGAAGGACTTTGCTTCTTCACTTTATTTTTCCTGAAAATATCTTTAATTTATAGTATCCTCTTACTGATATCTTATTACAGCTTTTTTAATGGCTAGAAGATATTTACTTTCAGCATCTTTCCAGTCTAGAGAATCCTGAGGCAATTTTCTTAGGTAGTCCTTTAGAAGCATCTCGTAGCGTGGAATGCGTTGTACTGGTTCTAGCATGTGATGTTGCAATGTCAAATTTCCACACACTTTTTCCTTCTAAAAAATTGTAAACATATTTCAATGCAGTAGGCAAAAATGTTATTAGGATATAGCAAAATAAAATTTATGACTGATAAAACATAAATAATGTATTTTGAAACATGCATGATAGACCTTCTGAAAGAAAACAGAACTACTTTACTGAACCAAATAATTAGAAACTCTTTCCTAAAAATAATCATAAAAAGAGTTTTCTAAGTATTCCGTAGAATACACAAATAAAAGTCCTACCAAAAAAACTTCCCAAACTCCAGTGTACCATAACTTAGTTTTGTAATAACTCAGACAAAAGAATTACAACTGAATTAATAAGAACAGTTCATGACCATGTATTAGAAAACAATTCTTAAAATACACCTTTATGGCCCATTTATCTATCTGAGAAGGGAGTGCTTTCTTGGAGTTTCATTCATAATGTAGCCCCCCTCAGAAGTGTTTTAAGATGCACATTCATTTCCATAATCTTAGATGCGACAAAAAGATTACATACACGTAGTTGTCTTCCCTGGCTTAGAATCACAAGACCCTACAGAGCAGTACAATCTAAGCAGAAATACCTCATCCCATTTCCAGCTGCTCAGTCTGCAGCAGGAAGACCCATTCCTGCCAATTCACAGAGGAACCTACAGGGAGCACTCGGGGGTACAAAACGCTCCTTTGAAGAAGGGTGCATTGCTCAACTGTTAAGCTTTCTTTACCTTTTGTGGCTCAGCATTTAGGACTATATACTTACTTCCAAAGCCTAGTACTCTGCATAGCAGCACTGGTGTGAGCCAACAGCGTACTTACAGCTTCTGTGCAAGGATCTGCAGTTGCACTGATAGGTCACTTTATCCTAAAACAGTATTTACTTTTGGTATCTACAACAAAATGTATTTTTTTTAGTCTTCTCATGTTTCGACCTTTATACCTTGGTCCTCTATTTTGCAGTGGAAAGTCTGGATTTGCATGGCTGTTTGTGCACATATGAAGGGAGAAGGAGAAGAAAGAGAATGCGGTGTGGACAAAACCAACAATCCTTAATTCTAAGGGATTTGGTATTTGATTTTCCTTTATCCTTTTTTCATCCACAAACCCATATATTTTTATATATGCTTGTATTACTTGGAGATCTACATTACTCGCCCCGTTACCTGAATGTCTTGAATAATGAATTTGAATTGAGGTGACCGTTCAGTCCACGTTTTCACCAATTCCATTGCGTTATCAAAATTTTTCACGTACTCTCCATACATCTTGAGGAAAGGAGCTAACTTTTGCAGAATATCTCCAATTCTGGGGGTGGTAGTCCTGCAAAGTAAGAGGGTGGAATCTCAGAACAAACAGGAAAGAAAAAAAGTCACACATGGTGTGAAATGGTTTCAAGTGTTTAATAGAGAATCCTTCTGTTTGGGATGGCCTCATACAGAGTTCTAATGTAACCATTAAAAGCGACCAGAATTAACACAGAAAGAGTGTTTGTATCCTCTTTGGTGATGTATAAGCATTATAGGTCACGTAGAGCACTAAAGAAAGAAAAGCTATCTATAATGAAAAACTTGAAAGGTTTTGTTTACAAAACATGGCCTAATTTATTTTATTTGCAGTTCCTTAAAACTACATTATTGTCTTTTGACCATACTTTACCCTGTAAATATCTAATCTGTGGTTTTGTTTGATGACTGAATCCATACTGTACAGCTTCTCTTCTGTGCGTTATATAAACGTGTATTTACAACTTTTAAAAAATCATTATTTATCTAAGAAAACCTATGAAGTAGAGAGAAACCCTTGGGTTCCAGCCTTTTGTGAGAACTTTCCTGCACCTTTCCCAATTACCAATAGCATCTTCAAATAAAAGAGGGTAGTAAAGAAACTGATGGAGAAGCAGAGAGAAGCTGCACTCTTGATGCACACAAAGCAAGCAGAAAGGCACACATGCATCCCCAAGAACTACAATGCGAAACACATTTCACATTTCATTTTCAAGGACAGACTCAGGAACTCAGTATCTCTGGATTTCTGAAAATCTGAAATCAATGTTGTGGTTCTGGTCTAAAGTGAAGCAATCTACTGCAATTACTTCAGCAATCCACTGCAACACACCACTTCTCCAAGAGAAAAGCTGTCCAGGAGGGAAAAATTGTTTGAACGGTGAATATTGCCAGGACTGGCAAAAGCTGGTCCAGCTCCAGCTGCCTCCGGCGGGGCAGAAGGCACCCGTGTGAGAGCTGGCAGAGGCCTGAGCGACTGCCGGGCCTGGCAGCTGGCGAAGGGGACAAGACAGGGTGGGAAGCTGGTCTCTGAAATCACCAAGCCTCTCCGCCCTTAACTAGCTTCACGTATTTGTTCAGCCACTCTACATATGCAAGCAGACACATATGCTTTCAAAGGCAAGCTAGCAATTTAAAACAAAAACTCTCTCCTTTGATTCACGGAATGCTATTTCCCTGGGTTGTCATTTTATTGCAATGCAGCGTATTTTTAGACTGAAAATAAAATACAAATCATGCCGATTCCAACAGAACCGAAGAAAATGTGAACACATTTCTAAAGGTCACCAGAAAAAAAACCCCTTCGGATATTGAAGTTTTCTGATAAATTTTACAGATAAGTAATTATAAAATTTTGCAATCAAAAAAAAACTTAAAGCAGAAAAGATTGTGGAAATCCTTTGTATTTAAAGAAACTGGCACCAAAAAAGCATACTTCTACTTAACTGTTTCACAACTATTACTAGACAGACATTAAAAAAAGAAAAAAGTTAAAACTTTTATACACCAAGAAGTAGGAACAGTTTGCTATGCCTGCTCCTTCGGTACCTATGGCATCTTATTTACAGAGAGCTGCAATTTCACTGTCTCTGAAGATAAAAAAAAATTTCACAACTACTTTTCATGCAAGGCCCTTACATGTCCAAAGACTGAGGCTGTAACAACATAAATTCATCATCATTTCAGGTAAGAAAGACAAGATCCACACCACACAAAGAGCTCTGAAAGAACAGGAAGGACAGGGGAAGTTGCAGAAAGCAGAACCTTCCAAGAGCAGCATCCTCCCTTGATGGACTTACAAGTAACTAGTTCATCTCACTCAAACACTACGCACCATGAGCCAAAATCTGAAGTTCTACTAAATGCTATTAGGTCCAGGACAGTTCCTGTTCTCTTGGATAGAGAGATCAGAAAGAGAGCTATTACCATGGACGCAAATCAGCACTGCACTACTGCCTGACAACAAAGATAGCATCATTATATGGGTCAAGAAATAGGACTTCACATTGTAATGCAGGTACAGAAACGCTTCATATTTCTGTGTTATCAGACCACGATGGTATTCACATTTGCATGATTTGTAGCATCTCATTTCACACTGTCATGGTTGCAAAAAAACTAAGCAAAGGTCTGTAAAATCACAGCACAGCAAAGGTGACTACAGAACGACTGCTTTGTCTTCCTAATATACAAGCTAACAGGCACCCAACAAAATTGAAAGTTGCAGTTTCCAAGCAAAACAAATCATATGAGTAGGTCAGGTCTGTAATTGCCACAGATTCCAAAACTTTGTGTTGAAAGAGTGACATAATTTCTTCACCCCCACCCCCACTCTGAGGCTATCACACTGTGTTCTTAATATTCTTCCCCATCTATCTGCTATTGGTCATCCTCAGGTACAAAAGACAGAGTTAGATGGGTATTTTATTTGATGTAGGATCACTGTTATGCTCTGTTATGCTGTTTTCATGGGAAATATATTGCAACAAGGCTGTTTCCAGTGTTTTCAAGCCATATGTTGTAAAACAGATATTCAGCTCCAGCTGTTGCTCAAGTCATTCAAAATGCAACTGCCAGACAATTTCATTTCCACCAGATAAGCTTAGATTCACACTGCCTTTTCTTCTAAAAAAAGAAGAATCTGCTTCCGATCTGCTCTCCCAGTTTCAAAACCTATGTATTTTTTACCTTAAGTTTTCCAAATAAGCCATAACCCAGGGAAAGTGTCAGAAATTTTTATCCAGCTATTTTTATTGGAAACAAAAGAACAATAGAAGTAGTACATAAACCTAACAATAGAATATACTTAAGTATTTTCTATGTCCAATTAAGGGAACTGCTGAGGAAAGTGAACTCTCTATCTGGCAGGAGCTGTTGTTTCAAATACTGGTGATGGAGAGAGAAAATTATCCCAGATTTTTCTTTTGGTAATGATCAGAAATCGTTCTCTTCAACTGCACCCTTTCTTCTAACTCCTCCCAAAAGCGTAATGTTCTAAGGACATTTAAACAGGCTGTCTCAGGTACAGCACAGAGGTTGTTTCCAAGCAATGTGGGAAAGATAATATCTTTATGATGCAATTTATTGGTTTTGCACTAATCGTCAAAAGTTTATCCGCAAAAGCACTTTTCAACCTTTGAAGCTTGTAATTATACATGCATTATTACTGCCCAATTTAGCATTTTGCAAATATATAAGGTAATATAGCCCATCTTCTGTGCTCTGTGAAGTGTCTAGAACAAAATTTTAAGAGCACCTCACAAATTTCATTTCAAATATATACAGCACCGACATAATGTAGTGTAAGCTTCTTTTTAAACATCATTGGACTAAGTTAAACTCCACCTCTCATGAATATGCACTCTATTTTAATCCAGGTGTTTGTATTTCCTATCAGATTTTTTTCAATTAATCAGAATAAAAGGATGGATTTACCTTAAACGGTCATTTTGCAAGGAACGTAAGTTAAGGTGTAAACTTTGCTACATTCCATGATGCTTAGGTTTTATGTACTTTCTTGCATTATAGACTATACAGGGCAACCACGTGTTTGCGCACAGGAACTATTGTATTTTAAAGAATCATAATTTTAAAGGGGAATCATCTTATTGAGTCAGGAGTTACATAGCTTGTTGTCTAAAGCACCACTGTGTGGTCTGAGATTTTTTCATGTATGTCACAAGATTACAGTATTTCTTATTTTTTAGTGTGATTTTGACAATTAAGGTGTTATATTAAAGTGTAACTGGAAATGATATCTGGTCAAACACTAGAATTCCTCACAATAAACCCTAGATAACATGGAATACAGCAACCAAACAGGTGCTGAGGTGAAACAACTGGATGAAACAATATTCATAACTTTTTATTGGGTTTGTTTGTTTGTTTAATGAGGTGTCCCCTTTTCCCAGTAAGTTAGGGAAGCAGCAAGAGTTTGGGACTTTTTTTTTCTTTTGTTTTTTTTTGTCACAGTTACATGAGAGACCAAAAACCACATGGCTATATTTTAATATCTGCAGAATAGTGTACACCAAGGCAGGAGAAAGATGCTACAATAGTACATGATCATTACAGACAATATTTACACCTCAGCTCTCCTTCTTGCTTGCTCCAAATAGAGGTCCTATCAAAAAGCTGACGAAAAAAACGACGCCAAAACATTCCTTACCTGGATGTGGATTTCAAACAGAAAACCAAAACACAGAGAAACAAAAACATATCCCACCTTATTACAGAAAGCAATAATGATGAAGGTTACTGTGCCACAAGGGTAGCACAAAACACATACATGTTATTTATCTCAATTTTGTGTTCTGTGCAATGAATTCATCAGGTAGCACAATTTCAGTCTGAACCTCTAATTCAGCAAGGCATTTAATCATGAGTAATCTCACTGCCTTCAGCGAGATACATGTCCTTTATTTTAAGCAAATTATGCAAGTCCTCCATTGAGTCAGATCCTGATGAAGAGCGGAAGAGCAGATGTTCTCCTACCCACACTACTTCCTGGGCTTGGAGCACTTAATTATGAAGGTACCTTCCCTACCTCAGCCCTCTGACAGAGTTTCTACAGGCACAGTTTTGGTAGTATATTAACCAGTGAATTGCCTCTTACCATTCTTGCATTCTTTTCTCAAGTTCTGGAAGTAAGAATTTACTGTGGAAGGCATTTATCGATGAGATGTTAGAAAAGATTTTGTTAATCACTTCAGCTGGAAATGAACCTCTGTTGGCTTCCTCAAGGAGTCTGGAATAGAATACCTGCAATACAGAAGAAGAGCCCCAAACCTATCAGCCTGTTATCTTTAATCAATGGAAGACCACCTGTCCACCTCTCCTACTCCAACTGAGGCAAGATTAGTATTTCAATAAAACAGACGGGTAAAGACAAACTCATTTATTGTCTTTCCCTCAAGTTAAAAGCTTCTCCTCCCCTTACACCCCACTTTTTTTCTTGGGAGCCAGGAAAGCAGTGCAGGCGGAGCAGACGTAAGGAAAGCCAAACTGAAGCAGTGCCATTTTGAATTGACTCCAGGCACCCTGACTGTTTTAACAGCTAGATCATCTCAGCTTTCCAGTCTTCCAGTTGTATTTTCCTTGCTTTCCTTTCAATTAGCATGATGTCTGATCACCATTAGCCCAACCACTCTCCTTTTATGCTGTATCCCCTTATCCTTCTGAAAACAAAGTAGCTGGCAGACTATGAGCGGACCCCACATACCCTTTAAAGCACAAAAAGGGCCCAGTTCTGAGTGGACTCTGCTATAGCCTCTTTAAAAAAATTATATTGTTTCCCCATCAGTGGGCTCTGCCTGACTAGATGCAGTTACAAAATGGCTAGAGACATGGGCAGCTGTGAATGTGCACACCACATAAAACAGTGCTTATGGGGAGCTCTGGTCCCTCTGTCTCCCTCTCCCATGCTTGAACAGACTGCTTCTCCCTAGAAAGAGCTTCAGAAGTTTGGGTAAGGACTTGGGAAAGAAGAAAAGGGTCTGAAGACAGGAACTTTGATAATCCCAACTGAGACAGCAGAAGCGTCTTAAAAGGAAAAGAGCCATACACTTTCACATATACTTTAGAACGTGCTCACTTTGCTGCATCTCTGAGAGGACAATTAATCTTGACAAATTACTCTGAAGACTGTAAAGGTTACATAACCTTTTAACCAAGTTTAGAAACGTAACAGTCCCTTCCCAGTCTTCTGCTTTCCTCTTATTAGCAGCAATTGAGCAGCTGTGCTTGAAACTAATTTTTCAGAACTCTGTCCAGTTAATATTTGGAAAACAGGCATGGGATTAATGCACTTAGGATTGCATCAAGGAAAATAGTTGTACATTACCCATCAGAAAAACCTATGAAGGAAATAAACCTTTTCCTTTTTATTTGTAAATGTCTCTAAATCAAAGCTCTTTTTTCTGCAATACTTCGTCTTTTAAAATGCATCATATATCCATCCCAATGTGGGTCTGCTAGGCAAATCCACTTTCATGAGGACAATTACTTAGATCCCCAAGCAGCCTGAACAATTATTGTATCAGATGAGACTTTTTACTTTTCATCAACTGTTTTTACAAGAAGCATTCATTATACCTGAGAAATTTAAATAGCGATGTCTGAGAAAAATATAATGGAGTAAGGCAATGCAAAGCTATAGGTATCCAGGTAAAAGGGATCTAAGTGTTATGTGAGAAAGTAAACACAATGTAAAAAGGAAAATACTCAAGAACGACAGACTTTCACATTTGAGAACTATCAGTTTGATTCTACAGAGCACAAGTATTCAACCCTCTCCTTGCAGGAAGAGTAATTTCTGTTCACTTCAATAGGATTTAGTCTAAATGTATAGTGGGAAAATAGGGGATATACCGTTTAGAATGGTCATTTTCCTAGGGTCTTTGGCACTAAAGAAGAATTCTGATCAAGTGGCTCAAATTTGAAAGATTTAGTAATTTTCTAGTGGGTAGGCGATTTCAGTATTACAAAATGATACCCTTCTCTCTTTCACCAGAAGCCAAGAAATGGTTATCCGTCCTCTTTGTTGGAAGGGCTACCAGTATGTGCAGCTATTGCTGCTGGTGACATCTACACACACAGAACATATTGCATTAATATCCACAAGATTCTAATACTTTTAAAAACGTTGTGTTCTTAAAAAAGAAACATAGGCAAAGTTATGTGGGAAGGGCAAATGACTGACTGGAAAAGTCAGTGAAATGTGAAAAACATACCACCTCATATGTAATTTATATACACACTTTTGCACAGCCATTCAAGTGTTCAAGGCAAGACAATAAAAACAAATTCAAGAAAATAAACGTACCCCATCTAGGAGGTCAAGTCGGCTAACGTAGGCTTTTTCTGTTTGCAGAAGTTCACTGGCAATTTTGTGACGTTTCTGTTCATCTGTCTCCTGGAGAAAAACAAGACCACCTCTTAGGACACTGGAGAAAACGTAATTTAATACTAAAAAAAAAAAAAAGTTGAAAAGACACGTAATTACCTTACAGTCCAAAAAGCAACAGAAATCCAAGTTTTACATTTAGTAACAGACACCCCATTTTGAAAAATATACACTTTCCAGCAGTTTAATCAAGAAATACAGAAGTCAAAGGAGGATAAAAAACAAACTGCAGTGCAAAACTCGAAGCCCAAAACATTTAATATTTCCCAGTTTGTACAGGGATCTTTGCCAGAGCACCAACTCCCTACTTAACAGATCAGCTCATATCCTGGTAATCGAGTACCACTGACCTTTCAGAGCTGGAAGAACTGATTTGCAGAGTAAGAGGGAACAGATGGGATTAGTCGCTGTTCGCCCCCACCCTCATTTCGAAAGTTATTTGAACCGTGTGTTCTTTGCACCACAGAATTAATTGAAAAATAGCGTACAAAATGTTTTATGTTCTTCAATACACTCACTGCTGATTAATTGTTGACTGCAATTAGAGGACTCCTTCACTAGGTCTTTATGTAAGTCACTTTTATTTCTTCAGGGAAGTTTTCACTTTAAAGTCTTTCATTCTACAAAATATGGCTTTGATTCTTCTGCTGAATGGAAACTTAAAACATTCATTCAAATTTCAATATTAAACTAAATATGTTAGAATATAAAATTATGAGCTGCTATGAGAAGTTACTTCAAAACAAACAATGAAAGCACGGTCTTCTACAATATCAGAACACTAGCGAAATGCCTCATGCTCACAAGTGTCAGATTCAACAAAATGACACGTCCATTACAAGATTTTTCTTCCAGATCTAGTGCTAGCACTGAAAACTGTTCACATCTAATGACATCCCAGTCTTTCCTAAGTAAATGGCAGTCTTATCATGGTGCTTATGGGAAAGTGCTAATTTTCTAGACAAACAATAGAAAGTCTTCATAAAAAAAAATATAGAGGAGAGCTTGAAAGAGTTATTTCTGGTTTCAAACTGTACACTGCTTTCCACAAGAGTATGATAAACATTTGCAAGTACAGTTATAAAGATGGTTTGCAGAATACTGTATACTAAAGTACCATCTTTTCATTTAAAGAACTTCAGTGGCTTTTTTCCCCTTTTCAGTATTCAATAAGTATTCCAAATTTGAACACATTTCAATTCTAATCTGCAGCGTTAACAGTCACACTGCTACACGGCAAGCCTCCTCCCTAAATACAGGCTTTCAATAGTGACTTCAAAGCTCTTCATTAAATCTCTATAAATCAGCATAGCAACCACAGTAACCTACAGAACAGCATTTTAAGTGCTGTCCAGAGACATTGCAGGGAGCTGGAGGATTAGCTGTTACAGCTACAGTGTGCCGTTTAATGCAGCCATTTAGAAGGGATCTCACATGTGGAATTGAGGCACAAAACCAGAAGGCTACTGGTTCCTCGGCAATTTTATTTTGGTTTCTCTCCCCAAACCCCCACTTTCTCCCTGAAGCACTGCTACAGAACCAATCCATAAGTTTCAGAAGATTACTTGAACTAATTAAGAGAGGGAAAATCTTGCATAGCAGACTCGAAAATATCACAGAAAATAAGCAATTCAGAAAAAGCATTTAATTCTCACTCTTAAGTCTCTATTACTCTCCCACTATACTCTGACCCCAGCTTTCCCGTCCTCTCAGTATCAACCTTACACGTCTTCCTAATTCTTGAACCTCAGACTCCTTTCTATATCAATCGCACTACCTGACACAGGAATCTTCTATGTGGGAAACCCCCCCACACACCACGGATGAGTTATCTTTTAATCACAGTGGTTATGTTCTTATTCCAGCATGAGAATATCCATCTATAGGGTTATACCAGTGCAAGAATAAAACTGTATCACTAGTTTCCTTTTAGGGAAGTCCTCAGTTTCCCACCTCACTGTCTCAATATTTGCCCACGTTACATGAATACCCAGCTGTGTTTTCTGCTACTAGCTCCATCCTCCTCACTACTCATTTGCCCAATTCAGTGTCTTATAACCAAAGAAAAGCACCTGGTTTCCACAAGGTCACTCCAGCTTCCTTCCTAGCACAAACAACAGGTTACAGGCTATTTTGCTAGTCATGGCATCTGTCTCCTGAGGAGCTTTTCCTGATGGAAGTGGCAGCCAGTGAATTGGGACCAGATGTATGGGTGGACACGTGGGTCCAATCTGCGCCGTGCTACACAGCAGGGCACATTTGGTGGAAAGACTCACCACTGCACAAAGCCAGTGCTGCAGCTGGCATACATGGGTGTGTATATATAGATATTTATTTTTTCTTTCCTGCTTTCAGGGAATTCATCCATCCCAGATCTGCTGCAGCACACACCACGCTGCACTGCACCTCTAGCCCCAGCTGCCTGCCCCCCCACCCACCCCTCCTCAAAGCAGGCATGCAGGGAGCAGCCAATCGATGGGCTCAGGGCAGGCAGACCCCGAGAAGGGGCTCAGCTTTTGCAGACCTGACTTTGGCTACTCTGAGCAGCAGGAAGCAACTCTTACAACGTAATTTGGCAAGAAATCCTGAATGATGTTTGTGACAGTGAGAATGACACGGAGCCATTTGTTACTAAAGCTTCAACAAAACAGCCTTGAAGAACCTTGTAGAGATAATGGAGGAAAATTCTTAAAAGAAAAAAACCTTAAAAAACATGGAAAACATGAGGTTAGTATTCAACTTCCGAGAACTTCAGTGCTTCACTAAAGAACTACTGTATCAAATCTAATCACTAACAGTTAAAGGGAATTTTAATTCTCTTTTAAGTTACAAGTTAAGCTTTATTTTCCCAGGATACAACCACAAATGCACACACCTCTTCTCACAAGTAGGATAATAAGATACCAGAAATGAAACTGTACATAACAACATGACAGTGATGCTGAATATTATTCAGTCCTATTTAGATGTAGGCCTTGCCCCATGGGCTTTGCAGTAATATATTAAGCAACACAGATGGGGTGAGAGATGTAGAGTGTGAACAAATATCATTCAATCCATGTTGTGCTTGTTTGGTTGCAATGCTGAGTTTGGTCTAAAGTAACAGAGTGGGTTTTTCTCTTCTTTCCCCACAACATCCTTCTCTCCAAATTGGAGAGGTATGGATTTGATGGGTGGACAGTTCGGTGGCTGAGGAACTGGTTGGAAGGTCGCATCCAGAGGGTAGTGGTCAACAGCTCAATGTCCAGATGGAGACCAGTGATGAGTGGTGTCCCTCAGGGGTCCGTAC
>JAVKLA010000024.1:18507704-18520619 GCA_034782735.1 Sagittarius serpentarius | reverse complement strand
CCCCATCCCTGGGAACATCCCAGGCCAGGCTGGACGGGGCTCTGAGCAACCTGACCTAGGTGAAGGGGTCCCTGCTCGCCGCAGGGGGGTTGGACTCGATGACCTCTGATGGGCCCTTCCAGCCCAAGCCATTCTATGATTCTATTATTCTAAAAACATTCACATCATAGCTGCTTCATGATTCAAAGCTTTCTTCCCTAAGTGTTGGGAATATAAATGTAAATTTCCAGTAGGATTTAAGATTTCCTTTAATCTCTTGAGTCCTCAGTTTCTGAAATCAAGGAAAGCACTAAACTGTGCGAGACCTGCAATGAAAATCCTGAGTGCTCTCATCACCTTCTGGCATATTAACTCTATACAACAGTCCATTGCACAAATGATGGTGAGTTTCTTGCACGGTAACCAAGAAAAGCAGTAAAGATCCTGGAATCCCTAAAGCAGTGATTCTTCTCAAGAGGATTTACGTGTTTATATTGGGTGCTAAAGATATACAGCTTTGTTCATGATTTACTGTTGTTAAAGAAGACCATTAAACTGTAGAACCAGGAAGAAGCTGGTAGAACCTCTCAAGTGCTGCAACAGTAAAACATTTCTTGGCAGAAAGTTAACTTTGCAATAAAGTTTCACCCTATTTAAATCAAACCTTCACCTTACATTTACAAATACACAATCTCCACCAGGTTTTGCGTTTGAAACACCAGAGCCCCCAACATTGCCATTAAGAGAAGACATCAAGTAAGGACCCTATTAAAGATGCGCAATGGATTCTTCTCTGTCTGTGGCATGCATGCAGCCTATATCCCTATTTCCCACCACTCTCACAACAAATAACCAAAGCATGTGTCTTCTTGTCTTCAGTTAGCTCTAGCAGCAGATTTCTCACAAGATGTTATTCAGGAAAAGTTAATCGATGGGAGTATTCTTGTACTGTTCAGCTACGGCGTTTCAGGCAAACCAAGTTTTACGGCAGAAGGTGCTTCTGCTGCAAGGCAAGAAACTTTTCACTTTTAATTATCTTTTTGCTTGTGATATTTGTGGTTTGTGACTTTCAAACTAATTCAGTAAATAAGAAAAATAAAACATACTCTACTCTGGTCATTTGGTGAAATGTTTCAGAACACTGCCAAATTTAGTAAGTTTTGTCTCAGCTTTTCCAGAACCTACAATAATCTGACTTTAGTCAGATCTACAGTCGTACGGGGAAAAAAAATAATTGTAAGAGCAACGTTATTCCAAAAGAAGCTTTCTTTTCCAAGTCTAAAAAGTAATTTCTGCTCTAGTTTTGCACCATTCCCCAATTCAATTCATCTTTTCCAGCAGTGGACTTAGTTTACTTCTGCTGTACATGTATGCATTGACAAAGAGACAGCATCACTTTTCTCTCTTCCCTGAATTAGGAAATATGGCACGCAAGAGACAAAGAAGATACTTCTCATGAGTATCAAAATATATATATCAGATGCATAATTTAAACTTTGTCTATGACTCACATGCATCTGCCTCTATTGCTTTTACTCAATGGTACCTACACTTGCTTAATTAAAAAGGGCAGAAGAGTGCTGTTAGTCTGTGCAATGCAACTTCAACTGGACTGCATCCCAGTTTTAAGATTCTTTACTAAGTGGGCGCTTAGCAAAATCACAGACTGTCTAAATGCTCTTACTTCTTCCCAATGCCTGCTTGGACGCAGAAAGAGCTTAAAGCTCTACCAGAACTCTCCTGTTCCTCATCGCTCCCCGCACCCATTCCAGACAGCATGGCAGCAGCTATTTAGACCTCCACAGGGCTGATTTCAATCTATAGGTTGCATCAATCCAAGCTAAATCATGTAATTTTGTACACATTGATTTTGTAAAGCGTGGCCCTTGGATCAGTCTGTGGTAGACATGCTTCTTAATCTCACTAGACTAAAGGGGAGGTCCTTGTATCGCAGGCAAGCTTTATCTCGGGAGGTGCTGCTGTGACCCAGTTCGGTTTTACAGATTCAGTTCTCCACCAATGCTGACTTAAGAGTCATCCTGCAGGGGTTTGGTTTGTTTCAGTTTTTTACCCTTCAAGCACCGGCAAACAATACATCTCGTAGCAGTCACATTACATACACCTCACAATTTGACTCTTGGTCCATATAGGGCAGATCACACGTGTTGGTTGCAGCAGCTCAAAGACAGATTTTGATGAGATTGCTGCCATTAGCATTTGCCCAGTTCCTTCCTGGACTTTACTACAGAACTGCCTCCTGTTCCTGCTTTTTCCTGAAAATGCTGCCAGCACCTTACTGCGTGACATGGATTCAAGCTTAACATCGTTGCCCATGGAGCGTTCAGCACTTTATTGGCACAGAGAGGGGAAACAGGCATTACCAAACAGGACATAGAAACATAACGACAGGTGCGGCAGGTTAAAGGTGCCTTGGACCATGACCAGATTCACGTTTAGATGGGAATAATAACATGCATTCATTACTGGCAAAATCAACCCCTAAAAGAAACAAGAAAATCCACACAACCCAGCCCCTTCTTGTCATTACCTGGGATATTTTGTCCTATAATACATGAGAATTTGAGACCCACCTTTCCCAGCACAGAATTTACCCTCAGGTGTGTATGTATGTGACCCCTAGCAAACCAAACTCCAGGGCTCAAAGAGGTCTGTAGTTAACCGACACAGGTGTATGACTGACAAGCAGTGATGAGCTTTATCAGTGCTCAGCTGCATGTTAGGCTCTGCAGTGAAGGGTCCAGCCCAGCCGCCCCCTGCCATGACTGACACATGGCACAGCTGGACCAGAGCTGTTAATGGTGTTCACTGGCCACCAATGCTTCAGTATGACAAGGCAAACCGCATGATCAAACTTTTAGAAGTGGATATAGGCACAATTTTTCAGCAATTAATTTCCCAAGACAGTTTTTCTTCCACCCACTTATTTCCCTTAATTATTTAAAACCTTCCTTAAGAGGAAGCTCAAATATATCACGATATAAGCTCTCCTTGCTAACAAGGCACATATTTAGTATACTCTGAACCTTGCATCTATCTGATAGCTAGCAGACTGCCACTGCCTTTCCAGCTTTGACTTGACAACTACTTCAAGTTAAGGATTCACACGACAGTTCTGCCTGAAGCCCTGTCGCTGCAGTTTACTACACATGGAATTTTACTTTATATACACTGCTAAAGTGTCCCTTGTAGTATGTCACAGCTGAAGCATAGTGCTAAACATGTACACGTATTTCAGTTCCACTTTTTTTTAAACCTCAGATAGCTAATGGGAAGAAGGAAACGGGGGGGGGGGGGGGAGAAGGAAACAGGGGGGGAAGAAGGAAATGGGGGGAGGGGAAAGAAACGGGGAGGCGAGGGGAAGAAAGATATGTGGGAAACTTTTTTTTCCCTGTCTTTTTTTTCAGAGGAAAAATAACCAAAGGATTTTCAACATTCTGACCTGCTCTTGGAAGCTTATTTTTGTAAACAAAAACCTAGCGAAAATACACAAAGTAGTAATACAGCAAGAATGAAACAATTTCTCTTTTTACCTTTGTTTCTACAGGTTGATCTTGCTTACTCACTTCCTCAGTTGGTTCTTCCTTCACATTGGAATTAATTTCTAGAGTTTCATTTTCAGATGGCAGCAGTGTATCACTGCTTGGAGTCCTGTAGCAGCTGTTAAGCATCTGTCCTTCACAGGCAGCCATACTTTGCAACGACTCTCTGGAAGTACTTTCTCTTTCCCCATTTATCAAGCTGCTGTTGATGGCATTATCTAGAACCGGGGTGGATACAGCAGAGCCATGATCTGGTAATCTCCTGTCCTCATCTTCCGTCTGGTCTTGGGCTACTACTCCGTTGGCTGTGTGTAGCTGTGCAACCTGAGTTTTGTTGGTATTACTGTTTCCCTGTTTTTGTAGTGGGTGCTGGGAGGGGAGTTTTGGCTGAGGTGATGTTGTTGACCCATATCTTCCTTGAGATTTAGAAATGTGGAGAACAGAGGAATCTTTCTTCAAATCACTAGGATTTAACGGGCTAAAAACACCGAACAAACAAAACACAGATGAGAGAACAGTTAAACGTGGCATTACAGAAAATCCCTGGTATAGGGAGTAGGAGAGTTGCACCATATAACCAATTCCTCCCAAACCATTTTTTCCTTGATTAATATTAGGAAGTTCAGGCCATCGAGACTTGAACTCCATTATTCCACCAAAACACACCCAAATATGCATCTCTTACTGGAAACCCAGAGTGCCAACCATATTGATTCATTACATCCTCATGTGTCTTGAATCTCACTTGTAAAACGGAAGGCAGCATGATCAGCTACATGTGACAGACAAGGGAACCGAGGCACAGATACATGAAGCGTCCCAGTAGATTATTGGCAGAAATGGAGAAAGACTCATGGTCTCCCAAGTTCCAGTCCAATGCTTAACCTAACAAGCAGCTTGTTCCCTAATTGCCCTTTAATTATACAAAAAGCACGAAAAGTGTCCAAGAACATTTAGCGTCCCTTTCCTTAGTTCAGCATATTACAAGAGGAGCCTTAAATTTTTATCCCATTTCTTCCCACAGTTTCCTTATTTAGCGGTGTCCTTTCGTCATGCTGCAACTTTTCTGAAGGGTATTTTCCTCCATATTTTAACTCCGCTTTAAACAAGTGTTTTCCCCTTTCACTATCGCTTTTTCTGTTTTGAGATTTTGAATTTTAGGCCAATGTAAATGGTAGCCTACTCTGTCAAAGTTTTTGGCTACATTGTAATCTAAAAAAAAAAATTATTGGAATCAAAATAAAACGTATACATTTTTGTCTGAAGTACATTTAACAAGCCATATTCAACTTGCAAAACAATACCATGACTGTCCTCTAACATATTGTTCCTAGTATGGACCATTAATCTTCTGGAAAGATGAAGACTGCTTATAAACTGTATGTTTACTCCTTATTTATAGGACAGTTTACACAAATATTGTAAACATATTCTGCACTTTTGTACGCAGACCTCAAAAAATGTCTTACTCTAGCTTTGTCTTCTTCCATCATGTAACAAAAAAATTTAAATCAGTTTTCCTTTAGTTGTAAAAAATTATGCCTTTTTAAAAAAATAAGCTTAACTCCAAGATAGAATTAATTTACATTTTTCAATTGCATGCACACAGCAAAGAGGTTTAATTAACTTTTTGCCATGCTTATGTGTTTGTGGGCTGTACAGACTAATGAAAATAAGTTATCATAATTGACAGTTTGCAGTTCATGAACATGCTACCTAGTCATGTGAAGACCAGTAATTAAAAGTGAAGTTCACTTTCATGGAAGACATGTTTTGCGAGCTGAGCTCATTTAAAAAACAGGATTTGCATCCATGGCCACAGCAGGGTATTCCAGAACTTGGCATGCTAATTATGGAAGTTTCTCATAAGCAGAAATCATAGAGTTGGGGAGAATTTAATCATTGGACAGATATTACTGGGTGTACTTAATGAATGTTGTCGGCCAAAAAGCAACTCTGCTTTCCCTAGATCCCAAAACAAAACATCTCTACTTTTAAAAGTCTACAAAGAAAGTTTTCTTTGCTTTCTTTATAGCTTCCTTTAATTGTATAATATTGAAAAAGTTCCTGTACAATGCAGCAGGCATGTCTAGGAGGAAAAAATGTAGGGCACATTGGTGTAGGGCACGATGAACCTGAGGAGTTTCCTTTCAGAAAGGATAAAATTGTTTTTCTAAGGATACTACACAGTTAAAAGACTTGGGTGATGCTTTGGAGGAAGACTGGGAAAGTGATAACAGGACTAGAGACCTGTGCTAGAAGAATTCACAGGACCTCCAGTGCTGCAGCAATTTCTTTTTCCCCATCTTTGAGCAGCTGTCATGACAGAGTGCAATCAAGTCTCTGCCTAAGGCCAGAAGTTTCCTACGGATGAGGCTCTGAAATGATTCCTGTTCCACTAGACAAACGTACTTTTGCAGCGCTCAGCTGCTCCTGTATAAAGGATTAAATTTCCCCCATCCTGAGGGGAAATTCTTTCAATGAAAGTCTTAATACCCTGGCTCCTCAGAAGGACGTGCTCTGTCGTATACCACGCGTTCACTCCCGTAGGGGCGTCCCTTCCGAACACCAGTACCCCGAGGAAACGCAAGAAAGCCACGTCCCAAACTTGCAACACTCAACTGTCACTGGACTGTTTCTTGAGCTGTTCCTCTGCCATGGGCTTTCTGGAAGGTCGCTCTCTTTATACAGAGCGGGTATATTCAGAACTTCTGTTTCAGAGCTTATAATGCTCGTCACGTACATCTAATTAAAGACACACAAGTAACGCTATTTTGTAAAAGCGGAGTTCACTGTGGCTCATGTTTCTCAAAGTTCTAAATGTTTCCTGTAAAAGGCAGTATCAAAACTCATGAACACCAAGCTATTCCACCAAAATCACCAAGTACTACAAAGCAAACAGTTTAGAGAATGTATGCCATATCAACACAAATAACTTGTACAGTTCACCCTCTTCACATGAATGATCTGAAGAGGTTAAGACAGCATAAAAGGAAAATCAGGATTTCATGTTTTTCTATTTGCTTATAAAAGTAAATATGAAAGTAAAATATAAAAAATAAAACAAAAATATAAAAAGTAAATATAAAAGTAAAAAATAAATAATTTAAGATTAGCTACAATGTTTCATTCTAAAATCAGCACTTATTTCAAACTGCTGACATTTTTCAGGATGTTTTAAAAATGCTACGTTTGTTTGGTTTTTGTGTCTTGTTCTTTTTTTTAAGAAAAGACTAGCTCCTTATGAAAATGCACACCCTGTACAGGCCAAATATACAATTGGCTTGCACCATTTCAAAACACGTGCAGTTTTGCCATCAGCTCCCCTGGCAGGGATGGGTTTGAGCACTACCGTGGTAGCAATGACCCTTCTCACAGGTTCAAGTTTCAACAATCCGCGCACAACAGAGTTCCAAACCAATTCAAATTCTATTACCTACCTGCCTCCCTCAAAACGATTGATGAGATCTGACACTTTACTGGACTTTTCCTTTGCGACACTAGAAACAGGGGTGGGTGTCTCTTCCTCCATTCTTGGTTTCTGATTTGATAAAGCTTTATGCCTAGGGGTTTGGTATGTAACAGGTGACACCTTCTGCAGATGAATTGGCTTTGGAGGCACTGCAAACAACAATAACAATAATCCAGCGCTCATTAACTGTTTCTTTGAACTGCCAGGACATATATGAGATTTTTGGATAAGAACTTACTACAGTAATGAAGAGATGCTCTTGGCTTTACTTAACCTTAAAGTTGCTTTATGAATACAAGGACTTCATACAGATTTTTATGCCCTGTCTGGTATCAGGCATCTTGTTATATTTCTTGGATAAAAGCCAAGCCACACGCTACTTGAACAAGCTAGGAAATTAGGGGGTTGCTTGTTTGTTTGTTGTTTATTGTGTACTGTAGTAAAGACATATGTGGCCTCCATAAATGCAGGGTTTATTGTAAAAAAGAATTAAGCATAATCAACAGATCTAGCTGTGCTGTAGAGCTCAAGAGAGATTTAAATTTCTGCCCCAAAACTCTGGTGCTCTCATTCTTTACCTTCTCCCTCACGACCTCAATAACAATAGTCAGTGGAAAAGGTTTCTGCCTTCAGCTTTGAGCTTCCTTTACTCACTGAACCTTTGTCTCTTTATACTGCTGAAAACCCGGCCCCCTGAAAATACTTCTTATTCTTCTTGCTTTTTCCCCATCCCTACCTAAGTCCTTTTAATTAGGCTGTTAATGATCAGCCACTGTTTAATACAGCGGTGACTAGAACGCAGAAGACAAGGTGACACATAAAGCAACTAAAGTCACAAGAGCTGGTGATCTTTAACCTTTATCCCTTTACGCAACTGTGCAGCATTTGTGGGCAAAAGCGCTTCACAGACAGGGCCCAAGGCATTCCACTATCAGAGCGACGCACCTCCGGCTCCATCAAAAAGACAGACTTAATGGAAAGGTCCTTAATTCCCAAGAAGACAACTCTGTTCATACCCACATGCATTCCCAAAACATCCTGTGGGGATAAGTGAAAGTATTTGACGTGAAATCGAAAAATAAAGACTATATCTGTCCTTTAATAAAAGGCAGGCATAAATCGGCAGGAGTAGGCAATGCCCTCCCAGTGGAAGCAGCGGCCCCAGGGGCTCGGCCACCGCTCCGCTGGCATCACGCTCCGGTGTGCCACAGGCACCGGCCCTCCAGTAACTACACAGACCTGCCAGGAGCAAACGTGAAGGGAAGGAGGACAGGAATTGGCATTAGGAATCACATGCAGCTCTCATGGTAGAAAAATAAGCACTGCAACAGGATACACAACAGATGGATGTGAAAAAGCCATGTTCCTCGCGTTAAGGATTAATCCCAATTAAGTGGGATTATAGTGATCGCTGCAGTCTGAAAAGTACCATGAGGGACTCTACGAAGAAATGAATGTACCATAAAAAGCTTTAGACTTCAACCATATCATCTACAAATGCTGATAAATTAAATAATAAGAGGGAGAAGGAAGACAATTGCTGTAGATGAGATGCTTCTACTGTATATATGTGTATCTTTGGTCCTTTCAAGCTTTACTTTCTATTTATTAACATAAGCAAAAAAGCAAGTTTGGGGAAGGATGCAGTGCAGAAAGGATGACTTAAAATACTGCATTTTTCAAATTGTTACAGCGCAATCCTGAAACAAGCAGACTATGAAATTGTGTAACTGCTGGAGTATCTGTAGTAACCGAAGCCTCTCCTGAGAAGCCACATCCATTTGCTCAGCTGCAGCTGCAGTGCGGTGGAGCAGCTTTCCCTACATTCCCTCTTCTCAGGGAGTTCGGAGAAGGTCTGGCAGAATTAGGCCAATGAGCATCAGATAATTGTCCAAGCGCTGAATAGCTTGCTGCACTGACAAAGGCGATGAGACAGCTGAAAAAGGCGACACAAGCGGGCTGGGAACAAGCAGGAGACATAATCAAACATGGGCACGGCCATTCCCTCAGGGAGGAGACGGAGGGAAAGGGGACGTTGGGTGGATTTACTGACCAGCACTATGCTAGTTTGTAGAAACACTTCTTGCTCTTGCAATGGATTTTTTATAACCTGCAGTCTTGTGGATTCTCTTATTTAATGGACTCGTACATCTCTTCAATTCTTTTCTACATCTCATAAAATGTTAATATCCTCACAAGGATATATTAAAACTACTAAACTTGAGGGAATTAATGTCTGCTGATAAAGCAGAAGGAATTAGTTTGAAGCTATTTTTATATTGGATCCACTGGGACAAAAATCAAATTCTAGGACATTCTGTGGAGGTGTGCAACACTTTTGCAGCTGTTACTGAAGAACCCCCAGCTTAGCAGCATTTCCGTAGGGTAAGCACAAGGAACCTCTGGTCAAACTGGACAATCTCAGCATATTGAAAATCCCTGTAATGTCTTCAGAGGAGAACCACAAACCAAACAGCCATGCCGGTTCACTAATGCAAGATATTTTCTTCTTTACTCCCTGTTACCATCTACAGACAGCATTTCTCCTAATCAGCTGCTGCTGTGGCTACTGTAAGTTTAGAAATAGAGCAATGGAAAAAGGACAGTCACAAGATCGATGAAAAGAAAAGAACCACTAGTTTAAAAAAACCCACGAACCTTCCTGTAAGGTCAACCTTGTTAACAGGGATTATTGAAAACAAATTCCATTAATTCGCCCCTCAATGTACTTCTGTAGTGTTTTGTTTTAATCAGATTATTTGTCAGTGTGCACACAGCAAGGATCTTAAAGAAAAAAAAAGAGAAAAGACTGGCCCATTGTAATACCCTGCATAATACAGAGCTCTGTTGGAGTCTATAAATACTCTTGTCACTATACCATAGAAGTTTGAGCTCATTAGGAGATATGAACTGCATATTCTGCCCAAAGAAAACCCCTCAGTATACTCAGGTAGCTGCTACTGTGTAATGCTAACCAAAATACCCAACCAAGATTTAATCTGCAGCGCCTAGGTGTGCATTCAACTTTGTACGTATACATAAGGAAATGGGAGGTATGCATTTAACTCCTACTGGTTAAAAACACTGCTACACTTTGATTCAATGAATAAACACAGCTAAAAGTTCCTGTGGTAAGCAGCTACAGCTCTCCTGGCCGAGTCATCCTTCATCACCTCTTTGCATGCTCCATCATCTTCAGGAAGATCAAATGAGCACAGCTAGATAGATACCAAAGATTTACACTCCCAAGAACAGTGCAAAATAACTAGTAACCTAGACTCAGCAGAAAGAAAGAAAAAGTCATCTCCTCTTTAGGATGTACATTTCCACATTTTTATATCACGTCAGAACAAGTATCTTCCAATGATATATTAAGAAAGAAGACCAATAATAATCAGATGTGCTTTGTTCTCTCATTTGTCTTCTTCCGGGAGATAATGTTTCAGATTTAGCAGTTTTGTTGAAAAAAAGAGACATTGCTACAGATTTCTTAAAGCTCCGCTGAGATCGGAGAAGTCTAGCTAGAAACAACTCTCAGTGTTCAATTCACCTTTTATTTTAGAAGTTTCACTTGTCAGAGAAGTACAGTCTACACCCCAGACATTTAAGAGGTCTTTCAATTTTTCTGGGTCCAGGCCACTGAATACCTTCAAAACCACAGGCTATATTATAATTAACTGAGAAAGGAGGACGGGATTGATGCTGCACCGTAGATAGCTAAAACTGACTGCTGAAGTCTATGTGTTGAATGCTTAGTGTCCGTACCATTTCACAGTAGCACAAACCAGACCGTCTTCTGGAATGGAAAATCATCTCCAACCCAAACAAAAATGCCTCTTCAGCCCCAGCAGGAGATCCACAAGTACTTCTAAGCACTCATTAGAAAAATTTAAATGAGCGACTGATGCACAGTCTTGAACTGACAAGACACTTCACTGATTTGAAGAAGTGTTGACATTTCAACATATTTTCCATCCTGCAATAAAACTGCCTGGTACAGACAACAGTTTCAGTGCCCAGTATTTAGTAACTGGGCATCATATAAAACTCATGCAAGAGGTTCAAAAAGCAGCGAATAGAAGAAACTAGAAAAAACTGGTCAATTTGTACATGCGTTCTGCTATTGCTAGGTTCAGATCAATGCCCAAATATTTGTAGGTAAGGGTAAATTTGAAATTATCCAACAACTTGCTTCATCCCTTGTGCATCATATTTGCCTTGGAACTCAGTAGCGTATTTTGCTATTTCCACTGACCACCTCCTGTCTGTATTAGTCCGCGTTATCCGAGAGCGCACTGCATTGGTGCAAAGGTGAAGCACCATGTTTCACAGCTAGTACAGACTGTGACTGCTTTCCTCTGCAGTCCTGATTTCTTCGCTTAACTCCCCCATCGGCTTTCAGTCAGCTTCAGGCTTTGTTCCAACCTTGCGAAGATTTTCATGAATCAAACAGTACTCAACACAGAAATCTGACATATGAATTGCTAAATTGTTGACAGAAGGAATTATTGGGGAACAAAAGTTGCTCTTTTACTTTCAGTGTATCAGAGAGCTAGTTTGTTTTCTCCTTGAAATGCCTTGGGGGAAAAAATGAAAATGAAAAGAAAGAATTTTATATTGGATTCTGTGCAGAAATTTATTCACCTGATCTGGCTACCTTGAGTGATCTGTTTCCAAATATTTAAACTACTTCTCAGAGACCAAGTACAGACAAAACAGGTTCAGAGTCCAGGGTTCACTTTAAGTGCAAGATTTTGGATATTCTTCCTCTATATTAAAGCTAAGTTTACTAAAAATAGCTGTACTCCACTTGTAACACAACCTCGAAGTCATCTTTATATCTTTCATTTTAATTATATACATTTTGATAGGTTAGATGAAGGCCATTTTGCAGTTACTTCACCAAAGCCCAAATACACTGGCATTACAATTCAGGTCTGTCATCTTGTTTCCTTTGACTATGAAAGGACACTTAGTATTTGCATGACTAGAACAACCATTTGGAAAAACCTTTCCTGCTACTATAAACCAAAAATGTTCCTGTACCTGTACATCAAAAGCTGTTAAAAAAACCCCAAACAAATTAGCAACCACATTTAAACCAATAAACTAGAGCAATTTAGTTTGTTTGGATCGTCTGGACTCCCAAAGGCTTATCTTATTCATTCTATTTTGTTTCACTTCAATTAAATAAAAAGGCCAAAAAGATATACTATATAACTTCAATATGATGCAAATATTTAATATAAATAAATGCAGAAAGACATAGGCCCATGAACAAAGCAGGCACAAAATACTATTTACAGCAGTATTATTGAATATAATCTACACAGCTGCATTTCTTAGACTCCAACACTATTCTTGGCTATGTCACATTTGGAGCAAGCAATTTTGACAAACACAGAAGTCATGGCTAGGAAAGAGCAACAACAGCTGCATAACTACTTGAATGAATGGGGTCCAATAATATCCAACTCCTAATTTAATCTAACAGCTAAAATTTATAATAAGTAGGCTGGCTTTGTTTTTGAAAGGCTTAGAATCTTTTTATTGATTGCCCATTTCTGTTTATCCATTAACAGATTTTTTAAATATTTTTCTTAGGTAGAACACATGTTCTCTTGTTAACTTAGCTTCAGAGAACGCGTCTCAGAGACCTAGGAACTGGTGCAGAAAGACTACTCAGATAAGTAATATTTACATATGGCTGATAAAAACATCTTAGTTCAGTGAACAACACTGGCAAAAGTTCTATAAAAACAAACAATACAAAAATACAGCTTTATTTTGCTCTCATTCTCCCTAAGTAAATGTCCTGGTTTCGGCCGGGATAGAGTTAATTGTCTTCCTAGTAGCTGGTACAGTGCTGTGTTTTCAGTTCAGTATAAGAAGAATGTTGATAAC
>JAVKLA010000024.1:18496217-18507604 GCA_034782735.1 Sagittarius serpentarius | reverse complement strand
CTCTCCCCCATCCCACTGGGTGGGGGGGAGCGAGTGAGTGGCTGCGTGGTGCTGAGTTGCTGGCTGGGGTTAAACCATGACAGTAAACAAAATTTTCTTGATATCCCAATAAATTTCTTCCCCCCTTAACTCTAAGATGAACTCAGGACTGGTGCAAAATTCTTCAAGATGCATTTTCCCATTAATTGATACACAGATTGTTAAATCCACTACACGATGACTCTGTGTGATTCTAGTTTCTATACGTGATTTAGATGTGATCTAGTTTTCTAGGACTAATTCTAGTTTCTGTCACGTCAGCACTGTGTCTGAACCCAATTCACTGAGCAGGATCATGGTATCAGTCTTCTAAACTCACTCTTTTGTTTAACTTTTGAGATGAATGAAGTTCCTACTGTATGTCACTCCTAAAAGACCTCAGTCCAGATTCGCTTGGAATCCAAGATCTCCAGAACATACTCTTTGTTGTGATTAACCTCAGCAGAATCATCAATATTCCTGAGAAAACCGCATAAAAAGTTGGTTTGAGGTTTAGATGTATAAAGTCAACATGTAGGTTGACCTATTTAGCTTCTAAAAGTGAGGATATTATTTACGGACAGAAAGAAGGGAAACGTACTTCTACTCTGCAGACATTATTGGTCAGCTTTTACTGCACAAACACGAAGTTCCCATCTTTCCACATCCTCTTGCAGGAGGGCTCCTCTTGAGCTCTGCTAGAACCCCAAAGGCCTGAATATCTTCCCCACCTCCCTTGCCTTGAAACCAGCCTGACAAACACTCTAATTCAAAAATAGTGTCAAAAACCTTCCAGTTCAAATACAGTAATGCTTTTGAAAAATAAGCCCTGGCAATAGTTTAATACAAACAAGGGTCTTACATGTGTTCACCCATCTTTACCTACTAGCCATTTCCTGGGCAGAGAACGAATTTAACACTCGCTGTCTGGCAATAAGTGCACAGCAAATTGCTAGACATTTGAGATAAAAAGTATAGCTTGACCCATGAGCTTGTAACATATTAGTAAGTCCGACTTTCCTTCCGAGAACCTTTTTCAGCAAAATGCTATCAGAAATTACAGATTCATAAACATTTACAGAGCACTTGTATTTCAGTAGCAAGCTTTTACCCCACTGTTTTCTTTCTGACAAATACAGTTCTTTCAAGGTGTTCTATTTCTCTTTAAGTCTGAGATGAAGAACAACTTCCCCAACAAAAATACCTGAGACTACTTACCTTGTGGCTTTGGATTTGAAGCTGAACGTGGGGGCTGTTTGACTGGCACACTTCCATTTATTCCCTGAGCCGCTTCATTGTGTACATTCTGCTCAACTAGACCGCTTGTGGCACTCGCTGTACAAGATCTAGACAGTATTAAGGACTTTGGACAGACACTGCTGCCTGGAAAAAAAATAAAAACGTATAGAAACCCACGAGTTAGAAACAGGATTAAATATAATGTAGAATGACTACAAACACATTTATTAAGTGCTAACACTTCTCTGCAGAGAAAATTAGAACACTCATCTTGCCTCTAAGTGTCTCATCCTAAAAACATGCTTTGCTTTTTGCTGAAAGGTATTGTGTTGTTTAAACCTTGAAGAGCTGGATATGAAAACAAGACTTCCACCATGACTAGCCTAAGCTCTTCTATAGAAAGATTACAATCTCTAACAGACTTTTTCCTATCTGAATTGTCAATGTGCTTGTTCAACAGAAGAACTATAGGAAAAACAGCATTTTTGTTCAGCCATTCTATTTCTGTATTCAAAGTGTTCACAAAATGCTATATATTCAAAAAGTTTATTTTGTTACAGAAGGTAGCATCCAAAAATTAGCTAAACGTATTACAACTTTTTTGTGGGAAAAGGTTCCTATTGCAAGTTTAAAAAAAAAAAAAAAAAAGGAGCAAAGCACAAAGCCAGCTGACTGTTCTATTTCATTTCTTCCTAGCAGAATGGAATTTATTCTGATTAAGAGGATCAATATGCTGCTATTGGTAAGAAAGCTGGAAGAATATATAAAGCAAAACATATTCAAACAATGGAAACTGTAATAAAAGCACTTGTCCTTGATAAAAAGCATCCTTTAACATCCCTGGAAATCTGAGCCCTGGTTTCTAGCCAGTGAAAGATATTACCTTTCAGGTGACGTAGACAAGAAAATTGTGGCAGAAGCACAAGTCTGTGGTGAAAATTCCTGTATCTAGTGTATTGTATGCAAGCGCATTACAACAAAAGCCCCAAACACATAACTTTCAGCACATTACAAAAATACTGCATACTTGCCTTACAATCAGCAGCACACATTTCAGTAGGGCTGCTCAATTCTGCCCATTTAAGTAAGCAGTAACACAGTCTGCCTTTCAGAAATACAGTTGTTGCCCTGTAAGTACGACTAAAAATCCCATTAGATATGCAAAAAAGTCAGACATGCTGCAAAAACCTGCAGCTTTTATGGGGCTGATGTAGATTCCCATTGTGATTATTTCTGATCTGATTAAAGAAACACTTGTGTATTACTGCTAACTCCTGTGCATTATAATAACTGAGAAATTTTACTTGAAGTCAGAAACACAATGCACAACAAAACACTACTCGCCAGTTACTGTGTTCACTACTACCTGATTAATACCACCTCTTATAATCGGGGGTGATTAAATACACTGAAGAGTAGAGAAAGGTGGGGAAAGATTTAAAAAAAAACTTAGAATGGAGGCAGGCAAGACTGTAAGCGAGAAAGAGGAGGTAATAAATAACTAACAGAAAGGATAAATAAACACTGTAAATTTGATAAGCACTTAATTATTTTGCTTATCATCTGCAAGGAAATGAGAAGCTAGAATGCTTGCAAACATGCTTGCATCTGCAAGAATGTTTGAAACTAGGTGATGCATTATCTATTTTTTCAGAGCATTCTAATCAGAAACAACTTGGAGCCATGAACATTTAGACAAACATAATCAGCCAGCTTGAAATGCCAGTAATATGAAAAAAATGGCTTATTTGTATTCACAAAAGGTTAAACTAATGTTTTAGTATTGGATAGGTCCTTCATCAGCAGTTCCATAAGCTTCAGGAAGACAATCTCAACGCTGTTACGCCTTCTCTTATGTTTATTTCCAGTCCCAATGGTAGCACATAATGCATCTGCACTGTTCCAGCACTGTCTAATTTTTACTGCCGTTGTGATCCCACTCTTAATCATGCGTTCTGAATGAAAGAAATGCAGCATTTCTGGAATTAACCAAAGTCTATGGGAAAAGGGTTATTCTATTGTGACTGCCAGGAGGCAAAATTTAAGTCTCAAAATTACTTCTCTTAAAATTATATAGCTATATATACCCAGCGTGTTAAGTCCCAAGAACACCTGCCATAATGGTTGTGGCCTTGATGTTCTACTGCTAGATCTGTTCATGTAAGATCAGTGCAAAGCTTCAGCCTTCCTACTCATCTCTGGACGTACATGGAGGTTCAGCTAATAGTCTGTCTACCAAAGCATTGGTTTAGCCACAGTAACCTAGCCACACAATCTCCTGATCAGTTTGGAAGAGCGTTCAGTAGCACTGACACTACAAGAGACTAACTCAACCCATCCACTTTCTCACCAAACACTACAGGAGCGGTAGCAAGGCCAGGACAAGAGTCAGCAGCTTCCTGAGTGCAAACAAGAAGGCAGAAAGCAGCCTCTCGCCCGGGCAGTTACAACAACAGATTTGTTGAGGCCTGAGCAGGAAATCTAGTAAATCAGGTCATGGATTTTGCCCACAATTGTGCCCAAACCTGCCCTCAAAACTAAGTTTCTAGTGGCTTGGTACCTACCCTTCACAGGTTGGTCCTGTTTGTGAGAGGAACCAACACGTACCCAAGAGGCTTACCCTGCTGATACATACCCAAAGACGTTTTAAGAATAACTGGACTAAGCCCAAACTATCTGAAAATTAGGAGTATGGAGGAGGAGTGTAAGAAGTCTCGAGGTCCAAGTTTCTCTCATGAAACAAAAAAAAAATCTACCTTCCTCCAAATTCTATTAAATGCTATCCTCTCAAGTTAATTACACATTTGTGTTTTGATACATCTTCACCTCTCCCATCAAGTGCTGATCGAGTTGTGAACGCTTTGCAGCTGCAGATTAGTACAAAAGCTTCATACTGATATTCTGCTCTGTGCAGATGAGCTCTAAAGATTAAACATCAGGTCAGCCTTTACTGTGGTGAGCCACTGCTCAAATACTGCAAACAGTTGATAACCTAATGCTGTAAAAAGAGGAAAAAAATACCACTTTTGCTGAAGTCAGGAGGGCTGTTTCGCTGAAGAAATTAGTTTTCTTTCTGCAAGAAGGTGCTGGCCAAAAAAATAAAGCCAAGTATCAGAAGGTTTAGAATTATCTTTGAAAAGTGGAATCTTGGCAAAGTGTAGGACACAGATCAGGTTCTATTAAAGGATTAGTTCAGATACATATGCTGGCAAAATGCAAAAATGTAGGTTTTTTTCCCGCAGAGCTATTCTCCAGACACAGGCAAAAATATTCTAAGTTCAACAGAAGAAGGTAGACCACTTTCTGGGAAAAATGAAGATGTAAAGCATATAAGGCTATTATTTCTCATGGGAACAGTCCTAGAACTACCAAACAAATATTATCCTCCCTTTCATAGCATTTATTGCACGGAGCAAATAAATCTTCAAGTAAATATGGTAAGTACAAATTGTACATACCAAAAAGCGTATTGATACTGCTCTTTTAGTTCAATGACCCCTGTGAATGCACTTAAAACATCTGATGGTGACGTTAAACAGATGAAACAATACTGCACTTAAAATTGACAGGCCAAACACTTGCTACACAATACTTGCTAAGAACTAGAAAATATTGCACTTCTTGGTACCTACACTACCTTACATAGTAATACAAAGCAGAGGTTTCCAAATTGTGGTATGCATAACAACAAGGATGTGAACCCCTTGCAACAATACACAGAGCAGTAATGCAGAAGGAGAACCGAAACAAACTTCAGCGAGTTTAACTGTGCAGAACACACAAAAGATTTTCTGAGAAACAACTTTGACTTTTGAAATATTTTTATTTCTAATAAACTAAAGTGGGTTATGCAGAGTGTCGGTGATAGAACCCAATTCAAAGTAGGTATGTACCCGTATCTGCTTGGTTTCAGATGAGGTATTGCTGCACTAGTTTGGTTTGTGGATATTCACGAGACTCAAGCATTCAATGTTGCCTTTTGTATGTTTTGTCAAGCTTTATAGTGGTTCTGGCTGGAAGAAACCATGCATCTTTCCCACAGTAACTTTCATTTTTAGACTGAAATAGAGCTTATAGCAACTACTACTAAAGAGCTACAGTTTGCCAAGTTACCAGCTATGGATACCACCCACATTTAAATACGTTACCTGCTTCAAGATTATAAAGTCCAAGCTTTAACAGGAAGCACTGACATATTAAAAAAAAAAGATTTATCAATAATCTCCTGATCTCAGTCTGTGTACTGTATATCACGCAAAGTAAAGGACTGAATGGTGAATTTCACATTCACTACAAATGTCCTGCCAACACTGGCTACAGCAGGCAGGCTCAGTGTGCCTTAGTCTGTTGTCTTGTCTGGCTGCGGTCTTTGTTCTTTTGGCCCTGATCTGATAGACATTTCTATGCAGGCAGACCTGCACATCTGCTGTGAGTCTTATTAAAATGAGTAAGTCAGCAATTAATGGGATTACCTTTCAAAATTTGTCAAAATTTTGGATTAGCACAACATAACATGCACTGCTGGTGCTGTTCCAATAAAACAAAAAACACTGTACAGGACTTCAAATGGCTTTTCCCCCAGGCTGAGCCCAAAAACCTATTTCCTTAGAAATAATTATGGTTTCTCCACGCAACGTGCACTGATTGCAGTGCATTCCTCATCAGAGAGGGTACATTCTGGAGTCAGGAATACGGAGATGCAATGTGACGAAACGAAATGCAAAGCAAGTAAAAAAAAACACCTTCAACAGGTGGAGTCTTTAAAATCAAAATTAATTTGATAGAAGTCCAAGTGGTTTGTACTATGAATGTTAACTGGTCATGTAAAACAAAACAGAAAAAGGAACAATGGACAGCTCTTTAAAACTTTATTAAAAGGCAGAGTTTTGATCCTTCCGAGAACAAGCCCCGCTGCAGTCACCACCTTCTACACCTTTCCCCTACCAGACCACTGCTTTCTTACTGTCATCTACAGTCTAGTAGTGCCACCGCTCACTAATCACCCAATTTTTGGAGGCAACTGGCAATGAAATTGATGCTGAGGCACCTTAAGGATAGAGGAGCTGCAGGGTTGCTGACGGCCACAGGGGTGCAATTACAGAGCACTGCTCACAAGACAGGTTGTGGAGGCTGCAAGTCATGGACATAACGTGTGACATCCTTACACCTGGCCACTGCTGCTGTGGCGTTCTACTCCTACCTCTTCCCCCATCACAGCGCGGGGAGGCAGGAAACCTTTGGGCCTTGCTACTTACTCAGCAGCTGCTTCAGCTGGCAGGACCCCCAGAAGCCTGCCACTGCTGCTCCCCCCGCCGCGGGGCAGCAGGGCTGCTGGAGGGAGCAGGCAGAACTACCCAGCGCAGCGGCTGAAGCACGCCAGCACCTCTCTTGACTGGAAATCGCTGATTTCAAACAGACTGCCAACGTGCTGCTTGTGGTTTGAAAGTAGTAGCTTATGACTGAGGTCCCCTGCCAAAACCACAGCACCTCTTACACTACGGTTCTTATGAGTCACCTGCACTCTCACACACACTGGGACAATGGCTTTGCTGATCGTGGTCGTTCATCAACTATTTAATGAACAATGGAGGTGTCTTATATGAACAGAGACAAGCCAGGCTCCAGAAAGACGTATGACTGAAGGGAGAGCTCTGAGCATGAGAAGTTCTGCTTACAGGAACCAAGTACAGCTCTTTCACATACTTAGTTCCTGTATTACAAAACATTCCCTCAAACCCTTGTTTTAACTTTGGTCTTTGAACATGTATTATCAAGCCCAAAATCTAAAAAGAAAATATGCAATAGTGTTCTTTTACTTGTAGAGACTTTTCAAGGCTTGTTTTTCATAAAATAATGTCAGTATCTCTTTCAGCAGTTTTGGACAATATTTTTTCTTTCTTTTTATTAAGCCTATCGACAAGACTTAACATTGACCACAGTTCCTGACCCTACAAGCCATGTACCATGAGCTTCCTGTAGTTAAGAACCACAAGGCTACCACAAAAAAAAACACCAAGAAAGAAAACGGGTACAGTAAGTAGCAGCAGCTTCGTGGCTCGAGGGTAAGTTGATCCCATAACCAAAGTTAGTCACCCTGCTGTTACTGTCTCATTTCTATAGCAGGGAACTTCAGGTAATTCCTCACCTGTCAGCACAGCCTTGCGTGAGTGCCATCACACATGATGGCAACTTTCAGCTCAAGAACTGCTTCTCACATGGCTGTATTCACAAAGTCACGGGAGCGTCCTGACTACGTACATCAACCTCTTCCCCTGATGCTATCATGGCAGCATCGGTGAGCCCCATATCCGAGGGTCACCTCCTCCTCTCCCCAGGAGCTCTTTACAGCTTTCTATGCATTTGACAAAGGAAGGGGTTGAGTAAGGTTTGTGTGGCTTTCTTGAGTTCCTACTGCATTAATAGCCATTTTGATTATGGACTCTAGCACAAGAAAAGATGAACAGGACACACCTCCACCGAGTTTTCCCAAAACTGTTTTTTCCTTTTAGTTTTCTGTGTAGAGCTGTGTGAGGTGAGCAGTGTCCCCTCAACTATTATTTTATTTAACATTGGAATTTTTTCACTGAGGTTTTAATTGACACCACCATATTTTGCACAGATAGCAATCATCATTTTCTAAATATCTAGAGCTCCTATTTACTAAATAAGACACCCCATTTGTATAAGCAGACTCACTGATCACAGAAGAATCACTTGTCTGAGAGCATGGGTTGTGGCACCGAGCCCTATGTGTTTCTTTTGCTTTATTTGCCAAGACTGAAGATGATTTATTTTCCTCCTGTTATCATATAAACAGCATGGCACCATGCTGGGCAGCACAGTCTAACTTCATACCGAGGAGAGCACCTGCACTGCTGGGCTCATGTGAACGGAAAACGCAGCTGATTGCATCTCATACAAACGACTGGAATGATTCAAGAGGACATATTAACATATACTTACTAGGCAAGTGCAGTGATACCTCAGACAACGACAAAAAGGCCTCTCCTTCTATAATTGATAAGCCATTATTGAAATAACAGTGTGTTTAGATTTTTAGACAAATACGAACAGGTTTTCAGAAAAAACAAAGCTGATAAATTTGGTCTAACTACAAATGTTACCATTTTGCTCCGTATACACTGCTTCAGAAGACTTCTCTGACAAGTCAGTCACTGACATTTCCGTCTTCTACTCTGCCTAGTTATTTCTGTGCAGTTATTTCATATTCACCTCAACTCAACTTAGAGCTATTTTAGAAAATATCCATATGCTTTCAGACATGAAATCAGCTACTCCTGTTGATAAAAGGACTAAGAGAAGCATTTTTAGAAACAGAATGATAAAAAAAAAAGGAAAAAATCTAATTACAGGATGTTGAAACTGTAACTGTCCTATTTCAGCAGATCTGAGCAGAAGTTTTATAAATATACACACTGAAAGCATTCAAGTAATTCAAAGATATAAATACATAATATATCCAAAACGCAAACCAACCAAAGATCCAAACAGAAGTCAATTATTCAATACAAGCCAATAAAATTATCGCCGATAGATGGAAACTGCTTCCCACATCCAACTGCTGAGGCAGTCCGTGTGTCCGGCCAGCATCTGACAACCCAGAGCCCATCCAGCAGCCAGCTGTCACGGACAGAGTTTTTCCACCCACCCCCCTCCCTCCCTCCTCCTGGCTCCCTGCTCCCACCACTTTCTGTGCATCAGTGCTGGCATGCATTTAGCCCCAGGATGCAGCCCGGGAAAGTTAAGCCATCAGAAATGTAACCCCGCCAAAAAAATAAGGCCGCCAGTTTCATGTATTCGTTCACCTTAAATGCACTGGAGCTCAGGCAAAAATGCAAATTTATTGATGGAGAAAGGAGGACAAGCCTCGCTTTCTAGAAGCAAGTAGCCACTAGGTAACGTTAATTCTGCTGAATCACATCTCAGCAGGGTTGGAGCAAACAGTACGGGAGAAAAAGAATAAATATAAAATATTCTCTAAAAATGCATGGCTTGAAATTTCAAGTAATATGCCCTAATTAAAGAACAGGCTGCAAGGTATTAAATGCACAATAGCATCACAACAGGCTACCAGGCACTACTCCCTGTTATGTGAAAGATTACAAGTAAATATAAAATTATGAACTTGATGAAGAACAAAGAGTGGATGGAGACAAACACGCGGTTGCTCGTCCCTTACGGCAGCGGCGGCCGCGGTGCAGCTGTGCGGCGCGGGGGCTGCTCGGTGGCGAACGCCTTTCCTCCCCCAAGCCCGGGGCAGGCAGCCTGCTGTCAGGCTCCCCAAGCACTTCAGTCTCCCTGCCAAGTAATTAACAACCATCATCTACGAAACAGAAAAACAAGCAGCTCCCTGGGAATGCTCGCTGCACCAAAACAGAAATATAAAGAACCCAAAGCTGGACACTTCACAAGAATTCAAGTGCTTCCTGCTCTTGGTCTGGTTGGGGGGGCGGGAGAAAAAAAAATAAAGGAAGAGCCACAAAAAGCCTGGTTTAAGTACATTTAGGACCTGCCTTCCTGTGAAATCATTCAGGAAGGACCTTCCTTGTCCAGTCCCTTTAAAGCCTACCATAATTACGCCAGCTTTTATGTTGTCTCTTGTCCGTAAGGAACAAGAGAGGGATCACCACTTCACACTTAACTCATCGGTTCATAATCATCCTTACGGAAGGAATTCAAATACAAGTTGCCTGGAATCCAAATGGGGAAAAGTCCCTTAGCCCTAAATTGCCAGAGATGACCACTGTTCGCGCTCTCCACAGAATTCACTCCAGATTAATAGACCTGCACATCAGTACAGTTGCCTCTTCAACATTATACAGACTGAAACAGCTTTACATTTTATGCTATGAACTGGCTGAGAGATATAAATTCAGAACTCTTCTATTGTTTAGTCCTCTCTCCTCTCTTTTCCAGACCCCCATTTAAAATAGACTTTTTTTAAAAGAAAAGGAAAAAAAAAACAACCTGTATGATGAATTTAAAATGTCATAAAACTTCTTAAGTCGGAGAATTAAAATAATTTTTGATGCAGTCTTGGATGAATATTTACCATACTGTTCTAATAACCTTGACAGTCATATGAATGTTTATCTTCCAGTCTGCAAGTGGATAGGAAATGCTTAAAAAAAAAAAAAAAAATCACACAGTGTAAAAATACATTAAACCCAACTACACTTCAGGAGGAGAAATAATTTTGTAATACCTCAAGTTTTGTCCACTTTGCAAACATTTTGAAAATGAAAACGTTTGAAGGCCTCAGGACAGACCAAAAAAAGGCTGCTCAAACCCTAACTGCAGCTACCCCACACAGTGAGACAGCCCCCCCCGCAAGAGGAGGAAGTTTTATCTCCTCCATCCCTCCACACGCCCATAGCTCCCACTGCTCACGTCTTACCGGCT
The DNA here is from genome assembly GCA_034782735.1 of Sagittarius serpentarius. Taxonomy (NCBI): domain Eukaryota; kingdom Metazoa; phylum Chordata; class Aves; order Accipitriformes; family Sagittariidae; genus Sagittarius; species Sagittarius serpentarius. The sequence continues at coordinate 18,496,924 of JAVKLA010000024.1, read as the reverse complement.
CTACCACTCGTTGGGTTTCTCTCTAGGCCAACGCAACCCCCCCGCAGCCAGCGGGCGAGCGGACACCGGTTTTATCACAGGAGTTTTGTGCTGTGTAAGCGAGCTGAATCGGCCGGTGGATGAGACCGAAAGTCTGGGGAAGTCCCAGTGATCCACTGAGCAGCCTTTTGGCAGCAACTGCCCACTGGATCACTTGACCCATTCACAGAACTGCAGCCCAATAAAATGTTGCTGACTCCTATGCAGTATTTACTGTTTTCCTTCCTTAGAGCCTCAGTATTTTGCATCAGATGAAAGAGTATCAAAATATTCATTAAAAAAGCAGATGGCTTGCACATTGGGGAACAAAGCTTTCCAACCCAGACAGCAAATAAAATCTATGCAATTACTCTTAAAACGTAACATTTTTTTAAGGCTAAACATTTAATTTCTTTTATAATACAAGATTTGGCAATACTCCAGTCCCTCTCCACCTTACATGACCTAACCCAGCTGTTGCATCCCCTTCTTTTTCTTTCTTTTTTTTTTTAGTGACAGGTCATGATTTTAAGAGCTTTTTTACAACCAAGCAAGAGCAGTCACAATGTGTTAAATATTTTATGACAAGCTAAAGGAAAGATTGTGTTTCTTATCTACCCATCCTTCTCAAGGTCAGGCACTGCCTGTCAAACTGTAAGGAACACACAGGCACTAAATTTCCAAACTCT
>JAVKLA010000024.1:18480294-18496207 GCA_034782735.1 Sagittarius serpentarius | reverse complement strand
TTTGGTTTAGAATAATTATAAACCCAGGGCGGGGGGGGGGAGAGATGGGGAAGATCAATTTTGAATTTTTAGTGAAGACTCAACAAATTAATTGGGTTTACAAGCATTGATGTAAACTATTAGACTGTGTCTCTGCCTACCATGAAAAAGACTAACATAAGACTCGGGGTGCTGCAGTCACAAAGTAAAGTATAGTGATGGTACTACTGAAAACACTTAAGTCTGTTGACTTCTGGGTCACAGTATCATTGAACCTTTCAAAATGACATTGCTTGAAATCAGTTTTTCAGCGATGCTTTCCCCCATAGTGAATACTACTGAAAAAAAAAAAAAAAAAAAAGAAAAAAATCTATAACATTCCAGTCCTCAAAAACATCACAGCTCCAGAAAAGGTACATTCTACATAATTTCCATGTTTGTTATGGACCCTTAGTGGTTGGAAAAACTGCTTCGCTCAGGCACCCGGACACACTCTCAATTGCACATTGTGATAGCAATGAATAAACTACCATGTGAATTTATCCCTGCAGGCACTGTCCCTTCAGGTGTGCTATTCCCCCCTCACCCAGTCCCAGCAGTCAGTACTGGAAGGATTTCTTTCTGTTTCGGACCGGAGGCAGCCAGTGCTTCAGCAAGCAACTCACTGCTTCTCTCAGATACTATTTAGGAGTGTCCAGGGATATGTGTCTACTCGATTTCAAACCCACACAGGCTGGAACTACTTACTGTCACCTTTTCTATGTGTACTGTCTATATCCATGTGTCTCCTACACCATTCTGAGAAGGTGACATTAGGAGGTATCTATATGCTATTCCACAGGCTGGTAGAAGCTCACCCCTTCTTACCCTTCAAGCCAGGTATTTGCACCACAGTCCACTCCTGCATTAACTGTTTTCATACAAGTTTTAACTGGAGTCTGGGAAATACACTGCCCGGAAAATACCATCATAGTATAACCTATGTCACCTTAAAGCACATAGAAATATATTTGTACTTCACACATTTGACCTCAAAAAAAAAATTTAAAAAAAAATCAAAGATCACAACTTCACCCAATATATTTGACATTCAGACTGCCACTGATATACGGAAGTATACTGTAGGCCTCTGCAAAGTAAAGTAACGCAAAGTAATCCAAAGGGCAAGAGGGAAGATGAGTTGTAATACTGAAAATAGTAGTTATGGCACCACACTGAGCTTCCTGAAAATCCGTAAGGGTTTAATGTTGCATTTACAGGAAAAGCATATGCATTACAGATCCTAGAAAACAGCTGTTAAGAGCTAGATCAGTGGAAAAAAAAAAAAGTTTCCTACATCCACATGTAGATTATTCTCAGGATACAGCAAAATGATATATAAATAGTGGGAGGAAAAGTGTAATTCCCATCCTTTTGGTTGATTATCTAAAGCTAGAGGGAGAAGGGCAATTTCAAACTTGATCATAAAATAGATAAGGAGCCAACAGAATGATCTGAAAACAAATGTTCTTTGTACCCCAGAAAAATCAGATGCCCACAAGTACTAAAATCAGGAGAGCTGGGGTAAAGCTATTTGCATGCATCTACTCCAAGCTTCTCTAGCAAATCTCTCAAATTCACTCAGCCAGTAACTCCCTTCCCTCTATTTAGTCTCAGAGGGCTTTCCAGAGGGAGACCAGCATTCTGAACCCAAACCTTCCACAAATCTATTTCATCTGTCTCTCTGTGGAAAACTTAATACAGAATATTTACTGGTTTATATTAAGCTGTTAGGGTTGGGTAAGCCTTTTAATTTAACTTATCCTAACTTGAACTTTTCTCAGAACTGAAATATGCACTCACTTAGAAGTAAAGCAGTATTTGCAACAGTATTAAAAATTCAGTTACAAGCATATTTGCAATGGAAGAAATCCAAACCTTTCACTGGATGGTGCAATAAAAGAAAACATTCTTTAATTCTGGAAGCCAATTCTGTATTAAATGTAGTGTAAGCAACAGTTAAATGGATTATTGCAACATTGTAAAGTGAAAAGCTGAGTATAAGCATACACCTACTTCCCAAAACAGTGAGAGATGTAAATCTTAGAGCCAATGCTTACTTATAGAAATGTCCTATACAAGCCTTGCAGCTATAAACAGAGTTCGATGAATCTGGCCAGGAACAGAAACCACTTATAAACATCACAAAACTGATTTGCTTTCAAGAAAGTTTCGAGCTGGTGAAAGCAGCAGCAAAATGAGCCAAAAGTAGCAGAGTTCTTGGTGTGGCAGATGTACCAGGCAAATGGTTCAAGACGCTGCAAACTCATTTACTGAGAACAGGAGGAAAAAGCCACCAGAGCACTCCAGCTGTATTGCATCCCAAGGCAGCTGGATGTTCACCGGTTTATTTGCTTCAAAGGAGAAAGTTTAACTCTTGGTGTCTCTGGACACAAATGTGCCCCAAGTCTTGAAGAGATTAAGGTTTAACAGAGGCACCCCGTTCAGCCTTACCTGGTTCAGAAGACATTGTTTATAAATATAATCCAGTACCACTGCACGAGGAATTGATTGCGCAACGGTAGTAACCCTGACAGGCTGACATATATCCTATTTACAAGAGCTGTAAGTTGCCAGAAAGGACTTCTCACCAGATGGTCAGTATATGTCGACAGCTTACATACTGAGTCTTTCAATTAGACTATGCTCCTCTCCTCTTTGAAGGCAAGCCTGTTTCCAGAGGAAAAACGTAAGCATGCAAACCAGTCCGCTTAGAGAAGAGAGCGAAGTCTGTTCACTATTAAAGAGGAAAAACAAAGAAATCAGCTTATGTAACCTACAAACTGCTTGAGAAAGGAGGAGGAGGGACTACTCTTAAAGTTGTGTTGTCTAATGCCTCAGCTACTACGAAAGTTTTGTCACTATTAATTGCATTGCTCTTTGAAATTAAAGCAGTTTCAAGGTTAAAGGACAAGTTAGTACATTTTGCTGGTTGGTACTTTGTTCTCCCTTTATACTTCACGATGCTCATTTCTAACCATCTTTTTCACTGCATGATCTGCATTTAAATTTATGCCTAGAATGAAGTAAATACAACATGCAGGATACCGGAGCAGTGACCAAAAGAAGTCTACATTAAAGAATTATCATGAAAACATTAGCTTATTTGGCACAGATTAAAATTCACTAGAATAATTTAAAAATCAATTTTTAAGTGGCAAAACCTAGATATTGTGCCCCAGGGTAGAACACAAAGATATTAGAGTGAATTCTGAACTGTGAAAATGCACATTTTTAAAAAGTGAAAAGATTAACTGAACAGAGAAGTTACTGCAATTAACTTTCTTCTGTTGTTCACAGTTTTCAGACCATGTGATCCCTGGCTGGCACACTTTCATCCCAGCAGGAGAAAGAAACTGGGATTTAAATCCAGCCCCATCAATTCGGATAATATGAATCAGAATATGGCAGCCAGCTTGTCATTCGCTGCAGCTGAGGTCATCTTCAGCCACTGCGCTGGTCCAAACCACAGCTCCCTACAGCCCCTTCCACCACCAGCCGCTCGTGGTCCTCACATTCAAGGCGATGTAGAAGCACAGCACTGCAGAGCTGCTTTGAAGGACGAGTACCAAGGGTTACAGGGAATACACTTGCAAACAATCCATTGTTATGAATATCTGTTTTTCACTGAGGCGACAGCCCTCTGGAATAGGGTAGCTAATTATTTCCTTTCTATTACAGATGTTGAACAGAGGGGGTATTGCCAAAAACAGTAAAAACAACTGTTTTCCTCCAGTTATTTCAACAGTTTGGTGCATTTTTCTTCTTTGGGATGAGCAGATGCAAATTCCACACATATGGATTTGAAATCTAAATGGAAACCATTTTTAGCACATTGACCAAGATTTGCATGTGTTGTTTTTGTTTTGAGCATTTATTTTTAAACTGCTGGGCTAGGAAGTTGCATTTCCCCATCCTTGATACTCCTAGCAAGTAATCCCAGGCTCCTTAAAGACACATACAAATTTTATTCACCCCAGTCATCAACACATCATTGAAACAAAATATAACAGTAGCTGAGTTTCATAACCAGACTAAGACAACTCCCGTGCATAGGTTATATTTCTGTTTTGAAGTTCACCTCCAAGAGTTCAAAGCTTGCCCTCTTGCCTGGGCTTCCACATGAAGTACATCTACAACAGAACACCTCTTTTCTCCAGAAAAGCTTTTGCAAAGAAGACCAGTTTCTGCTCAGTTTCCCATATTTGAAACAAATCACTTTCCCCACCAGCCTGGTTCGTCCACCTGCCAGTGAGGCTTTGTCAGCCTTTCTTGAGCCTGGTGCACTCTTCCCAACCCAGAAAAACCTCTGATAATGCCTGTCATATGCGACAGATTTTAAATTCAGATGGGATCAGCAATAAAATTTTCACTTTTCACATAAGCAACACAGTAGGTTGGAAAACCGTAAGACTACAAAATAATACAAGAAACAGTTCAGACAAGCAACTACATAAATGCTAGTTACTGACCACTATAAGCAAAGAGAAGAAAAGGGGTCACACAAGGAAAAGCAGGGGCCGGACGGGAAATCAGGTCTCCCTTTTGGGGAAATGTATACAACAACTGTGACAAACTTTGTAACGTGACGCGTGTGGGAGGGATGACATTTGAGCTACCAGACTCTGCTCTCCATCCGTCGCTGCTGCAGGGGACAAGGCAGAGAACAGGCGAGAAGGTCAGAGCTCCGACCAGCCCCCAAAGGTCCTACTTGGACTGCGCAGGCAAACCCCCGGCTCACAACAGCCCGCGGAGAGTAACCACAGCTCTGCTACCGCTCAAGGAGAGAGAGGGAATTTTACACACATGAAGGAAACTCTGGATTTTATTTCATTTCCAGAAGGAGCAACATTAAAACAGGTATAAGGAAGTCACCAAAGCCCATCTCTAAAACACGTTTAACTCCTCCTTTAAAAAAAAAAAAAGTTAAAGATTGTTTTATCATTATCTGATTAGCTAGTAGATAAGGGGATTTGGGAGAGATTAAAACTGATACAATGGTGAGATCTCATTAACCTATTCCCCTGGTTTCACATGAGTTTTATACCCAACATTGCTTACTCTAAGAGCAGAAACATGCAAAGTATAAACTGGACAATGCAGTTTTATTGGCAAGTATTAGTCGAAAACACACTGACGAGAGGTGCAGCTGTGTCCTACCTGTCACCAGAACATGCCTATGAACTTTAAAGAAAAGTTTATTTTAAAATCAAGTTAATTCGATTAAATTTCTCTAAAAAGCAGATGAAGAGGCATGGAGAACAACTAGTTAAATAAAACGTTCTTGTCTGTGGGTAATTAGAATCGTACTACTAAGATGAGTAGTTGCTGTCATTTAGTATGGATAAAATGACTACACAAACTAAAAACAGCATGTTTTTAGTCCAGGGACTTGCACAGCAGACTAGTTCTATGAAATGAAGTTACCTCAAATCAAAATTATTGGCTCATGTATAACTTCAGCACTCCAGTAATTTTACAAATGTTTCACAAGAAATATAGGTCACTTACTTTGTTTTCCACCTCCAAGCACTTTTCAAACTAAATGTCACAAGTTTCTCTCAGTATTTTCCCTGTTTTGCAGATAAGGGGACTCAAATTATGTGCCTGACTCATTTGAATATTCTTAATGTCATGAAGCTGGAGTTGAGAAGGAAGTCACATGAGTACTGTTAGGAAACCTGGCTAAGTATTACAGAGCTACATGGGCAGCATGCCACACTGACACACCCCCCCCCAGAAAAAAATTAGCTCATGTGACAGTGAATCACAGCCCAGCGTTCAGTATGGCTGACTTCAGCTGGCTCCAAATTACTGCACACTCACTTCAGGCACAAAGTGTTTGATGAGGTTTGCTGAGGATGCTGCATCAGGACATGATTCCATGTTTCTGGAAGCCAGTGATGGAGAGTGATTTTTGTCCCATCCACAGGATCCGTAACCCACATGTCGCCCTAGCACAGAATGCAGCGTGAACACTGAAATTCAGAAGTGCATCAGTACTCTGCACTGAAAGCACCCCCCAACTTTTTGTCCTTGTGAGAGATCTTTAGACATCAAAATGAATCCAAGAGAGATGTAAAACCACAACACCTAAAGGTGGCACCTTTCACAGGGCTCCCATAAAGTAGGTGTGTTTGACTCACATTGTTATCTACCCCCATCCTTTCTCCCTTACACCGCAGTACTTCGGAAACACAGCGGTTTGGTCCTGGGCGAAAATAAAAGCATGCTTTGTCCTTACCACAAAATAGTTTCTGAGGTGCTATTAAAAGCCTCTCTCAAAAGCCCAGCAGTAGTCTGCAGAGGGCTTCAGCTTGGCTCCCAGCTATTCTTAAGGCAATGGGATTAGCTACCGAGACACCACACACCCATGTCCCACCCAAAGTGACCCCCACTTCTGTCAGACCTTCCATGTGCTTCCCTTTTCATGATTCTTGGGACAGTCTAAAATCAGTAACAAGTGATTTTATGCAGAAGGATGGATGGATATATACCGTACCTTAAAAAAAAAAAAAAAAAGAAAGAAAAAATTCCAAAGCACACAACTTGCTAAATACTGTAGTTCTGAACAGATACTTCCGTCACAAGGCAGAAAAAAAAAAAAGTAGTCTGAAAATGCACTTGGGGTACAGGCACACAAAAGAAAACACCTTTGGAACTGCAGATATGCAGAAACGTACGCTGGTCTAGGTCAAAATTTGGGAGAAAGCTGCACTGCCCCAGGCATGCTAAACAGAAGCTGATCATCTGCCCTTCCTAGCTGCACCTTCTTGCTGTACTGAAGCAATGACTATCTTCTACTTTCTTTCAGAGCACAGCGCAAGAGCTCAAGCAAGGCCTACCACTGGTACTTTGTGGTTTCTTTTGATTGTAACTCAGGACACAATGGGGGTTTGCTGCCTTTGCTGCCTCTGATCACCATGGACAGATAGTAAAACTGCAGAGCCAAAACATGGCAAAGCAAATGGCTTAAAAAGTCAAGCAGCCAACTACCAAGAGCTACAAACAACGCAAACCACCACATGGATATTCAGGAGTTTACCCTCTCTGCCAAGGAAAAAGAGATGAAGCCCAAAAGGACATGGTTAATGTTAGTTGCATTTCAGTTTAGTGTTTCTACTACCAAGATGAACAGATCCCACTCCCATCATTCCCCCTTGCAGCTAATACCATGTTTCTACCTTACAAAAATGTCCAGCACATGATAAGCCAATTCAACCTAGCAGACACAGCAAACTGTTTTATTCTAGGTGAGCAAGCTGAACCAGTGTTTTGTATAATGTGACAAGCTCCAGGAGGTGCATGGTGATCACAGTGTGGCATAGCTCAGCACAGAGGGAAGGAACACAATAGCCCTTCCCAGTGTCAGGCTGTCACGATAATTCAGCTCCAACATCTCATCCAGGGACAGCAATGGGGGTCAGCCCCAGGACTGCAGAGGTTAATGATGACTGAGTGCAGTAGCCGTGAAGTGTTGACAAGGACCCTTGAATGGGTACACAACGGATGAAATTCATGTGTGGTTGCCCGATATCCTTAGGAGAGACAAGACGAGAGAGTCCATGTGCAGCCCAAGAGCTCCCTTATGCCAAGCCCGTGGCTAGCTGCTGGCAAAGGAACATCCTTCTCTTCCTCTCATAGAATCATAGAATTGTTTAGGTCGGAAAAGACCCTTAAGATCATCAAGTCCGACTGTAAACCTAACACTGCCAAGTCCACCCCTAAACCATGTATCTAAGCACCACATCTACATGTCTTTTAAATACCTCCAGGGATGGTATCTCAACCGCTTCCCTGGGCAGCCTGTTCCAATGCTTGACAACCCTGTTGGTGAAGAATTTTTCCTAATATCCAATCTAAACTTCCCCTGGTGCAACTTGAGTCCATTTCCTCTTGTTCTGTCACTTGTTACTTGGGAGAAGAGACCAACACCCACCTCTCTACAACCCCCTTTCCGGTAGTTGTAGAGAGTGAGAAGGTCTCCCCTCAGCCTCCTTTTCTCCAGGCTAAACAACCCCAGCTCCCTCAGCCGCTCCTCATGAGATTTGTGCTCTAGACCCTTTACTAGCTTCGTTGCCCTTCTTTGGACACACTCCAGCATCTCAATGTCTTTCTTGTAGCAAGGGGTCCAAAACTGAACACAGTATTGGAGGTGCAGCCTCACCAGTCCCAAGGCAAGGGGGACAATCACTTCCCTAGTCCTGCTGGCCACACTATTTCTGATACAAGCCAGGATGCTATTGGCCACCTGAGCACGCTGCTGGCTCATATTCAGCTGGCCATTGACCAACACCCCCAGGTGCTTTTCCACCAGGCAGCTTTCCAACCAATCTTCCCCAAGCCTGTAGCATTGCATAGGGTTGTTGTGACCCAAACGCAGGACCCAGCACTGAGCCTTGTTGAACCTCATACAGTTGGCCTTGGCCCATCGATCCAGACTGTCCAGATTCTTCTGTAGTGCCTTCTTATGCTCAGGCAGATCAACGCTCCCGCCCAACTTGGTGTGGACTGCAAACTTACTGAGGGTGCACTTGATCCCCTTGTCCAGATCATTGATAAAGACATTAAACAGAACTGGCCCCAATACTGAGCCCTGGGGAACACCACTTGTGACTGGCCACCAACTCGATTTAACTCCGTTCTCCACAATTCTTTGGGCCTGGCCATTCAGCCAGTTTTTTTACACAGCAAAGAGTACACCCATCCAAGCCATGAGTAGCCAGTTTCTCCAGGAGAACGCTGTGGGAAACAGTGTCAAAAGCTTTACTAAAGTCTACATAGACAACATCCACAGCCTTTGCCTCACCCACTAAGCGGGTCACTTTGTCATAGAAGGAGATCAGATTAGTCAAGCAGGACCTGCCTTTCATAAACCCATACTGACTGGGTCTGATCACCTGGTTGTCCATAACCTTCCCCGGCACTGAGGTCAGACTGACAGGCCTGCATTTCCCCAGATCCTCCTTCCAGCCCTTCTTGTAGCTAGGCATCACATTTGCTAACTTCCAGTCAACTGGGACCTCCCCGTGAGCCAGGACTGCTGGTAAATGATGGAAAGTGGCTTGGTAAGCACTTCCACCAGCTCCCTCAGTACCCTTGGGTGGATCCCACCCAGGCCCACAGACCTGTGTGTGTCTAAGTGTTGTAGCACATTGCTAACCTTTGGATTACGGGGGCTTCATTCTGCTCCTTTTTCCTGTCTTCCAGCTCAGGGAGCTGGGTACCCGGAGGACAACTGGTCTTATTATTAAAGACTGAGGCAAAGGCGGCATTAAGTACCTCAGCCTTTTCCTCATCCTTTGTCACTGTGTTTCCCCCTGCATCCAATAAAGGATGGAGATTCTCCTTAGCCCTCCTTTTGTTGCTAATGTATTTATGGAAACATTTTCTTATCGTATTTTATGGCAGTTGCCAGATTAAGTTCTAAATGGGCTTTAGCCCTTCTAATTTTCTCCCTGCATAACCTCACGACATCTTTGTAGCACTCCTCAGTTGCCTGCCCCTTATTCCAAAGGCCATAAACTCTCCTTTTTTTCCCCCCCTGAATTCCAGCCAAAGCTCTCTGTTCAGCCAAGCTGGTCTTCTTCCCCACCAGCCTGTCCTTCGGCATATGGGGAGGGCCTGCTCCTGCATCTTTAAGATTTCCTTCTTGAAGAATGTCCAGCCTTCCTGTACTCCTTTGCTCTTCAGGACTGCCTCCCAGGGGACTCTGTCACCTAGGCTCCTAAACAGGCCAAAGTCTGCCCTCCAGAAGTCCAAGGCAGCAGTTCTGCCGACACCCCTCCTTACTTCTCCAAGAACCGAAAATTCTATCATTTCATGATCGCTATGCCCAACAGCCTCCAACCATCACATCACCCACAAGTCCTTCTCTGTTCACAAACAAGAGGTCCAGCGGGCACCCTCCCGAGCTGGCTCACTCACCAGCTCTGTCAGGAGGTTATCTTCCACACACTGCAGGAACCTCCTAGACCGTTTCCTCTCCGCTGTGTTGTATTGCCGGCAGACATCTGGTAAGTTGAAGTCCCCCACGAGAACAAGGGCTAGCAACTGTGAGACTTCTCCCAGCTGCTTACAGAATATTTCATCAGCCTTTCCCCTGATTGTTACCCATAAACACTCAACCCTATCACCACCATCGTTAAGCTCTAGACAATCAAAACACTCCCTAACATACAGGGCCGCCCCACTGCCTCTCCTTCCTTGCCTATCCCTTCTGAAGAGTTTACAGCCATCCATTGCAGCACTGCAGTTGTGCGAGTCATCCCACCATGTTTCATGACGGCAACTGTATCATAGTTTTCCTACTGCACAATGGCTTCCAGCTCCTCCTGTTTGTTGCCCATGCTGTGTGCAATAGCTTCAGTTGGGCTATTGATCTTGCCACTTTTTTGGAGGAAGAAGCCCTAATTCCTACATGACCATTCTCAGGCACTTCCACGGTTTCTAACACACCAATAACCCTTGCGTCTGCTGCCACATGGCCCTCCATCCCCCACCTCCACTGAGACAGCAGACCAAAGGACCTTGCTAGCACACTATCCCTCAAACGTTGGTGTGCCACCCCTAGGCTTATCTCTAGTGAGCCTGGTTTTATCCTTTGCATTGGGTCTTGTCTGGCACTGCAGCAAGCCCATACAGCTCACTATCTGCCAGAAACGTATTTATTTTCTTTTGGATTGTTCTGCTAACTTAGCAGGCTGAGGTGACCCATGGGGTCAGATAAGCATCAGTGTCAAGGGAAGGAGAAAGTGAGAGAGAAGAACAAAATCCTTCCAGCAAGCAGACCTAGTTATTTGTTGTCTTGTTAAGCTGCATCCTTCAAGCTTTGCCACACAGACATGTGAGGAAGGAAAAAAGAGCCATATGACAACTCAAGATTTTCAGGTATATAATGAATAAAAAGATGGGGAAAAAATGTCTAGATTAAGCCAATGACCTACAGAAACAAGTGACCACCAGGAAAAGGAGAGAGGAGGAAAAGTCTACACAGAAGTGGGCTGGGTGGGGAAGGAGTTTAGGAATGGGTATTCAAGACTGCTGCAACAAGGAAAAGTAGCAATAGCACCTTAAAAACTGAGTAACTAGCCCCAAACAAGGCGAGAAACGCCATGGGTGACTCTGGATCTGCAGCCCAAACAGAAATAAGTTTCTTGAAACAACACCTTCCCTCCTAGTTCTGAAATCAAAAGCTCTTCCATACCTCCCTCCCCTAGCTCTCCTGGTTCACATCTCAAGGCAGGTGTTATGAACAATTACCATGCCATAACTAGAAAGTAAATAGCAGCATTTGTCCATCCTTTTTTTTTTCTTTTCTTCCAGGTCAGCTGTAGCACATGCCCCAAAGGGAAAGCCTGCAGCTGCACAAAAACCCAAAGGACATATAGTAGAAGTTCTTAGGGGAAAAGCCTGCCTTTTTGTCCTACGTTTGTACAGCATTTGTCATCATAGCATCTTAGTGTCTGCAATTTAGTCCAAGCATAAGAGTAATACAAGTAACTACAAAACTCTCCAAACAATTATATGTTTGTAGTTCTACAGAATCAAAGAACTATAATAAAGATCACCGAGGACCACGTCACTGACATCTATTCTACTAGCGTTTACAAAAGGAGTGCTTTTGCTATGGCAATGGTATGTTTTATACTAACCATATAAAGCTGTTTTTCTGTAGCTTAAAGTATTTCCTATACTTAAAAAAAATAGCCCAGGAATCTGTGGTTCATTTTTCAATTAGTCTTCTTTAGCAAAGAAAGCTCAGCAATTGTTAAAGGATTTTTGTTTTTAGATGTGGGAAGAAGTCAAAGGCCTTGCCTTTATCAACTGGGTTTGATTTGCCAATTCTCCTGTTTAAAAAATGGCTTAACAGTTCACTATTTCTTATACCTCCTTTTTATACATATATGTATTACAAAACTGAAAGAAAGCTTCGTGTCATGGTTTAGGGAAGAGGAAATTACTATTTATAGTGTTAGCCATTGTATTACACTAACACATAGCAAATAAATACAAAGAGGCCCTCTGGCCCTGCAGCTCTGCCTTTTCTCACGTTGTCTTCATTGCTTTCTCCTTCCCATGCCTTCCCCCTCGAGAAGGCTGTTTCTTCAGGCCTCCTGCCTCCACCGCAGCTGCTGCCTCTTCCCCAGCGACAGTATTGCCTCCGACGGTGCCATTCCCCCTCGCCACCGTGCTCTCCTGCCAGCCGGGACATACAGCCAGACCAGCAGGGCCGGTGGTGCTAGGCCAGGAAAGCAGCTCTGGTGCCCCACCAGTTGGGGACCATGTTGTAGCTCTTAACACAGAAACCCACACCCTTCTTTAAGGAAGGGTGGAAAAAAGGGAAGGGGAAAAAAGCTTGTGACCTACCCTAATAGTGCTGTGCCACTCGTCTTTATTCACCTTTACAAATTAAACATATCGCTCATTTAACATGTTTGCAAAACAGCTTAAGAGCACAGAATCTCATTTTCCAGTTAATTTAGCTTTTGGTCACACACACAAAACACACACGTACCCCCCAAAAAAACCCACAACCCAAGCCAGGAAGACCACCACACAGGATTTTCCTTGGATTCAGCAGTACAGTGAAAGGCTGAATCCATAACTTAAAAATTACCCCTGCCACATTAGAAATCCAAACAGTACAGAGACTCACAAGTGAATAGGTCAGAACGCAGTGACCATGGTTTTGCTTCCATATAAAAAACAAGTTTGGGCAGTGACAAATACTAAAAACAAAGTACAAATTATTCTTGGTCTGAGTTAATAAAAACAGCATGGAAGATTCACCATAAACACCAGAGTGGAATACATCAGTACGTTTCTGGAGTAGATAAGAGCATATGAACGATGGCCAGGGAAAAAAAAAAAAAATTTAAAAAAAACATTCAGCCAAGTATTCTGTGTCTGAAAAGAAGCAGTAGCCAATGTTTGGGTAACCTACAGTAGAAGGCAGCAAACACACTATGATCTTTCCCTCAATCACCATGGCTTCCAGCATCAGTTCTTTAGGGATCACGCACATCAGCAGATGCATTTGTGCAACCTTATTTTTACCAGCTGCTGGAAATTCACCGTGAATTTGTTCAGTCTTTTTCTGAATCCCATTTATATTTCTTGCACAGAGTATGTGACAATATAGGCATTTTCAGTCTGTTCCACCTTAACTCTGACTCGATGCTTTCTGGCGAAGAGAAACACGTTTGTCCTTCCCCTTCCACCTTTCTCTGTCCTCCCTGTCACATTATAGAAAGCATCAGATTAACTTTCTCCAGAACACATCAGTTCTTAAAAATCATAGGACCATAGAATGGTCTGGGTGGGAAGGGACCTCTAAAGATAATGTAGTCCAGCCCCCACTGCAGGGGCAGGGACATCTTTCACTGGATCAGGTCTCAGGACAAAAAATTCCAGTATCTGTTCACGACTATTTCCTTCTGCCTCAAATATATAAACAGCTTTAGTCTCCTAACTTTGCCCTGCTAGGGCCAATTTAATCTAGTACATACAGGATTGTCAGCAAATCGGTACCTTCTTTACAGAGCTTTTTCTCCCCTGCCATCAATACATAGTACTACTTTTTCCAGTCCATCCAGCCTTGTGTATCTCAAGCAACCAGAGAAAAGTGATCAAAAGGAATTCCTCAAATCAATTTCTTTCAAAAAAGGAAGGTAACAATATAGGCAGTGGTGACAAATAAGAGAACGCAGAAGTGTATTTCAGCTTTTGGTGCAATAAAGGTGCAAGATCAGAGACAGCTGTGACTGTTTTACATAGTGAAGTTGTGCTGATAGTTAAACACAGCCTTCACAGAGACTACATCTGCACTAATGAAACTGTAATTTCCTTTAAATTATTGCTTTCCACACCCCAGACCTCATCAGCCAGACCGTAATAGCTTTTCATCATTTATTTTAACACAAAAGCAATCAATAAGCTTTTCCCCACAGTTCTTTTACTGCTATCTAGGAACTCTAAAAACCTAGAATCAGAGATGATACTGGCTATAAAACAGACACAGTCTAGTTTCCTTGCTGTCCTTCTTATGGAAGGAGATTCTAAAATGCCACCCAATTTTGCAGTAGACTGGATTAAAGCAGTTTCAGTGATCTACAAAGAAAATCTTACTCCATCAAAACATGATGAATAGGCTACAGTCTCAAAGAACTGTAAGCAGATCACGTTTGACTGAGCTGCTTTTCCCTCTCATTATGACTGTGTCCTGTGTATTGTTTTGCACAGAAAATGTCTATATCAAATTCCAGGAATATCACACTTCTGTTAGCTTCGTGGATCATCCACACAAGCTGAAGACATTCCATAGAAGACGCACGCATACATTAAAAAAAACCCCTCAGTTACCAACTAAAGTTGTACTCCTGTGTTAAGCAGCAAGCAAAAAAAAGTATTCTACAGTTTTCAGAATTTTTCATCAGCAGGAAAATTTTGGAATATTCTCAGTTAAACCAGAGAAACCTCAGCAATTAGCCAAGTCTGGAACATCTAAGTCAATTGTTTAGAAAGACTATGTTTTACAATCAATAAATCGGATTTAAAACCACGTATACACACACACACACACACACACAAAATGTGCAGGCAGTAATTATCTTGTTACGGCAAAGACCAGACCACAGCTTGCAGAACAACTGGTAAAATAGGGCAAAATTGGTGGGCAAGGTGCTTTGACTACAGTGTTCTACACTAAGTTTTTAAAAAGAGCATTTACCTAAAATAACAGGATGTGAGCAGACAACAGAGGAGTGCAGCATTGCCCTCTTTACTAAGGGCAAACAGTACTCACACTGCTAACTGTGAGTATTTCATTGTATTAGATTTTAACTGTTGTGTTTCGATTCTTAGGTAAAGCCTTGATTCCACCCCTAAGTCTTCCATTTTATTTTTGGCATATATAGGAGCTATCTAAGAATTTGTTTGTAGCAGCTTCTGCATTTAAAACTGACTGACACACAGGAAACTTGAGAAGCCAAGGGACAAAAACACTTGCCAGTTGCATTACAGTGGGTGGCCAAGACATAACAGCAACATAAGGCTCTAAGTGTGAACCAGAGCTACTGAAGAGAACAGACATCAAAACTAGTCATCGAAACTGCCTTGGCACATAGAGCTGCCAGAGAACTACTATAGCTGTAAAGAAAAGTGGCACAGGAGCTTTAAAGAAAGGCAGCAGGTAATCTTATATTACCTATGAACCCTTGTGACATTTTAGGGAGCTTAACAACAGGTATACAATACTTGACCATGTTGAATGCAAGTAAAACTAGCATCAAATTATTTATTCTAGGTAATAGATCTCAGTCTCAATGTAACAGCTGCAAGCATGATATGGAAAGCCATCAGACTATTTTGAATTACAGAAAAGACGCTTCACACTTTCCCTCATCTTCTTGACCATCAGTGACCTCCTTAAGAAAGGGAGGAGGGGAAAAAAAAAATTGTAGGAAATAGGACAGGGCTGTAGGAGCACACAAGAGATACTGGGACTGAGGAGATACTACGAAGAAAAATTCCAAGTGAGAAGTTCAGGTCATGCCCTGCAGGAATAACTTGTTACAGAATCAACTTGTTCTTTCAAGTAATACTACAAGCTCTTGAGCTAATTTTCCCTCTACTACTCAAACAGCAGCTGTGTTTGACACCAGGGAATACACCACACCACCCATGATACTACTCAATGCCTGCAAAAGAAAACCCTTAGCTGTAGAAGAGACTGGAATTCAAGTCTTCTGAAGTGTACTGGGTTTGCGTGACAAAGTTTTGGTAGTGGGGAGGGGCGACAAGGGTGGCTTCTTTGAAAGCTGCCAGAAGCTTCCCCCGTGTCCGACAGAGCCGATGCCGGCCGGCTCCAAGACGGACCCACCACTGGCCAAGG
>JAVKLA010000024.1:18439445-18480270 GCA_034782735.1 Sagittarius serpentarius | reverse complement strand
CGCCGGAGCAGAGATTCCCCTGCGGCCCGTGGGGAAGACCCCGGCGAGGCAGGCTGTGCCCCTGCAGCCCGGGGAGGTCCGTCCACGCCGGAGCAGATCTCCCCCTGCAGCCCGGGGAGGTCCGTCCACGCTGGAGCAGGGGGGTGCACAGGACACACAGGCCAGCGGATGTCTACAGGTAGTCAAGAACAAGCATAAAAAAACCCTGCAATGAGGATCCTCCAAAGACCAACAGTTGGAAAAGCACTTCTACTAGCCATCTGTCAGAACTAGAAGGCTATTCTTCCCTCTGACTCAAAATTTGGCTGCTTTGAGTTCCCTTCCCTCTGAAGCGCTGGAGACCGGTTGTAGCTATTGAGTGCAGGTAAGCACCATGCTACTAGCAGAGTTCATTTCTCAAGTGCCTCCTTAAGTTTTCTGCTAACAGGACTCTCACGACATTGGCAATGACTTCAATCTTTCTTGCTCAGTTTCTGAAGCATGGTATAACATTGGCTTTTGGTCATTTACTACAGTTTAAAGCTTTGTTTAAAGTTTGTTTCCCATAGCCAGGAACAGTCTGTGATTCTCAGTGTGCCAGAAAAAAAGTCTACTGAACGTCTAAATGAGACTTAAGTTATATGGTCGCCTGTGACTGAGGAAGGCGGGGGAAAAAAAAACCACAAAAACGCCTCAGTGACCAAACAGCTCCTTCCAGTCCTGAGCTCCACATTCCCAAATGTACTCAAGTACTGACTTTGCTCAGATAGTCATCAAAAAGTAAACAATTCCCATGTCTCTGTCAGTCCAAGTAGTATTTTTACACTTAAAATGAACAGCTAGTTATGGCATACAGTAAAAGCAACTGGATGAACTGAAAAAAAACCTTAGAAATAATTCCACTTCAAGATATTCTGTTGCTGGTGTGCAGTCATTTATCCCTAGCCTGTTCTCCTCCCAACTGTGAACTAGGATTACCTGGGAGGAATGTTTTCTGAAATCACTTGTGGAACAGCTCCGAGTCTTCTGGTTCTTCAACTAGACACCTCAACAAGGAAGGACAAAAGTGCTTCTGCACTAAATGTAAGCCCCTCTGGAAAGGACTGAAAAAAACTGTCACCATTCACAGATGTGTCATGAATGTGTACTTTGCCGGTCTCTCACACTTAGTTACTCACAGTCTCACCGCACCAGTTTAATATAGTGATCTGCTTTAGAACAAATTCAACAAATTTGATGTTTTATAAAATCTGGTACAGCAATTTCTAGCATTGTGAAAAAAGTATTAATGCCTGCGTTTTGTCCCCACCCATAGAAAGCATAAAAGACTCAAGCACTTTTACATGACTAGGGCCTGGCGAACAGACCAAGAGCGGCAGTGCCTGTGTCAGCAGGTTTATCCTCCCACATCCAGCATCTCGAGGACTCCATTATTTCATAGGAGCTGCAAAGAGAACGAACAGTTTGTAAACAGGCGCCAGGACTTTCCAAAACAGTTGGCCCTTCAGAAGGAGCTGCAGGCTTTAACCTTGAAATAGCCATGCCGCTATAAGGAGATAGTACAGAGCCTGGGCTTTTTGTTTGTTTGTTTTAATGTTCAGAATACACAAGTAAGCAGCAGGAAAAAAAGTGTATTGAAAACTCAGCTTGTTTAAAAGCTCTGCCAAGTAGCAGCCCAAACACAATGTATAAATAAATCCAAGTCATGTCAAACAGCATTCCACAGTCATGTGTCAAGTAAAAAGCAGAAAGACTTGTCTGTTTGAAGAAAACAATTGTGATCATTTATATGCAAGCCAGCTTCCTATATATTGACTCAGGATTTTACCATTTAATGGCAAGTTCCCTGAAAGCTTAGTATGTACAGACATTATAAACAAGATTATGATGAGCCCACCCTATACTAGGTTGTATTTCTAGGCACTATTTAGTTGGGAGTTCATTCAAAATGTCTTTTTTTTGTGAGATGATGTACCTAAATCGAGCTTACCCTCTTTAAAAAAAAAACAACAAATCACTAGTCAGTATGTCCCATCATCTCTGCTGGCCTCAAAGCCTGTATTTTAGAATAAATCTCCTTCAAATGATTGTGTAGCAGATTACACTGATCCTCATTTGTTTGCATTAAGCATAAACATCAGAGCCACTTGTAATAATCTACCAAAGATTAAAAAAAAGTCTTTTAAAGAAAAACCACATTAATTTCAAACAGACATTTAACAGTTCCTCTGTTACATGGAAATGGGATGTCTACTATTGAAAGGCCAGATGCTCAAATGGATTAAAGAGTGTCTAGCCTTTAAATCCTGCATGTCCAAATCAACACTGACCTAGTGACCTAAAGTAAAATTTAATAAGGAAAAAAAAAAACGTACTCAACAGCCACATATAGACCATTCAAGAAGGAAATAAAAATATTGCTTGCTCAAGACTATTTAGACATTTACACAGTGCTTGTCAGAGAACATCATAAGAGCTGGAGAATGCCAAATGCGAAGTCCCCTATTTATCCTTGAAACAGGTTTAGCAAAGGCAGTGGTAAAGCAAGCTTCTCAGCACACCACCAGCTAGCTGTCAGGAGAAATCACCTCCGGAAGGGGTATACAAGCCATTACCTTTACGTCGATATGATTGTAGCTGTCTGTGAAGACTTACCAATGAGACAGTAATTCACATCCACAGCGACAGCGAATCCTGTAGGCTACCGCTACCTTAGAAGAAACAGATTGGGGAACAGAAACGCATCCCATGCCAGCTACAGAATAACCTTGGGGCGGTTGCCCTCCCCTCCAGCTAGGTTCAGCATAGTGTCTGAAGGGTGAAAGTCGAATCTCTTTTCAAGCACAAAAGCCAATCTGCCTCCTGTGCTCTTTTTAACAACGCAATTACAGACCTGCAACTTGCATGTGTGAACAAGTCCACTGCAGCCCATTAAAAGCAAGTTTTGCATAAATCACCCACTTCAATGGCAAAGCAATACTTAAATTCTGGAGAAGGAAGGGGTTAAAAAAAAGATCTTTTTAATTACAAGATTATACAGCTTCTATTAAGAGCGCTTGCCCCGTTCCACCAGCGTGCGAGTGTGACCTGATGTCTGAAAGGACTTCAGGCACATATACCAGGCTCCCACAAGCTCAAGAAAAGCTCATATACCACGAACAGTTAAAGTTCTCAAAGAAATAAAAACACTCTCAACCTCCCCCCCACACACACTTTTGTTAGGTGCTAAGACTTGGAAAGCATCTGGTAGGTTAAAAATTGATCCTAGTCAAATATGTTGCAATCGTGACTTATTAACTCCATTGGTAACTTTTCTCCCAGACTCCAGTGCACTGACATTTTAAGTGCATAAAAGAAGAGGGCAGATTGGTGGGATTAGGATTGACACAGTTTTAATTAAAAGCCTCTAGTAGTGTCCTACCCTGTACCAAATAAAAATGGCAGTGCTGGCAAGAGGGATGCAGCATAAGAGCCTTATTTCAAAAGGGAAAGCCCATATGTGACTAAAAATACCTGCTGAAGGAACATTTTGTCTGCTTGGGGTACAAACTAATTTTAATGCCCCTCATTTAAGTCAATAACGTGAACTGCACACAAATGTTCATCATGCATTTATTATGAAAAAATTTAATACTCCTAGCTCATACAGCACAACAAAAAATGTCTTTTATAGGACACAAAAGCTTTACAAGCATATATTTCTAATTTTATTTTCCCCTTTAAATGAAATCCTACCATCAAACCAGTCACGATATTTGCAGAGCATCCTGAAAACTCATGTCAAGTCTCCATACAATTAAGCTCTATAAGAGAAAGAGTCCAAAACGTTTGGTCAGTTGGTGAGTTGGAAAGAGGGGCAGAGGGTGGGAACGAGAGTGGAAAACCTGCTCCTGCATTCTGCCTCCCTTACGCTGCTTCCTCTGAGCAAACTGCACAAAACACCCTAAACATCCATTGTATCGCCAGCGCTGTTTGAACATTTCCCCCTCATCTCACCCTTCATGCCAGTACGAAAACCAAACACGTATCACATCCAAGAAGACATCACTCAGACAAAAAGCAATCAGCACGAAAAGGCATGTAAATCAAACAGATTTGGCAGAGAACAGCATTTCATAAACACAAGAGATACGAATTGCTCCATTTGTGTCAGTTTGGCCAGTTATTGTTCTGACTTACTACTTTAACAACCCCCAATTAAACTGCTTGAACTGAAACAGACAAACAAAGATCTTTAAAATACAATCCCCACACCCCCCCCCCTTAACAATAAGCATTATTTCCGTGGTGCTACCATCCTTAAATCATAAAGCCACTGCACCAATTAAAAATCACCTACCTACATACATAATGAATTTAGTACTGACCTTGCAAAAAGCTTACTCCTCTTGGCTAGAAATCATTCATAGTTTTGGTAAAATCCTTTTATGTGCTCCTCCAGCTAGCTAGTTCCAGCCTTCCATTAACGCACTCCATTGCAGATAATTGCCGACACCACACGCTCCTCTGCTTTTGCTGGTTCCCAACCCAGCAAGGATAATCACATTCCAGCGGGGAGCGAACAGATGGCAGCCTCCATGGTAACCAGTCCTCCCCAGCTAGTGGTAGCACTGGGAGACTCCCGGGGACTGGGCAACAAGCGCTCTTTGTGCTTCAGCCTTGCAAAGCCTTCGCGAAGGGAGAGCCAGCTCCTAGCGCTCACTGGGCATGCCTAGCAGGTGCCTTGCCTTGGCAAGCAGGCAGAACACCTTAACAAAAGCTTGCAACCAGGTTTAACCTTGACGCTGCCTATTCCCGCATCGCGCAGAGGGGAAAGTGGGGGTAAAACACACGCGAAGGTGGAGGTGAACCTAGAGAGAGTTTTCATTTACTATTAAAACAGAGGGTTCAGAGAAATTAGCTGAGGACTGTTTTTCCCCGACAAAATGATTTCCTGAAGGCAGGCTTACTTCCCCCTGAATGCATTTGATTTTGTCACGACGGGAATGTTTGCTGTCTGATCTCTCTCTCCTGGACCTGGAAATTGCTCCCCTCAATACAATAATCTCCCAGCCGGGGTTTTCCTCAACAGGAACCGCACCGACCCTTGCTGTTGGTCTTAGGGCTTCTGCCAGGCTTATCTGCTCCGCATCTGCCGAGACCAATGCTGATTCAGCAGCAGGCAAAACCGCCGTGTCTCTCTGCTGCACAACCACGCTGCTGGGGGGCGTGTCTGGAAAAGCCTTTTTTTGCATCAAAGCTGTGCCTGAAACCACTGCTTTCACCGGGCCCGATCCTGCGCAGCCACACACCTACACCGATGGCCTGCACCGGCTCGGTGAAAATCCTACCGGCATTATCTGGAGGGGAAAGGGAAGTGGCTTTTCAAAACCAACTGATAATGATCTTGTCTGCAAAGTAGAGCTTTGAAAGAACATATTAAGGCTATAAATACTGATGAGTTGCACAGCAGCATGTCTCAAAATATTTAAGGTTTGAGCCACTGGAGGTGAAAAAGCACGCAGCACAGTGGTCCATGGACTGACTCTGTTGACGCATTCAAACTTTCTCTCCCTCACTCTCAAAATGATGCAGTGCTTATGACTAACAGCGCGTCAAAAAACCGTGGGTAATTTTACTCAGAGCTGAGCCAAATTTGGACTTCAAGTTCCTACATGCTAACTTAGGTCTGCTGAATTATTCTTTTGAGGACGGGAAAATGGCTTCCTTTCAGCCTTAACGGCACCTTTGATCTTGTAGCTGGTCCTGCAGGGCAGCGTTTGTTCCTGTAAAAGACTGAAAACGCCTGCGATGGAACCCATCGTCACAAAAACGCCCATCTTTTCCTCTGGGTGGCTCCAGGCGTGGAGCTCAGTAATTTTCTTCCCCCCACCCCCAAATTTTCAGTTTCCCCTCATCCTCACTGCATAACCAAGTTAGTTTTGTTTCACAGCAAGCACAGTTAAGTTTTTCTTACATTGGTGAGAGACACCACTATTAAACTACTAGTGCATTCACACCGGAAGCCCCTCAGATCGCAGCGGACAGGGTTTGAGTACCCGTAAGCCGTAGGAGAGCCCCCACCATGGAAAGCACGGCAGCTAAAGAGGACCCAGGCTTTGGAGGGGACTCGCACAGCTCACAAGGGCACCGCGGGTACCAGTGACAGGCATGCGACCAAACCCCGGTCTGCCAACTTCCCCTCTAGGACTAGCAGATCATTCTGACTCATACTGCCAATTTCAACCCATTTTCTTCCTCTAAATAAGCAATCTTTACATCATCAAAAATTTCTTAAGCAACCACGGACACCAAACCTAATCATCCATCAGCAACAAGGGTAAAATAATGTAAGGAAGGAAGCCAATTTCCTATTTAACTTGCCAATTGTTAATAAGAAGAACTTTTCAGCATTTAGGTGTTATGAAACACACCGATAGCATTTCTTGTTTTGCCCTTTAAAAATAAAGGCCATGGCTAAGAAATTAGTTTTAATATACTAATAAATTTTAAGTATTTATGCATTTCTGGAAAAAAACCTGCAGCAATTACAATTCTTGGCAAACTGACTTCAAGATTACAGGGATTGCAGTTCAGTTTCAGGTTTGTTTTTTTTTTTCCTTCACGAAAAACACCTCCTACAAAGTAATTTTCTAGATTTATGTTAATTCTAACTTTGTATTAAAAAAAAAAAAAAAAAAAGACATTTACTGAAATATTATAAGCAATTTTGGCATTGGAAAACCTGTTCCAGACACCAACAAAAATCCTTAGACCATCTGGTTTTGAACAAGTACTAGCTGTACTCATTATAGGAGGATTGCTAGCAGAATAAAGGCAACAGCAGTCAGAATCCATTTCAGCTTCTTACTTGGAATTTCTTCAATTCTTAAGCCTTATTTTACACAGATACAATGCAAAAATTTGAATAAACTACATGGAGCAGCTATCAAACAAAGAAAGGGGCAATGGGATGCACTACAAATTTTGGCAGAAGCAATAGGTAAGTTACTTTTTTAGTGTTACTCCATGTGCCCTCTGTACATCTGACGTGTTTTATTCAAACTACTTGAAAGGGAGAGAAGAAAACAGCACATCCAAAATGCTTCTGAGGAGCAGTGGACACGGGAAAGAAAACGTAGCCATCTCCCCTTATTCTTTGGCCTAGTCTGAGCCAAGTAAGAGTTTAGGAATAAACTGGTTTTAGCTGGAAGATATTAATGAAAAATAAACAACATATTGACATCCTGTCTCCTGAACTGATTCCATTGAAGGAATCATCTTTTATAACGATGATACCATGTGCTTTTTCCAGTCCCAGCTGCTATCTGATAGACCAAGACTTTGGTATTTTACTCAAGTTGATGGAGACTCAAACTATGCTTTAGAAAAGTATGGTTTTTTAAATTGGATACAGTTTGGGCTTTTTTTTTTTTTTTTTATGATGGCTGCTTAAAATCTGTTCATCCAAAACAAGTTATGTGAGTTTAGAATAAGGGATATTGACAGAAGTTAGTCTCCATTCTCTGCGTAAGATTTGAAAGCTTTATTTGTAAAGCCAACCACAGCATCTAAGTAAACAACACCAGGCCTCACAGACGCATGGTTTTGAACTTTTGCCCATTTCTCATACCTGTTTTTAGAGTTCTAGTAAAACAACCTTGTAATTCCTGACAGTTGTACCAACTGCACATTATTGCCAGAGATAAAGCAATACAATAGACCACTGATCTGCTCTAGTCTAGTATCACCTTTGTTTCTAAAAAGAAAGCAACTTCAATATAATATGTACGTATTTCTTTTAAGTTGACACCATCTGCTACTGAGGAAGTTCACTTCAAGGGAAACAGGATGTCTACACTTTTAAGAGTATAAAAAAATACTCTGCAAGCAATTGTAAGGGCTGAAATTTGCAAAATTTCCTCTTACTTGTCCAGAATCCCAAGATTTAATATTTTTTGTGGTAAGCACAGAAGGGCTAGGGTTTCCACGCTGGTCCTTTAAGATCCCTCTGTATGCCAAAGATGCTCTTCCAGCCTTACCTCAATTGGCTGTTCTCCTAAACTAAAAAAACATGCTGCTTTGCAGAAGGAAAGCAATGAATTAAGCACTGCAGACAGCAAATGCTTCCTCAGCAGCACCTCTGCAGTTATAAAGCAAATGGAGACCTCATACCTGGTGAGTTGCACTCCCCTTACTTCCCCAGTGCTTCAGATCCCACGGTTTTGCATCACCACATGCTTCCTCAACATCACAAGAAACAAGACTATGGAGTTTCTTCTTCTTTCACAGGGCGCCCATGTAGCCTGGGAGCACGTGCATGCTGGGCGTGGGAGAAGGGGCAGCGACTGTTTTGCTCTTGTTCTTATGGCCACTGTTTAATTAAGCGATGTCAATGCTTTGAGTGATAAACCTTTCCCTTCCAAACTGTTACTGCTTACAAAAGTGGGATTTGCAGTAGGGAGACGAGCTATCTCCTTCTAACCAGTTCAATGACATGGACTGTCTCCATCCACTGCAGCAATCATTCTTCCAGAATCAAGACAACTGTTTCTGTGGATGTTTATTTTTGGCAACTATCATTAAAGGACAACAAAGAAACATGGACAGAGCTCATACTAGGCCATCTTAGTGACCTATTCGATGTACAAGCCTGAAAGTTACCCTTCCTTCATAGGCAGTCCTCCAGGATAACTTTCAAGTTATGAAATTAAATTCCTTATAGAAGTAGAAAAAGCCGAAGACTTCTACTGTTATGTCTCCAAAGATAGTTATTTTCAGATCAGGAACAGCACCCGCCCAATACACTGAAACACTTATTCCATAAACTGGAGTTACTCTAGTTTCCAAATACTTTACGGCACCTCTTCCACCGAGCTGTACCAGTAGTGCCTCCAAGTTAGTAATGCCTGTAGAAAAAAGGACATTGTTTTTTCTTTAAAGCCAACACCAAAGCATATCTAGAGTTAGTGAGGCACACTGATTAATATAATTTTAAAGTATTATGGAAAGTAAATTATGTAAAATTTAATTAAAAAAAAAATCCATCAATCCAAAGACCCTAGATTAGAACTCCTTTCTCTAGTAAAGGAAATCCTCTGGGAAATTGCTGATCACAAAGAAACAGTTAACGGGATTTTTTTGTAAACACTGAATTATTTGTATGTCAATAGTAAAATGTAGTGCATGGAAGAGCTGTTAAGGAGAATGCAGGACAGCACAGCCTCCCTGAAGAGGATACTGCAGCTCAGGCCTTGCACATACAAGGCATGAGAAAGCTCATATTGGTGGTACCTACCCAGAAGCAAGAGGCCTGGAGCTGCTTTTGCAAGATGTGCATGAACAGAGAGAAAGGGAGAGCCAACATCAAGGGGCTTACATTCCAACAGCAGAATAAACTGTGACACTAATGCTTTTCAATCCATCTGCATTCGATAAAAAAGCAAGGGGGATGACAAAAGCAGAGCTGGATTTTAGCTGAAAACTCAGGTTGTCAAGGTAGGACAATTCACTTCAGTGTCTGGAAGCATCCAACAATAGGGCACAGCAACCACCAGACATGCCTGATTATTTCTGCAATTGCACAGAGCGTTTCCATGGAAAAGCAGCAGCCTCCTAGGTTTGACATTCAGCGTCTGACAGCTGAGCCAGCCAAAGCTCAGACGCGCAAGGCTTAAAGAGAGACTGCAGACAGCTCTTTGAACGTGGTTCTGAGCAATGCAAGAGTAAAACCAGCTCTGGGGGAGAGCCTAACCCCAGGGGCTCTACCCTCTGCTCTTTATTTACCAGTTAAGATCCCAGCGAAAGCAGAATAGACATCAGAGTAGCACATGGGTGGGAACTGTGGCCACGGGGCTTTCCTTTCTCTTCAGGCTTTACTAAAGAGTTTCTGAGAAGTCTGGTTGGGAACCGCAGGACTGCTCTTCTACCCTGGCTTCGACAACTCCCACCAGAACTTGTAAACAAAGACAGAAACAGTGTGTCTGCAGAAGAATGGCCTGTAGGTTCTCTTTGCTATAAAGTATCCTTCAGTAAAAACCACGAATGGTAGGAGAGTAAGGAAATGTAAAGAAAACATGCTACCATAAAATAATTAAAGATGTTATGGATATTCAGTGTGCTAGTCTCCTTCATGCAGATACAGAAAGTTCTCATACTCCATCAACTGAACTTGGGAAGAAAAAAAGGTGGTTGTAACTCCAGAACTTTAATTTATGCTTCACAGGGGTGATGTGAGGTACAGCAGGAGCTGTGGTATTTGAGCTGGACTAAACAGTACACCAGCCACCTTGTGCTTTAGCCCATTGCAGGTGGTTACCCTATTAGTGGCAAAGAACCCAGAAAAATTCTTAAAATGCATTTAGCAGACCCACTCCCATAATTCACACTGATTCGATTTAAATTCCTCTCCAAACGCAGCAGGCACCGCTTTGCCACAGATTTCTAAGATCTAGAAACACCTGTGTTAGATCCAACACTAACACTTTTCTGAGCAACCTGTATCAGTTTTCTGACCAAATAACAGATCAGTTTTACAAAACACTTTGCTTTTCCCCTCGCCTGAAGCTCCTTCAGCAGGTCGACAGATCAGCCAGCAGTAAGCCGTCTAAAGAAACCAGGCTCAGGTATTTGATCAGGCAATCGTGGAGCATGCCCCATCCACGCCCACAGCTGACAGCGGTGCCAAGAGGACGGAAAAGCAGTATTGCAGGATTTACTGGTAGCTGCCAAGGCCACACCAACAAAAGCTAAAAATTCCGCTTACCTCCCATGCCAGCTCATACAAGCGAGTTAGCTTTTTTTACAACTCAAATTTACAGTACCACTTAGGCTGACAGTAACTGTCTGTTCCACTGGACTCACTCAAAATATTCCTGTTTTTATTTTGTATACATTTCAGTGGCTCAAAGTTCTCTTTGCAGTCTACCTCCTCCCACAAGGATGAGCAACCAGTTTCACAGCTGCAAAAAAATGAAGGTTTTGGCAGAGACTATTTAGAAAAGTCTGGTGAGTACTGGGGGTCTTGGTCACAGCTGGGGCTTCCAGGCAGACCCATCACAGATATATGGCATTAGAGGCACACTGCACAAAACACCACAGGTTTCTCTCTTTTTCAGATTATTAGCAATATAAGTAATAGGCCCAGTATAGCCTATTACTGTACAGCATTTTGCTTGCAGTAAGTATCATGGAGGCTTGTATTATTATCATCATACAATACAACAAAGAGGGAGCCATATCTTTCAAGGATTTTATTCTTTTGCCACAAGGGGCTGGGGAACGATGTTAGCACACGGGTCAGTCCGATACCTTGGAGGATCTAGACTTTTCATAGTTCGTCTTTAATTGCACAAGTACTTACTAGACATAAGGATAAGGAAAAAAAATAAACAGCTTAAATCAAGACATACCTACAAAGAAAGACTCCTACACATTCTGAGAAATTACTAATGACTGACATATGTATGTACAAAGTAGAACTATAAACTGATCTTACTCACGAAAAAAAATTTTGGAAACACTTTTGAAGTTTTGATTGTCTTTGCTATAGCACTGGTGAGCTCATGGAGTCAAAACCGTGCAGTAAAAACAGGGATGAATATTTAACAGCATCTCTATGTCCCTCAAGTAATACAATATAGTGCAAATGTATATATATTCACTACAGTGAAATACCCTCCATCCAGTCTGCCTGTACTTACATTTTAAACGGCTAGAATATAGGCACTCTAGTAGATATAAGTATTAGCTAAACTTCACTTTCAAGAAAACAGAACATTTGGCGATGCACTGCTAGCTAATGACATGGGTGGGCTGTAGTGACATGCGCCACTGCCCTCATCCATAATCTCAACGATCATCACTATTCTCAGACCACATGTGACAAAAATAGGAAGGACAGGTTAGAAAAGTGTCAGAAAATAAGTTCAAATTTGAACACAAATCCATCGTGTGCTGTGAGGAAGGTCACAAGATTCAACTTCTCATTGCAGGCATAGCTGCCTTGGATCAACACACTCGTGTTCTGCTTTCGCTGCCGCTCATCCAAGCGATGAGAATTTGGTTCAGTGCAGCTGCCCTTGGACGCTGACAGATGACTTCTCCTTCCTCAGTGACGGCAAGAAACGTGCCTTCTCATTGATACTAGCAGAAAAACTAGATCCAGACTACACAATGCACTCCTGCATAGACAGGTTTGATCACAAGCTACTAGAGAACTTAATTGACTCCTGCTGTCTTAAGTGTATCAGTTACAGGCCAGGATGAGAAAACTATGTATATCTTTTATTTTCAAATATTTCTGAGACCCTCCCACAGGTCATGAATTTACTTCAAAACCAGTAAACTATTAAAAAAAAAACAGGCAAAAAGAGAGGTCTACTTACAGCTACCCATGCCTTATATAGGAACGTCATTACTGTGAGCAGAAATCCTTACGTTCCCATGTTTTTGTGCAAGTAACTACTCATCTAGGAGACAGTCCTTAAACTGGGCATAGAATCAACATTATCAACTCATTATATATAAAAGGAAGTTCTGAATTTCATAACTTACTGACATAGCTCAGGAAATAAGCAACAAGAAATATTTCAACACATACTAACAGCAGATTGTGTGAGTGGGCACTTAAAGAAAATGTTTCTTTAAAAAAAAAAAATCCTTACAGGGCAAGATTCACTTGACTCAGTGCCATCAATAAGAACTCTATAGCTATGTTCTATTCCACATTATATAAGCTATATTCCAGTCACATCTTTAAGACCTTTTAAGAACCCTCACTTCTTAAGAAAATAATGGGCAGCTCTGGCAATGCAGAATGGCTGTCACTCAGTGTAGAAGAGTGGTTCTGTGTTTTAGTTTGTGAAGAACTAGAAATATATGAATAAATTCAGAGAAAGGATTTGTGTAAGTTGCTTCCACTTGCAGTCTCACTACTCTTTTCATAGTATTAAACTGTCTAGTAGTGAGTTATTTATTATCTTCCAGTACTAGGAAACACGTAAGCTTGACGATCTTATAATTTGCATTTGGTGCTCTTCCATTTTTGCTTCTCATCTTTGTGGTCTTTATACCCGACTTCAGCAGAAGGCCTCCCAGCCTTCCTCTGCTACATGTTTGAGCTATGCAAAATTCAGCATAGAAACACGTAAGCAGCAACTGCCAAAACCTTCTGACTCTTTTCTGCATTGACTATTATATTACTGAAGTGGTACTAGAGAATTTTCAGGCAGAATAAAAGACTTGACATTTTCCACCTTGCCAAGTAACAAACCCTTATGACAAAATCCCATGGCATCAGGCAGACATGACGCCAGCAGCTTTCCTTAGAAAGTTTTCTAGATAGCCAGATACTCACCCGTCACACTATCTGCTCCGCGCACCTTCTTTAGAAATCCATTAAACACTCCACTGCTCATTTCTGGGTACATTACACGCAGAAAAAAATAAGCCTATTTCACAAAGTGTAAGCTACGTCATACAAACCACTGTGTGTAACTGCCTCTTTCAGACAGACTTCTTCCTTTGAAGTTGTAATGTGTGAATCCCTTCATAAGCAGAGCTTATAGGCATCAGCTGTAGGAAAGGATTACTTGAAAAACCAGGGAGTATCATTATCTCTCAATATATTGGAAATCCCAGCTCCTGGCAACAGAAGAAAAATTATAGCAAACCTGAGGTGCCCCATGAAAGAGTTTTGCAGCCCTCATATTGGGAAAAGTTTAAAATCATAAAAACGTGACAAAACTAAGCAAATAAAGACAAAATGTTTTACAGTGGTTTTGAGGGCCTGGGGTTTTTTGGTGTTTTATTTCAAGAAACTACTAAAGACTTTGTTGACTTTCATAACAGTAAGATACAATCATAATGCAAAGCAGAAAAACAAATGGATAAATGCCTGCAAAGTTAATTGACTTGCCCCATACATGCTAAACTGTCCCTGCAAAACAGTGCCTTTCACAACAGTTGCACTAGGACGACTCCAGTGACACCCACTGGAGTACCTCCTCCTCAAATTGTTTTTTTAAAACAGGAGGCACTATGAGCTAAAACAAAAAGTGGAGCATGTATCTAATGCGCTATTGCTTCATGAAGTATCAAAATTTAGGTTTCAGAAAATTGTCATTTAATGATCAATGAGACGGTTCTAAAAATACACAAATGGAAGAAATAGTAGGAGACTACACAGTCCAATGCTCAGCTGTGAAGCATAATTGGTATGCCTAGTCCAACCTGGGAAGATGGCTGTGACAAGACTACATCTTCACATGCATGCACTGCACCTACCTCAGCCTAACAGAAGAGAAAGAAAAATACAGTGCAGCCAGACAGTTCAGTTAATGAATTTATGAATTGTTTTTTAACAGTTCTTCACTAGAAAGCCGTCTGATGCTACTAGCGTAAGTCAACCACTCCCTCATTTTCTCCTACTACTAGCTGGGCTAAGATCCTCAGCATTCCCATAGAAAATGGAGTTTAAACGTAATCATCTCTAATGCTGTCCACTATCTCACCCAGAAACCCTTCTCACCCTTTCCTTCAAGCCCTGGAGCTAGTATTTGAAAGCTCAGTATGAATTATAATGATCTTTTTGGCCATGTTATTTCTACCAACTTCCTCCAACTTTAACCACAGGCACACTGAATTTTCACTCTTTTTCTTCCTGCAATTACAGGTTATAGAAGGAAATGATAGCTGAACAGAAATGAATGAAACAAAAATTCTGCTTTTCGTTTTGCAGAGTTACATTTGATTTCAGCACTATAACCATTAGGAGTGATTGCTGTCATCAACAGGAAAACACCTGCGTCCGACAGTCTACAAAGAGTGCTTACTCATCTGGAACACAATTGCCTAGAATTCAGTAGCGTTGTATCATATATTACACTACCATTTATTTAAACTTCTATTATTTTATTTAAGCTTCCATTAAGCCTTTTATGACAACTAACTAAGGCTGCACTGTAAGACAGTGATTTTTTTTTTTGTCTCTTCAAATAGTCTATTTCTATCACTTCAGTAAATTGTAATCTAATTTTAAGGCAAACCCATACTATAATGGGACACAATATAGCAAAAACTGTAGTCTAACAGGTTTCAGATTCAGCTATTAATCAGCCACTCTATTCCATAACCAGTAGGGACTTGTGACATTCATACCTGGAAGCATCAAAACGGAGACAGAGCACCCCAGAATAGATTTTTAATGCAGACCTACATTATCTAAAACAAATAATCTCCAAAACGCATCCACTCCTCAACTCAGAGAACATTTAGCACATCTAAATTTAAGACACTCAATTGTCAAACCAAAGGCATCTACATTTGTGATTTATCAGTAGCGAGGCTAAAAAAGGACAGAAATACTTCAGTTGACTCAACACAACACAGAATCAGTGGAAGACTGCCAAACTGACCGTGAGTGTGTTGCTCTGAACACAATATACATCCTGTACGTTTACCACCTCCCTCTGAAGCAGCAGCTGGCAGCTAGAAGCACCTATGTTGCTTATTGAATGGAGCAAGAGACTGCTCAACATTTTATTTTAAAAAGGAAAATTCAACCATTTTGTTTTCACCAAGAGCTCAGGACACATTAAAGAAACAGCTAAAAGAGGCTCTAGTCACAGTTATTTAGACTACGAGGACACTGTAAACCACAAGAAGCCTTACTGTCTTCCTCAGCAATCTCTCTGGAGATTTGAGGGATTATGTTGTTTAGACTTGGGAGCAGAAAGATCTGAGAAGTTCTCTCGGGATACACAGGAAGCCTACATAAGTACAGCACATGATGGCAAACATTCTTGCTATTTTCCTTCCCCCCCCGAAAGCATGTATCTTCACCTAATACTGAAACTAAAGTCTGCCAAGGGCCTGTATTTTA
Source organism: Sagittarius serpentarius (assembly GCA_034782735.1). Taxonomy (NCBI): domain Eukaryota; kingdom Metazoa; phylum Chordata; class Aves; order Accipitriformes; family Sagittariidae; genus Sagittarius; species Sagittarius serpentarius. The sequence continues at coordinate 18,464,429 of JAVKLA010000024.1, read as the reverse complement.
GGAAGACTACCAACCTCTAACCCAAAATAAGCAAAAATGTTCTGTGTGTTCAGAGGAATTTTTCCATGTTCACACCGTGGTCTCTCCCATTTCCAAGGGAATAATGAAACAATAGCTATGTTTGATTACATTCAATAAACTTACTTTTTAAAATAAACAACCATGCTGAATGAGTATTCCCTTTTTAGATTTTGTTGCTCATACGCTATGTCACAGCCAAGGGACAAAGCCTCCGGTATTCTGGAAACAGTGGCTTTGCAGAATTTTAGACTCATCTACTCAACATCCAATTTCAGTAGAATAGTCGATAAGAAAAAAAAAAGCTAACTCCTTGCAACAGAAAAATTTGGTAACAAAAACGGAAGCTCATCCAGTTCATCATTTGGCTCACAGGTTTGCAAGCAAGAAAGATAAAGGAAAAAAGGACCTGCTAGAGAATACTGACATGCACATAAGCACAGAAGTCTGTTTTCATTTCAAAGGAGGTGAGGGTTTGGGGGTGGGGTGGGGAGGCTGTTTGTTGGTTTGGTTTTTAAGTCTAATAATAACTCTGCAGTTGTTTGTACTCATGTTCAAATACACATCAGGTTGCCAACATCTGATTGTCCTTACACTTGTATGTTCTGTATGTGTCCCTCTGAATTAAGATGGTAAATTATATTAATCAGCAGTGGCAGCACACAAGACTTTTTCATGCAGCAAGAGCCAAGTTAACTGGAAGTAGCTCACAGAGCTAAACAAGCACAAAAGCTCTTTAAGTTTACTTCATGCCAAAACCCTTGTGCTATCTAAATTACTATTCAGCAAATACACACTGGAATCTTTTTTTTTAATTTGTTTTTAAATACAGAAGTGTTTAGGCAATCAATGGCATAAAAAAAAAAAAAATTAAAAAAAGATACCCACTTTCATTTGGGTCCCTTTCCCTTTACTGCAGATTCTGAACAGCTGCCCTACATTTTGCCAAGTGCACAGCCACACACACCCATGACTCTGACTCACAATTTAGAGTGCAAACATTGCTACTACTTATTCTTTAGCTGCTTCCTATTCTTTTTATGGTTTAGGACATCCTCATCATGACTTTGAAATAAGTTGCACATGGAAAGACATAATGCAGCCAGAAGAGCTCTGTGGTATACACTCACACCTTTAAAAAAAAATTTTAAAAAAACTTTACATACCGCAAAAAAAAATTAACCCAACCAAACAACAAAACCCAAAACATATCAGATTTGCCTTTTCCAAGGATTTCTTTGATCTTTTCTGAACAGGACTCGAACAAATTTATGGTACTGCAATATGTCCTAGGCATTTCATTTGTCAGAATAGATTGTTGAGCCTTTCTATCAGCTACCATGACTGACTGGAGATGGGCGGGGGGCGGGTGGTGGGGGGACATGGAGTGTGGAAATGATGACTGTTCGCCTCTTCCAGAACTGAAACTATTTGTCTGCATGATGATACTCTCATAAAAGACTTTCAAAGTAGATGCCTGAAGCTGGGCAGTCAATTAAAAAACCCAAGCCACTGAATACTCAGCTACAACGGGCTTGTATTTGCTGCTCCCATTTGAGGAATCCACTTTTGCAAGATTTGGATTCTAAAGCGCATTATCATCCTATCTGGCATTTTATTATGTACCTGGACACCTAGAAGGAAAAGTGAAAAATGACTGTTCAAGAAGAAATTTTATATTAAGTCTATAGTTCCTTCAGGACAGACAATCACAGTAACTAAAAGACCAAGGAATATGTCTCAAGGTATAATATCACAGATTATATGATATATTCAATGAGTACATAATCAAATAACTTCCTTACAAAATGAAGATGTGGAAGGCAAGTAAAATCATCCACAGGAGAAAAGCTCTTGCAGCTAAGGTGCTGAACTAGAGGGAGCAGGAATTACAACCACAACAGTCTGCAACAGGTTTCTTTTCCTATCTAAGACAAAGGAGTTTGCTTTCTTTTCTGTAGGAGGCAAAAAATCTGCTTTACCTGCCTTACATGCAACAGCAGCCAACGACAAAGACTATTTCAGTAAGGGCTTCTTCCATGCAGCCCCTCCCGTCATACATATTCTTACTGCTGTAAGACAGTCACTGCCTTAAGTGTTAGTGCATATTACTAAATGAAGTAAGAAGGAAATAAAAGAAAAGGAAACCGCCTGTATGCTTTGAGCCATTTATATTTCCAGCTAAGCAGCCAAGCATCCACACTCCTACAGGAACATTTGCAGATCACAACAGGCAATCTAACAAGTGTTGTCAGACCCTGTCTGGTTCAAGCCACTCTCCCCCCTACCTCAGCTCATACAGCAATTTCGTTTTGAAGGAAGCTCTAAGGTCACCTGGTCCAATGCCCCGCTCAGAGTAGGGCCAGCTTAGATCAAGTTGCTCGAGACCTTGGCAGTTGAGCTCCGACTGCCTCCAAGGATGGAGATCCCACAGGCCCTCCGGGCACCTCTTCCAGCGTTTGACCACTCTGATGCTAAATTTTATTTCCCCTGACGTGTAATTGGAATTTCACTTGTTGCAGTGGCATCTGTTGCCTCTTGTGCTAACCCTGTTTAAGAGTCTGTCTCTGTCCCTCTGTACCTCCCCATTAGGTGACAGAAAAAGCATTAAGTTTCTCCATAGATGCCTCTTCTGGGCAAACTCAGTTCTGTCAGGCTCTTATGTCGTATGTGTCAGCCCCTGATCATCTTAGTCAACCAGACTTGCTCCAGTTTGTCGGCCCCTTCCTTGCACCAGGGAGCCCAGAACTGGACACGGGACTCCGGATGTGGTTTGACAGGTGCAGAACCGTCACAGAGAGACTCACTTGCCTTCCCCTGCTGCAGCTGGTCCTGTCTCACCACAGGGGCACACTGCCACCTCACACGCCTCCTCTTCATCATCTCCCCATGTCCTTTTCTGCAGCACTGCTCTCCAAACACCAGCCTGCACTATTGCACAGAGACTTTCCAACCCAGATACTAAAACTTTCATTTGCCCATGATGAACTGCATGAGGTTTCTCTCAGTCCATTTTTCCAGCCTTACAAAGTCCTTCTGAAAGGCATGCCTACCCTACCTGCACCAACTGCTCCTACCCCATTTAGTATCATCCACAAACCTGCTGAGGATGCCCTTCTTTCCATTGTCCAGGTAGTTAACGACAACATGGAACAGTATCAACCCTGGTATTAACCCAGGAGAAAGGAATTCCTCTCCTTTCCCTATCTTCCAGGCAATGACTGCAATTTGGCTGGCCTATCAAGTGACCAGTGTCCTCCAGAGGACTGCTAAAATTGCTTTGGGAGCCAGAGCCATCTCCAGAATCACCGTCTGACCACCTTGTCCCTACCCAAAGGGCAACATTCCAAACATGTAAGTACAGCGGGATAAGGTGGCTCCTCCTCCAAGCTGATAAGACCACAGTCTAACACTGTGCAAATTGCTTTACTCCGAGTATAATTTGAAGTACCACAAGAACGTCATCAGTAACTGTTAGTCATTATCTTTCTTCATCTGCTGAGTTTCAAGTGTTTAAGTTTTTCCCTGCCTTGAACTGTTTGTGCATGTGACAGAAAGAAAACAAACACGAAAGAGCCAAGAACAACTTTGCAAGACTGTTTTGGTGGTTTTCTTTTCCAAAAGGTCCTTTGAAGAGTTTCAGAGTTCAGTAACTTCATAGAAGGGAAAGAATTTTTACATTTTTGGTGTATGAAGGTGTGGCACAACCATTTGTATAAAAATAAATGGACATACTAAATGTCAGGTTTGGATTCTTTGGCTTTTATTCTGAGGGGGAGTTGGGATTAGGAAGAAGCAGAAAAGCATAAATAATAGCAACATCAATTTATCGTTATTCACAGAAAATAAGTCTGCAGACAATTTCCATGGATGAAGTGCACCACCACCTTGGACTTTAGCTGAAGTCAGAAGTAAATTCCCTGGAACATCACGTGTCGTCAATTTGGAAACAATACTCACAGCTGCTAAAATATCCCATAAAACAATGCAGTTCATACTTCAGAAAAAACTAATTTGGACTCTTTTTCAGTCATCTGAAATTTTTTCTTATGTCTAACTACTAATTCTTAAAAAGTTTATTTAGGGTAGAGAGGCATAATTTACCGGAGTACTCTGGGGCAATAGAGATATTAATTGTAGATGAGACATGATAGATTATCAAGACCATACCGTAGAAAACATGTAAAAGTTAGTTTAATAAACCCTTCAATTCAGAAAGGTGGCTTCACCTTTTATGCGATAAATGAGTTCCACTAAAACCTAGAATGGAGCACCGGGCGTGTTAATCATTTTCAGAGAAGAAAGCTCACAACACCACTGTGTCCTCCTCACGTCTAAGCACACAAAGAGTTTACAGCTATCTGTGTTTGTCTTAGAGATGCTTTGAACCAAGAAAACAGAAAGCTATCTATGACAAAACCTGGGAAACTGTAAGCCAAACAGGAGTCAATGAAGGAATTACTATATTATACCCTACATAGAGAATTTAAATTCAAAAATTCTATGATAGAAGAAAACAAGTCTGATGGTAAGCTTCAGAATTACTTCAAGAAATCCAAGTTCAAATCCTCTGGCTCTACAATTAATTTTTTGTCCTCAACATATTCCTTAATTCTCCATGCAGACTTCTGTGTGGGTAACCACAGCATTAATAATCCCACTGACTACGAACGTACAAGGAGGAAACGATCATTAATTACTTGAGGCCATGCAGGTATTTATAAAGAAAGAAAAACGAACACGCAGTTCTGGATGGCACCCATGGTGTTTTTAAGCAGCTACATGAGAAAGAGGGGAAAAAGTGACACAGGAATCAAAATAAAAATCAGACTTTGTTCTAACATGGGATGGAGGAAACTGCTTTCCCATTATAGGACAAACAAATATCATCAACTGCCTGACACAAAAGGGAAGGGGAAAACAACAGGAAAACTTGCCAGCTGGGGAAAGCAGTAGTCAACTGCCAAGGATCATTCTAGGGCTGCAGCTGCTTGTCTCTGCCAAGTTTAAAGAGTTAGCTGTTCTAAAAGTATATTCAAAAAACGCCACCAGGGAGTTTAAGTACTGACCTTGTAAGGAAAAATTCCATGGAGAAGAGAGCGAATTTCCAGGATACCAGGGATTTTGTTAAAAGTCATCTCGCAATTTCCCAGGTTCAGCATCAAAACAGCTATTCCAAAAATGCAACTGATGTTGCTTTTTTCCTGCTCACATCCCTACCCACAGAGCTGCCAGTCTCCCATGTGCCCATCTGAATTCAGTTCCGCACACCCCACTCCAAAGGGAACAACTTCTAAACTGAGAATGTTGCTACTACTATATCGTCACAAATCTATTTTTACTGGGTGATGCATGATGCTTCTGGGAAGACAGCAGATATAAAATTTCTCTCAGTATTTTAAGATTATTCATGTACAGGGCTCTCAGCAATGCTATCTCTTGAGATTTTAGAGAAGCATTAGTTATAATCATACTTGCAAGTATTTTAGGACTTAAAAGGGCTAAATCTAGTAAAGAAGCAACCCAAGAAGAAGTATCAAGCTTTTCCCCACATAACAGTGTGCTTGCAACTAAACTACAAAAGTATGACTTTTCAGATTTGCCTTCTTTTTAAACAGAAAAATCTGTCTGTATGGCATAGCATTGATACCAGTAGTGACATGAAAGATGATCAAACCACCTTTGTGGTATTTCTGGGAGTTTAACAGGAAACCCCTCAAACACATGTTAAAGCAAGAAGTGATGTAAAGGTACCCAAACCAACGAAAGAAGTAATTCATTATATAACATCTGCACTTAGGTTTCAAATACATCACATACAGCATCAGCTGGAAAAAGCATAGCAAAGACAGGTGCGGGAAGAAGCCCCAGATCCACAAGCACAGTGACATGTCCTTTAACACCCCCAGAACCAGCTGACACTTATTTTAACCACCTGGGACAACCAGGAAACATTTATTCCAGCCTATAAACTTTTAGCCAGAAGTTCTGCTACCTGTTCTCTTGAATGATCTCAAATTTACCAGTTTTGAAGGAACAGGCAGGTGTAATTTTGTTCCTCCGTAGTTACAAGGGTGACCAGTACCCAGTGTGTGGGGCGAGCTACTCCACACCGCAGGTGATTATTTGCCAGAAGACTAGATGACTATCACCAGGCATTGTTATAAAAGCTTAAATATCTATGTAACAAGCATGACAAAAAGTAGAAGCCACTGGAAAACACAAACATTATACTAAAAAAAAGGCCAGAATTCTACTGCTACCTGACAGTTCATTATTTTTTAACATTCCCCTCCACCATTATCACAACAGAGGCAATTCAGTCATGGTTATTGTATTTCACTGCTGTTTCAGAGCGATCAGCATGGCTGTTACTTTCAGTGACGGTCAGACAAATCTCTAAGGCGGTATACACTTCCTGCTGAAAAAGCAGCCAGTCAGCCGTTCACTTTTCTATTTACGGAACAAACTGGCCCATGAAACAGGAACCTCAAAATCCTACTTCAGCCTCAAGAATCGTATCTAGGGACGCAGAAGGAGAGAGAAAACAAAAGACAGAACAGGACACCAAAGAGGTTGGTCATAAGTACAGAGCGGCTTGACTACATTCAAGATCAATTTTAAAATAAAATAAAGTTTCACATTCACACTGTACAAGTCAGTTAAAAAATGCCTTCTTAACAAAAGATGTGTTTCTTAGCCAATCCTTTCCTCTGGTACACATACATATAAAACAATGATATTTAAAAGTTCAAGTGTCAAGATGTTGAAAGTTCAAAGCAAGTTTATCAAGTTTAGAGTTATCTATCAGACACTCACTGTATCTTCTAAAGGTATGAAGATAAGAATACGTATCTGGAATATATTCAAGACAAAGAAGGAAGTTTTAAAAATAAACCTAATTGCACACACTGACATTGGCTTGCCAGTTTCATTTTGACTGTTAGAGAGAGAAAGTATTATTGAGGAACATTTACTTTTTAAAAAAAAAAAAAACAAACAAAAAAAAACCAACTGGACACAAGTCGAGTTTCACAAAGAAACAAGCTGTTCTCTGAGATACCCAGCTGATCACTGGGAACCTCCACTACATACAAACTGTATTTCATCAGAACTGATTTGCATTGTACTTAGTGCTGCGTACCACAGTCTTTATGCTCCACAAATCTCACAGTAACAGTGTAGTCTGATGAAAAAAAATGACCATGAGCTATTTCTAGGCAGTCAGGATCCTAAAGACAAAGACAAAAATTCACAGGAAGACACATGGCAGTGGGCAAAAAAGAGTATAGGGCTAGGACTTCATGAACTATGGCAGACAACTTGATAAAAGGACTTTCAGTAGTCCCAGGAGAGAACAGTAACTTTTAAGCCAGCCAGTGCGTTGTACAAAGCAATGTCTGGCAAGCCCTGAACCAGAGCGTTAAAGAAATTAGAAGGAAAGAAGAGGGGGAGGAAAAAAAAAAAAAAAGGAGTCCAAAAAAAGAGCTCATGACAGAACCACCTTAGTAGACTGACCTTTCTGGAAAGGATGCCAGCGGTAGGATCGGAGGGCCATCGGCTGCACTGAAGGAGCAGGCTGGCTGCTTTCACACCTTCTACAACAGCCTGGGGAAGGGCTCAGCTGCAGCTGAGGCTGAGTACGGAAACTGAAAGGTACCGAGCTGTAAGTCTAAAAACCAAGCAACCTTGGCGTATTTCCCATTGTGTGTAAATCAGCTAGAAAGATGAGAATGTTAGAGCTCCACATGATTCATTTGGGTTCTGGTAATAAATGGTGTGCAAGCACGTTTAGCTGCTGAATTCAATCAAAGCAGAACGTACATATGGGCGCTTCCAAACCAAACTGCAAAGGAGAAAACTCATTCTATACAGAAAGGACAACTGATAGACTGTCTACCTTCTTACCTACTCCACTTACCCTACATCACCTCACACGTAACCTCTTCTGTTCTCTTTTATCTGTTCTTCCTATCCACTCTACCTCAATACACTCGTTTCCCTTGCTGCATGTCGGTATGAGTACCAGCAGTCTCCTAGACATACAAGCACACGAACACACTCTACATCCTACTCGCACTACAACCCCGCACTTCTTCCTCCTCAGCCTGCACCCACGGAAGAAAGGGTGGAAGAAGCATGGCAAAAGCAACGCTCAAGCCTCTTGCAAAGGCCTCGCTGAGCAGATTGCAGAATAGCACCACCCCCAATGCAATGCAGGACGCTTAATTCATAAGCTGCTTAAAACCTGCACTCTGTGTCTGGAAAGAACTTGCATTTTTCCCTTCCCTCTCCTTCTCCTTCTTAAAGCATATTACGGCTGCAAACTTCAGTTAACAACTGTGGTGTTTACAGTTTTACCTGAGACCACTGCAGGCCCTGGGGTCACGTACACAACTAACACCAAAACCGCATATTTCTGGATTTTCTCTCAAAGTTAATACAGAGGTAATAGGTGCTTATTACTAAGAACTTTGAAGTCCCCATTTGATAAAGTTTACAAAAGAAGTGGGTATAGGATTGGCACAAGTGGACATTTTTATGATTTTCTGAATGCAGGTAGCTTGGTTCATCCCGGTTACTTTAGACACACAAGAAGCAGCTTAGGAAGACGGGAAGTTATTTTGGTTTTTTTTTGTGGGTGACTAACAACACTTCATCTAGAAAAAAATACCAGTCAATTATGCTTTGTTCTTTGGATTTACGAAACCAAAACTGAACTCCCTCTCCTCCCCCTATGCCTGGCTTCTGTAACATTTACAGAACTGGAATTAGCAATATAATTTTAACATACTTTCTTCTAAGCAAACATTTTCCCTGGAAAATGGTATTCCACATGCAAGAACATCAGTTTCCCAGAACTCCTATAAGAACATAAATGCCTTGTTTAAAGCATCATTTTCTTCCCTCCTTACTTCAAAGCACACACAGCCCCGCTGAAAGAGGACTTCATGGTTCCATCAAGGCAGCAGATATGAACCATCTAAATCTAAATACGGCTTTTCATCTGTCAAGCAGTACAAACAGACAGACCCAATATAGCTCATTCTTTAGTCATACAAGACTTGCGCTTTGAGGTTACACTCTCCCAAACAAGGTTCCAGCCGCACTTAAAGCACCGTGAGCAGATTTACCAGAGAGAAAGAAGGAAAAATATGCCTGAACTGCAACATTCAATTTTGGTGAAGTTCGGTGTACTCAAAAGCTTGACTTCCTACCTTTTTTTCTCTCCCCAGTCGTACCAGTGTAAAAGACACTACCCCTCTATAGCCCCTGCCTGGCTGAATTCACACCCCTCTCTGCCTATGAGCACAGAAGCTATATTTGGAGTAGCCTCCACACTGAGGTCAGGATCCCACCACACTAAGTTTAGTGCAGAAAACGTAAAGGACTGTAAACATCAGAACATAAATCTACAAAGCAAGCCACAGATAAATACAGGCCTAGAACTGGTTTCAACATACTAGCAGCTCAACCCCACTAAAATTTATGTGGGCATCTTGTAAACATCACAGAAAAGAAGTTTTAAATGTCTGTCAGATTAGGCTGGCAACCTAATTAGCACCAGTGGTCTGTCACTGCATCATCTTGCAACTATTAAGTTAGAGCAGTCTTGACAGAAGTCACTTCCAAAACGTCTTTTCCATTAAAATACTAGCAAGATTTTAAATGGTCATTGTTCTCAGTATTAATTGAGAAAGAAAATATTTTAAATATCTGAAGCTTTTTTACAAAATAAAAAAAAAAAAATGAATCTACATTTCAGTGTAGGCTTGCATGTGACAGACTCGGGAACCATGAACAGTGCAAGCCCAGGAATCAGCAGAAAGAAGGGACATTTTGCTTTATGTGGAGCTGCTCTGGGAGTACCACACTGTATCACAACCTTACCTGGCACGTTTATAGGCTGCTGTAAGAGTTTCTGAGAACAGCCTTGGTCACTACCAAATCACGCTAATAAACATAACAAGCAGGATGAACTGAAGAAGCACAATTTGGGGTTTGTACTAGTTTTTCTTGTTCATGGCAGTGCACCTACCTTGAATAAAATTGGTCAAAATGATTTATTAATGTTCCACAGAGGAATTCCTGAAAGTTCTCTTTCATTTACCTTGCTTCAAAAGGGAAGATAGTAGCAGCTTTCCTCTTTCATGGGAAAATGAACAGGTCTCCATCTTTGGTACTTTCTTCTGTAACTGTGGAACTAAATAGCGTAACAGAGACCTCAGTGACATGTTCTTCATCTTAAGCCAGATTTAGAACAGCCTTAAAAAAGCCTTTGCCATGCAAAGACTCACTTTCTAACAGAAACCCTTTCTCCATCTTTGATCCTGGCAAACTCGCTCTGACAGCTACAATAAAAGAAGAGGTTACTGCCACAAGCCGACTATTCTGATCACCTCCTAGAAGCTGGCATCCCGGAAAAAAAGCAAAAAAAACAGTTCATGGGAACAGCACAAATAGAGTGGACAAAATGCAAATTCAAGGGCAGTAACATGCCTGGCTACTGCATAGGCATCCCATACACTTACTGGAATTACTCGGCAGCAATCCTCCTCAGAGAGTTTTTTACATTACTCGAAGAATGTCTAAAGCTTGTCTGCCAGACACCTTATATTTCATCTATCCTTCCATAACAGCAAGCAGTTCACAGACTATATACCTCTCCTTCAAGTTAGGAGGTGTAAAACCCTGCTAGACTGATTTATTTACCAAAAATCAAAGTTACATTTAAAAAAAAAAAAAAAAAAAAAAAAGGAGAAAATTGTTCTTAAAAGGCAGCTATTTGAGCTTGTAAATTCCACCAAAAAAACCTTGTAATTGCGCACATACGTTTATCCAAATACACCCCTTGCAGTCACAAATGTCTTCCATTTTTCTTGAACTACTTCCAGTAGTTTTGGAAAACAGTTTATTTATTCCTAAAGAAAGCATGCCAATTATTCCATGGATGACCGATGCAAGCAGAGAGCAGCTGCTGCTGCGGGTCAGTGAGGCACTGCAGGAAGGGCAGCGTTGCTTTGCTCCCGCTTCAAAGACAAATCACAAGCACTGCCTTCGTTAACAAGTACTGACTACCCGCTGTAATTACTGCATTCTAGATCTCACATTTTCACTGCAGCACAAACCTCAGCTGTCTGCAGGTGCCATTTGCCCAGGCTAGATTTTACTCTTAGTGACAATTTAACACTCTGAAAAGGGGCAGGCAAACTTTTTTAATAGATAAGTACTCTCGTTGGATTTCCAAGAACAGTCACAGTACCTAGGAATGTACTTATTGACACTGATCTTTCAAATTATGTACTGGAATCTGTTGGTTTGCATGCCTAAAGTTAGAAATACAAATCCAATATTTAGACTTGTAAATTAGTGAACTGGTTTTCAGAAGAGTTCAAACTCAGCACCTCAGAAAAACAGGCTATTTAGCTATTACATTTGTACAGAAAATCCTGGCTGTAGAATGGAAAACTTTCAACCTTGCTCTCACAACTCTCTGATTAACCGCACTGAGCAATACTTCTGCTTTCCCTATGCGTGATTTAGAAACAGACAAACAATCCTAATTATCTACAGCCAGGATTTTAAAAGGCTATTTTGTTTCTCAGTAACACTGTCAGCAGAATAGAAAACAGTTCAAATATTTTCTTTTTTTTTTTCTTTTTGCCCTTTAATGTTTCTAGGTAAACAAATCCCCAACTACTTTTTCACTTAAATATCCACTACATTAAATATTTGCCTTAAGAAAAAATGCTCTGTGGAAACAATGACACCCATACCATACCCTTATTATTCTGAAGCACTCTTGTCTCCTCACAGTAATTTATTTACTTACCAGTGAAGACTTCTAAGAGCATTTGTTAAGAAATTATGGATTCATTTCTCCTCCTTAGGTCAAAAGAAATTTCTTTCTACACCAGGCTGATTTCCTGCTCACATCCTCAGTACCGAAACCCAAGGTGGCTGCACAGTCTACACGCTGAAGGGCTCGCTGTCTTTCACTTCCTTTTGTGGCTTTCAAGGCCGAAACGATGGAGCTTTTGTTCACCAGAATATTGCACTTTGTCAGTTACTTTATAAATATGCTGTTTTTTCAAAGTGAGAGCTTTACTCTTACCTTCTGGTATATCCTCTCATACTAATTTGCTCCTATCTAGGGACTCATAGGAAGGTGCCACGAACCAACACAAGCTCAGAACACCTCCCCTTCATTCTCACTGTTGCACTCTGCCTGTGTAACACGTGCTCCAGAAAGCAGATACTTCAGTGAACATTAAGTCTGTCTGGATGAACAGAAAACACACTTCTGTCACTACCAGAAGAAAATATTGTTAGACTACACTTCCCATTTCCATAGACTGCACCATTCCTTACAGAGCAATTTCGTTGCCTGCTGAGCATTGCCTATCATTTCTATAGGAAAGCCTGAGTTGACATCAATAACAAATGGGACTTTTGTCACCCGTACCTGAGGGCCATGTCTTTAAGACACCTGATCCTTGCCAGTTTATCTTTAAAGCAAGGCATCCACACTGAAACTACTTACGAGATTGTCAAACACGCTTCATCTTACTCCCGGTATTTGGCTGAAGGAAAAAGTCATTTTCGTAGAAGATCCAGGCCACAAAAGAGACTACAGCTTCCAGTAATTTCTTCTCAGTTTCATGAGTATTATAGTAATGAGATCATATCAAACAGTTTTGGAATAGCCCTGCAGCTGAAACATCTTGTATTCGTTGTACACAAGGTCAATGCTTTTGCAGGATGTCTCTTCACCACAATGCTGTCGAAGCAGTCTCAGTATTAGCACAGCACTCCAAAAGTGATAACCAGCTAAGTAGTTCTGGTTTCTCTAACTTAATAGTCTGTGGTGTAAAAACGCCCTAAAATATATATATAGAAACATCACCTTCAATCTTTTGCACCATACTCTTTTTGAGTGGTTTATACAGCAACATGAAACTAATACTTACTTGTCCAAGAAGAGAGAGAGATCAACCCAATAAAACATAGTAGCTGCCTCCTGTTTTTTGAAACAAGAGGGAGAGCTACTGATCCTTTAGGGTTTCTTTTGCATAGAATACAGTTCTGGAGGTAAAACTATACCCATCATACAGACTACAGTAAATAGGTCAAAAATATTTTAATCAAAGGAAATATTTGCAAAACCTCTGAAGGCTGTTGATTTGCTCCCGAGATGAAAAATACATATACAAATGAGAACATTACAAAGGAAAACATGCTGGTTTTGAAGAAATAAGCTGCATAGAGTCTCAATCCTTTCAAAACTGTATTACCTGCTCTAATACAGAGCTGCTTGAAAATAAAATCAAAATTTAGATATTATATTAGCAACACAGACCCAGTATCTGATCAAAATCTCAGATACCTACAACAGATTGTTTTGTTTTTTAAAAAATTAAACCATGAAAACATTTCTGTTTGAAATATCAAGACACTTATTTCAATGAGACCAAAAAATACTGGCTTTCCATTTCACTTGAAAAATACCCCACAGTTCTCACTTAAAGTCCCAGAAATCTAACAGCAGCCAATCTCCAACTGCAGACAAACAGAAGATTTCAGTCTTGTGAAACGGTCATCTCATGGTGCCATTGATCTCAGATTGCTCCATGTCATCTTGAGAATTATGTTCACCGTACTGAGGGCTACTGCTGATTGCTCACTGTAATAATTTAGTAAAACCAGGCCTGACAGTCAGGTCAATTATTTGAAGTCAACAACGTGATATACTTGGGATAGGTGAAGTACAATTTTTAAGTGGTTTTTGTATAGCGGCACACTTAATTCAAAACCATGGGTCAGATGTTTTTACTAATTTTGGACCTGATGTAGTACAGGATCCAGTGTTTTGGCCTACAATTTGACAGAGCAGTCCTAGGGATCCTTTGTTCTTCTTTAGATGGAAGCACGCTTGCCAAGTACATCTACTTCTTATGTCCAAAAAATACAGCCATTAACTTGTATGTCATTTCTTGTTACACTGCTCAGTCATAAGAAGGAGTGACAGGAGAGAAAGTTGCTGAGACAAATTTATTTTGCCATCCGTCAGCAGAATCACTGATGGATTCAGATTCAGAGCAGGATTCACTAAGCTTTTGGAGCAGTCTCTGAAGGCAACTCGGAAGTGCTAAGTTACTCAGAGCCTGAGAAAACGAGAAGAAGGTTGCATTTGCACTTTTTTTTTGTAAGGGCATCTATTGCCAAAGAAGCAGAAAGCAAAACCAAGTTTTAGAAAGGTTTCCCTATTTAGCGTAAGTAACTGCACTCCAGACATGAAAAGGATGGTGCAGGAATTATAGCAAAAGGAATTCTGACCACTAAAAGGTTAAGGGTCTTTTACCAGCAATAATCATCTTTATCCATTTCCATAAGCAGTTTATCCTCAATTTCAAATTTTAGTCCTTGATTTCCAGCTCCAAGTTAGCCACTCACAAAGAAAGAAATATGCAGGTAAATTGCTGTCTTCATTCTAGACTTTGAACTAAGCATAGAAAACTCACATGCTAAGCTCCTGCTAAATGTAACCATTTTATGATTAATAACAGATTAATACATGAAAGGGAGATCTTTTGAATGAATTATGTGGGAAAAAAAACCTATGTTCTACTTGGTCATATTTCTTTCACCTTGAACATAAAAAAGACCAGGTCTGATTAGATGTAAATACACAGCTGATAGGGTAGAAATCCCCTTACCTTTCATATCACATGGCCAATTTACTCAGCACAACTATTTCTATCGAATCATAGCATTACCAGGCACATAATATTTGCAAACGATTCACAATTAAACTGAACTTTAGAGAAAATAAACCTGGTTTAGTGGCTGTAGGTCAGTACTCAGGAGTTTCAAAGAGTTCAAAAAAGTTCAGTGCATGAACATTCATCTTGAATGCAGTTCTTTTCCACGTCAGCCAGTTTTCTGTTTTGTTAAAAGCTACACCAAGTGAGGAGAAGATAAAAGATATAGGGAAGCATGCAAAACAGTTTGATAACAGACTGATGGGATGATGACAGTACTCAGAGACACATGAACCTGCTGTAATCCATTAGAGAGCACGTTCCTGCATACAGTCACAAGCACTCTGTGTATGACCAATGCTGTTACCAGTTTACCTTTTTCACTGGGTGTGAAAAGCTCAGAACCTCTACAGAGCTTCTCCGTCTTTTAAAATTAAGCCCCTAGCACCTGCTAAATCAAAATGCAACCTGTAGGCCAGGCCCGTAATCGCCCGTAGGAAGGAAAAACCAGACCAGCTGTGCTGAATCGCAGCCAGCTGGAAATACAGCAGTAGCCCCTGCCATCAGGGCACAGCACAGCACTGCCACGGCGGGGACGGCGGCCACCCCACCAGCTCCGGCCCAAAGAAGGGCAGCAAGGGCTGGAAAAATGCGACAGTCCGACACCTAAAGCTCACCTTCCCCCTCGCTGTGTGTGCATGGCGGCTGTTGTGAACACACTGAGGAGAGAATAAACCAGGCTGCAGCCTTGAATGCACTCTGGTTCCAGCAAGGAAGCAATTTATTATTCTTTTCTTAGGAGAAGCTGGTGGAGAATTCAGTGAGCTGCCATGAGGGAAATAAGGTGGTTTTAAATTCAAATATGAAGTCAAAGAAATTACTGCACTGACTTTGCCTGCCTGTTTTGAGCCTAGGAAGTGCAGGATCCCTACCTAAGCTTGTGTACCAGCATGGAGTTAAATATTTATCTGTCAGGACTTGCCTACATATTATTGGATCTCATACAATGCTTTATTGATATTTGTCAATAAAGAGCAATATGCAGCTGCCCATACTTTATGTTTCCATAGGTACCATGTACTAATATTGAATTTTCACATTTTCAAACACAGCAAGGCACAATTTTGTGTGTAAACCAAAATGGTTGAAGTTTTGAAAGATATTGAAGTTGAATAAAATTACTTAAATATACATTACTTTATTACCTTTATATTAAAATTGCCTTAACTGAAGTTGAATAAAATTCAGCTTTAGATTTCAAAGCTCAGATTCTTGTCACAGGTATAAGGTTAGCATATAAAATTACCTTCATTTTAACCTCTGAAGAGTTGTAAAACACAGGTGTGCGTTTATTTTTTTTTTTTAATTCAAACACCTAAATTAGAATTAATAGAAAGAGTCCACACCTGCCTCCTATTTAACATAAGTGAATCAGAGAGGACATGCAGACATTCTCCACAATCCGCTCAACAGGAAACAAACATTATGCATCTTTTCAGAAAGATCTTTTGCTTGTATATTCCTAAATGTGTCTGCTAAGTCCTAATTCGAGAACAGGATAATATTTAAAACAAAACAAAAGCCACCCCACAAACCCAAAACCCCACACCTTCCAAGTTAACAAGGAACAAAGGGTAGAAGAATTGGCTTTACTCTTCTTATGGTGTTTTTGCTAAGGAAAAGTAACCACAGGGAGCAATGAGTTGAAGGAAGAAACAAACCAGTCGAAGGTCACATAAAAAAAAAAAAAACCCCTCTCACTGACTCAATACGCTGTGCAAAAAGGATCTTCAACTTTTTTTTTTCTACATTATAATCATTGTAGGAACCACAATAGCAGAATCAAAAAAAGGCAGCCTGTAGTAGTTTGCTGCTAAATTAAATTCTTGACAGTAAATTCTTTGATAATTTCTTATTGTACCCAGATGGATCTGTATCTCATCATGCTATGTAACACAAAAGCAAAATAAGAGATGCTCACTCTGCAGAAGAGATTATTGTATTTTGATTATTCATTCTACTTGTTCAGAACAGAAAGAGCTTGTTTTCTTTCTACACCGTGCCAAGGAGGCCGTGAAGAGTGCGGGAACAGGAGGAGACACTCTGTGGACAAGGCTCCAGTGCCACGCAAGCTGCTGCCTCCCGTGCCGGTGCCTTGAGACCCCGCGGAAGGCAGCAGCTGAGGCAGACGCGGTCCTTCAGATCGCCTGCAGAAAAATCAGCCCGAGAGCACGCTGCTGACTGCACGGCACAGATAAAAGCACGGTTGAAGCAACCACTTGAAAAGGGGAAAACTTCAACTTTAGACAACATTTGAGGCTCTTGATATATTTCTGGATTTGATTGCTGTAGTAATAGACAAATGCAAGTCACTCTGCTGAGTTATCACAAAGATTTTTTATGAAGTCCGGCAATGAAAACAGACATGAAATTCTGCTAGAATCTTGCCTACAATCTATTAAATTATTTTACAATGTCAGACATGCCTTAACTATTACCTTCAATTTAAAAATTCACTCAGTTTAATTTTCTACAAAAGTTCAGTATGTCATGTTAAAAAAAAAACTAGCTTTGTCATCAATAGAAAATATTCCAAAGCCAATACTCAAAAACTGGCGTCTTGATTGTGTCAGTCTACTTACCTTTGGCCTCGTGCTTGCAGCAGCCACTGTGCTAACAGGGTAGGCAGGCGGCATTACTTAAGCATACATAAGGGCAGATAATCCTGAAGAGCAACCTCAGTTTGTGTAGCCCTTTTCCCTGTTACTCCATAAACATATGGCAGACACGGTTATTTCCAACACAAGACAAAAAGCTTTAACTGAAAGCCTCTGAATGAACTGGAGTTGAAAAGATGAAGTTAGATGTGGCCAAGAGGCATTGCTCCTGACCTTTACTTGCTAATATTAAGAACAGTAAGTCAGGCTTAATGTCAGTTAAAAAAAAATAAATCACATTATACAATTGAAGGTTTAATACTTGAAGGTATTAACCATACCCAAATGCTTGTGTCCAAACCATATCCATATCCAACCATATGCTAATGCTTAGGTCCAGTACAGTCTATCAAATTACATTAGGGATTAGATTGCCCCCTTGCTGTTTTATACACAGGGAATATTTTCAGATTACCAATAAAAGCATCTTGGAAGAACCACCTATACTGCAATGCCCATGGCAAAGCCAATGCATTGAGAAATCAAGCCCTTGGCTACAACGATGCAGCACCGCAGCTGGCTGAAGCAGCCTGTGCAGTAAGGGCGCTGTGAGCTGGCAGACACGTAGCGTTAGACACATTCTCCTCAGAGACCTTGATTATTTTCTTAACCACAATTTTCAATTCCTTATTTTCTACTTTAGCTTTTGAAGGTGTTCCTTGTTTTCCAGGAATTGTTAGGTAATATTTGTGTAGATGGCCATTATGTCCCAAATGGTTAAACACTGACCCGATGCTGTTTAAAAAAAATAATTAAAAAAAGTTTTTAAAAGTCCCTCCCCCGCCACCACCACTAGTTTGTCTGTAGCAAGCCACCTATAACCTTTTGAACAACAACAATTAAAAAAAAAAAAAAAAAAAAAAGGGAATCAGACCTTACATAACACCGAAGCCTCTCAATTGACCTGCAAGGTTATGGTTACAGTCGCTCAAATTGACCTCCAATTTGCTAAAAGATTTTAACTCGACTTAGTTTTAAAAAAAGTCATGTTTTCCACAACAGGATTAAAAAACAACCAACCAAAAAAACACCCAATCGATCCACACTAACAGGAACCATCCTACAGTTAAGGACAACACTCCCCAAATAATTAATTATATAATTTAAACAGCTGATCATTCAATGGTATAACATCCACATATAGAAAAAAAGATAGGGGTAGAAGACAGTATACATTCCACACAAAAACACAGATGATTTGCTGTTAT
This sequence comes from Sagittarius serpentarius, assembly GCA_034782735.1. Taxonomy (NCBI): domain Eukaryota; kingdom Metazoa; phylum Chordata; class Aves; order Accipitriformes; family Sagittariidae; genus Sagittarius; species Sagittarius serpentarius. The sequence continues at coordinate 18,445,724 of JAVKLA010000024.1, read as the reverse complement.
TTACTTGAATATATGTCATTCAAGAGCTTATGGTAAAAATGGAGGGTCGTCTTCATTAGCACAGGATTACCTAGTTTTATTCTATATGGCTTGTTAGGAGCTGCTGTAAAGCAGTTCAGAAGTTTCCATTTAAAGTTTAACATGCTTACCAGCTATTAGAATTCTCCTGCCTTCTCTCAATGTAAGCCCACACACCAAGAAAAATAAAAAAAAAAAAATCCTTAGGATAAAGGTTCCTTTCAGCACCACACAGTCAGCTGGCAGTCCTCTCTCCTTACTTCCAGTTACTAAATAGCTTCTGCTTTTCTAACTCCTTGTATACCACACCTGGAAAAAACCCTTATCAGAAAGCTGAGTCTGCTTCTACGTCCTGAGCCACTGTAAACATTGTATTTTAACTTCAAACAACCTGCCCTCCCACATGTACCAAGAAAAATTAAAAATCTAACTGTAGTACTTCAGATACCTCAGCTCAGTGTGTTTCAGCTGCCAGCTCTGCTAGCCTTACCCACATTTAGTGTTGCCTGCCATCTCACCGACTATAATAAGCATGCAGTCCTTGTCAGTCTCAGCAAGGATGATATATTCTCACTTTTCATATGTAAAAAGCATTTTTGCTTCCTAAAACTGAAGCTAACATTTGCATCAAACAGCTACTTTATTTGATTTCTTGAGGGAGCAAAAATAATCAGAGAAATTCCTCCATTTCCATCCCAAACTATAGACTCAGGGTGGTCCATGGGCACAAAGGCAGCCCAAATATTAATGACATGAAGGACCACCTCAGAATGAACATATGGGAAGCAGAGAGGGGCAGGAGTGTTTTTTTTCTTCTGATACATACTTTTGTACTAGCACAGAGCTCAGCAGAGCACTGTGGAAAACAGGAGACTACTGAATACGTGCATTCCCGTAGCCTTCACAGGGCGCAAGTTATCTACTTCTGCTCAGGTCTCTAATCTCCATCCCTGGGACCAAAGGAAGGAAATAGTGAAAGATTTACTTTTTTTTTTTTTTTTTTTTTTTTTTTTTTAAAGCCGTCATTGGTGTAAGCAATAGCACTCTAACCCACAGGGCAGCAGAGGGAATTGGATTTTTTTTCCTGCAGCAAACTCTCTCCAAAATGTCACTCTAATAGAGAATTTCTGTAATTTTTTCCTGCTCTGTAGAATATCTCCTAAGCACCTCCAGGCAAAAGGAAACAATCGGAAAGCCTGGTGCTGCAAAGGGGCACTTACGACACTTACTGGACTTGAACAACGTAACTTGAGTTTCCATTTGCAGTGCTGTATAGTCGCTTCTCTGCAAGCGAGGGTTTGGATTCTGTAACTTCACCATATTTGAGTATTCATTACATCGTGCCTAGACATATTAACTGGAAAAGAGTTATGTTAAACTGCTGCAACCCAGAGCCGTTCCCCATGCAGATACTTCAGCAGCATTACCAACCCGGTCTTCTAGACACTGGCCATTTTTCTCTGTGTCAGCTTTAAAACCACTTTCCTTTTAGAGAGGACTACGTTAATATTCATCAGAAAACCATAGCAAAAGTTGTGAATTTTAGAGAATAAGAGTCTGAATTACTTGTATCAAAAAAGTTTTAGAAGACTGTGAAGGCTTTCTGATGTCTCATATAAGATGATGATGGTCCTGCTCACAGCTGTCAAATACCACATGCTATTTCAGATGAATGCTGAACATGTACGCCTTGACCCCAGCAGAACAGAAGCAATCAATAAGGACTTGGCAAATGCCTTTAAACATCACTGTTTAACCCTGTGGGGATAAAAAGTAATCTGACAATTTGAGGTGCAGGAGACACCCCCAGAAATACTCTCCAGTTTTCTAAATGATGTAAATATTTAAATCAGTGAATCATAAGACATGCATAGAGACACTACTTAATCTCGCTTTTTCCCTTTTTCATTTAGAACCTATCACCTTCCTATCTCAACATTTTCTGTAAGTTACATGAGGCACAAAAAATTAAGATTAGCTTTAATCAGGATCCAGTCCCACACAACTGCTGAATGGCATTTAAGAAATAACAAAGAGGACATAATAACCACTGTGGTAAGATACACGTTATGCACCACATTCCAACATCCCCATATTACTCAGATTTTAAAATGGTAAGCCTACTTTTCTGTTGCAGCTCAACTGCATTTGCTGAAAACAACAAAAAGAACCCCATATAAAACTAGTTAATTACACAGTTGGTGGTATTGGCCACATGAGAAAAGCAGAGATTATACTAGTAAAAGTTAGCAGTTATTAAAACCAGGAAGTAATAATTCTCCACAGTTAGGATGAACAGACGCTTGCTTGTTTAAGCTCTATCGAAATCCTTGGAAGAGGTAACTCACTTGGGTTTTGAAGTTCCTTTAAATTCCTTATCAATACCCACAATGTTAATATTGTTCTCATTTCTATGAGCAAAAAGCTTTTAATATATCCTGTGCACAAGCAGTCCTTATAGAGAAAACAAACTAGATAAACACTTAAAGGGGCAATTCTCCACGCTGAAGTTGAACGCCAAGGGCAGCCCACACCAATACCAGCCAGGTCTCTTGCTGGTGCTACACAGCAGTTGGGATGGAATTTTTTCTCCCCCTTTGACTGCATGTCAGGAATGTTATTCTGAAGATATCCTCTGTCCTTGATACAGGACAGGGAAAGGATATAAGGAAGTTTAGAAATAGATTATATGCACAACCAGCCACTTGGGTCGCTGCGGCGTTTTGACTGCTTACACCTTTCCATTCAACCTTACCACAAAAGCCCCTGCAGAGCGCTACGGCAGGTACCTCCTGCTACCTGACCTTGCTTGGCACCCTCTGAACAGCCTGTTAACAGCCAGCTCGTGCATTAGCATGCCCTTCATTTGTAAACCTGGTCAGCGTATTTGTCCGCTGGATCAGATATGGATTAATAATTATAAAGAACACTGTTTAGTGCATTAGTATGTGTAACTCAAGAGACTGTGAAGGTAATTACAGAGTAACAGGTCGGTCAGATTACCAGAACTTGATGAAAGTCAACTTAAACTTCTGCATTAAACACCACTCTATTTTCTAAAATGGAAAATTTTTTTTAGTAGTAAACAGATGCAACTTGCTTTCAAATTTAAAATGAATCTTAAGAAAATTCACATAGTTCTATATTTAGAATTAAAATAAGCCAAAACACAAATGCTGAATAACTCCATGCACTGATAGCAATTCTTATTTTATTGCATATACCATAAAAATCATGTGTTTTGCAAAGCCTCTCCTAGAATCACATTTTCACCCAAGAATTTCCAAGCTTTTGTTTTAAAGACATAAAAGCCCTCTTTTTTAAGAATTAAGAAGTTATAGGCTTTCAAAGGGCAGATAAAAAGGATCCCCAAGAACTCTTGAAAACCATCCTCAGGTGTCTGTCATCCTGCATAACTTTCTTGAATGCTATAGTACTGCTAGCCCATAGGAAAAATAGTTGAAGTACAAAAGGATTCTACCTCCACAGATGAAATGTAGTTTCTTAATGACAATAATGTCAGACTGAATGAAAAGGAATGTACAGTATGCTTGCATTAAGATAGGAACATTTTGGCAAGAGTCAACTGAAGAAAAGGCTAGTAGTATAACTGCATAAAACTGACAAAAATTTCAGTTCTATCAAAACCAATTTATTTTTTCTGTATGAGTGACTTTGTTTTCATTCTTTCATCACTAGCTCTGAAGATGAATGTAATTCGCCTGTAAGTTTCATTTCCTAGCTCATTCACTGATGTTAATACAAATAACGTGTACATTAATATTCAGTTAAGAAACTGAAGTATCACAGACAAGAGAGTGCATGGTGGTTATGTGAGAGGGAAGAGGAAAAACATTCTGATTACTCACTGCAAGAAGCTGTCATCAAGCCTTTCTGATACAGGACAAAACATTTTAAAAGAAACTTATCTTCAAATATTATTTGCTTTTACAGTTTTACAATTCAGGTAATTTATAGGGTGTTTTTTAAGTCTGCTGTAGACCCTAACTTTGATTTTTTTTTTAATTTAAGATACCCGTTTCATGGTGGAAGAGAACCTAGGAGTCTGAAACAGCTTAAGCAACGGAACGCCTCAGCCCAGTAGGAAGATAAAGGCTACCAATATCACCCCTAAGACAACAAATAAAAAGTCGCCCTACCCCAGAGTACTAGCTGGAGCTTAAAGAGTAGACAGTCCCCGCAAGGAACGGCAACCAGGATCCTCAGCCAGAAGCAGAAGCAGTGGCAGGGAGCTCTGCGCTCTCTCCCTCCCTCCTCTACCTCCAGAAGCCACCGGGCACGGGCAGGAGGACCTGCTCTCGAGTTTTTCAGATTGAGGCCTCTCATGCTTCGCAGAAACAGGAGGCATACCAAAGAGGCGGTGAGAAACTCCTCTACTGACTTTTGCTTTGAGTGCCACAAAGTCCCCAAAGAGATCACACAGAAGCCCCATCAAGAATCCAGCTGGTCCAGAGAAAGCACGCAACACCGAAGCAGGGCCTAGGAGAGCCGCCGGCTCGCCGGCAGCCCCGGCACCGGGGCGCCAGCCCTCGGGGGCAGCTCACGCCCCGCAGGTTTCAAGTACATGGGAGCCGGACAGAGACACAACCTGATTATACAGCTACAAGGCCGGGTGCTCTTCCAGTAGCGGCAAGTCCCTACCATGAGGACTCGAGTCACAACAGCAACCAACAGAACCAAAAGCCTAGCACGGAAACATCCCATGCTCAACTAATAAAAAGCCAAATCTTTAAAACGGCCAGAAGAAATCCAGCCGCTGAATCAGTCAGAATGATTTTCAATCGCTGGTCACCATTTTCTCTCCCCGATCCTCATCTACATCTGGGCTCACTGGCGTCCAGTTGAGAGGGAGGGCAAGTGCCTGCAGTGGCTCATGAGGGGAAGGCTGGACCTGTAAGTCAGCTGCATTATCATCTCTGCTGCAAGGCAACTTTTGTTCAGAAGTCAGGAATAAATCACAGGATTTCCAATCCCATGTTACAGCTCCACCACATTTTTCCTTCTTTGCAGGCTATTTAACTTATTTTGTGTTAATATCTGTGACACGCGTAGCATTAATACTTAGTAACTAACACTGGTTCATTGCTTTGCCCTACCTTCTACACAGTGTCTTTTGCCTCCAATTTTAATCCATTTTATGCTCCATTTTACTGACTTTATGTGTAATCAGGGGCGTCAAATTGCTCTGAAACTCACTAAAAATACATTTCTCTACATGTCTGGCTTTGCAGTCTACCACAGCAGTTTAGTTTTTCTCCTCTTCTGCTTTTACTCCATATCTTCCGATACTGCCTCACTGCTGTGTATTTGTGTGCTGGGTCGACATCTCTGATTTTCACTTGGTTCATCAAAATTTCAAAGCCCCATCCTCCCCTCCCCTACATTAATTTCAAAAGTCATTTCTTCTGCTAAAGCCGTCTCTGTTAGAATGCTACTTCCAAGACACTTAGCTGAAGAAACCATTAAAAATTCCTCTTTCAATTTCCTCGTTTTACTTGGTCGGGTTATTGACAAAACTGCTGCTCTGGGGATACCCTCTCTAAACAGAATTCTCTCTCCCCTTGTCAGAAGTACAGGAGTTTGTTGATAGTGGCCTGAATATATCAAGCTGTCCACAGCTACGCATTTGATTAAAATGTTTCGACCGTCAAGAGCTGGAGGCGAAGTTTATTCATAGATTTAACATGATGGAAGGGATCATTCTGATAATCTAAGTGTAACTATTCATCCTGAATTGCCTTCCTTTTGGGAGAGATATTATATACAGTATCCCATACTGGAACAGAGAGCCATTTTTTCCCCTCATAGAAAAAGGAGTCTCAGCTACAAGATTCACAGCCAGTAATTTGATTAAAAAGTTGAACTGACAGTAACATTTTGAAGAAAATCTACCCAGCATTAACAGAACTAAAGGAAAAAGCCCACAAGTACCTTATTTTAAAATTTGCTTGCTTCATATTTTTCCTTTTCCTCTGACAAATCCTTCATCCTGGGAAGGTAATTTGTCTTACACAGCAAATGCATAACACTAAGATATAACAGTGCAAAATACAGCAGTGGAGTGCATTATCACAGATCACACTGTACCCAAGACATGGACCTGCTGGAGCAGGTCCAAAGGAGGGCTACGAAGATGATGAGAGGGCTGGAACACCTCTCCTGAGAAGACAGACTGAAGGAATTGGGGTTGTTCAGCCTGGAGAAGAGAAGGCTCCGGGGAGACCTTATTGCGGCCTTCCA